>NW_006497389.1:707513-742680 GCF_000471905.2 Amborella trichopoda
TTACTGAGTAGCCAAACTCATCAAACTATGGTAAACATTTTTTCAGGATAACTACGGATTCATTTTGAGTGATAGTCAAGATCAACCTTGGAAGATACTGTTGTTGTGCTTGCTTTCTTTATTTACTTTGTAAGACCCCGCCACTGTAAATTTGTCCTATCAATAGATGTATATATGTTTTGTCTGTCACATCTCAGGAATAACAGTATTGTAAATTCTTGGGGTGTGACACCTCAAGACCTTCTCCGCGCTGGTGGACTTGGCCCTAAAGATGGAGAGAGATGATGACGACTTTCGGGCAAGAAGAGATGGAAGGTTGGGTGTCGCCCAGTCTGGGAGTTTTAAGAAGAAGGCACGACGACCTCCAAGGAGAGAGTTTAAGGGGAGAAACAATCAAGGTGGTGTTAGGATCCCGGGGGTTGTTCCAAGTGATGTGAGGGGCAACTGACGCCCAGTCTGCCCTCACTGTGGTTTGGGAAACCACTTTCAGTGCGGCAAATTAGGCCACCTAGTGAAAGACTGTCCCGTCAGGGGATCAGAAGACCGACTGAGGGCTCAAGGGTGGGTGTTCGCCCTGACCGAGCAAGAGGCTAAGGCATCAACCTCTGTGATTCGAGGTATGCTTTTTGTATGTGGAATTGAAGCAAAAGTTTTAATTGATCCTGGATCTTCCCATTCATTTTTTGCACCACACTTTGCATGTCACTTGGATGATAAGCCTGTACAACTTGTTTGGACTTTAGTAGTATGTATTCCTATGGGAGAGTCAATAAAAACTGATATAATGTATAAACAGTGTAGAGTTGTGGTTGAAGGGCATTTGTTACCTAAAGATTTGGTACTCTTGGATGTTCGAGACTTTGATATTATTTTGGTTATGGATTGGTTGTCTACCCACTATGCTACAGTGAATTGTTTTGATAAGATTGTAACTTTTAAATACCCAGGTCAACCTGAATTATATCTTAAGGGCATTAAGGATGTTTCTCCTTTACACATCATCTCAGCCCTTTAGGCCTCTTGCCTGTTGGCCAAAAGATGTGTTGGTTACTTGACTTATGTAGTAGAAAACTGGGGTGTTTTGTCTAAATTAGAAGAGATACCAGTGGTGAGAGAATATCAAATGTCTTCCCTTAAGAGTTAACTTCTCTGCCCCCGGTTAGAGAGATTGAATTTAAAATAGAGGTGACCCCTGGTACTACTCCTATTTCTAAAGCCCCGTATAGGATGGCACCAGCTGAGGTAAAAGATTTGAAGGAGCAGTTACAAGAATTATTGGATGAGGGGTTCATCCGACCCAGTGTGTCACCATGGGGTGCACCGGTTCTATTTGTGAAGAAGAAAGATGGGTCCTTGAGGCTATGCATTGACTATAGACAGTTGAATCAGGTTACAGTAAAGAGTAAACACCCGTTGCCCAGAATTGATGATTTATTTGATCAACTACAAGGGCCCAAGTATTTTCTAAGATTGACCTCCGGTCCGGGTACCACCAATTGCGTGTTAAGGAAGAGGAGATCTCCAAGACTGTGTTTAGGACTCGTTATGGCTACTACGAGTTCTTAGTCATACATTTTGGATTAACGAATGCACTGGCCGTGTTTATGAATCTGATGAACAGAGTCTTTAGGCCATATCTGGATAACTTTGTAGTAGTCTTTATAGATGGTATTTTGGTATATTCCAAGAATCAGACAGATCATGAGCAACATTTAAGAGTGGTCCTCCATACTCTAAGGACGGAGAAATTGTATGCTGATCTCAACAAAAGTGAATTCTGGATCCCAAGTGTGGCTTTCCTCGGGCACATTATTTCCAAAGAAGGGATTGCTATGGATCCTTGTGAGATTGAGGCTATGCTTAAATGGGAAAGACTAATGAATGTATCTGAAGTTCGCAGTTTCTTAGGACTAGCAGGGTATTACAGGCATTTTGTTGAGGGGTTATATAAAATAGCACTTCCCCTAACCCGCCTAACCTAAAAGGAAGTTAAGTTTGTATGGTCCGATAACTGTAAGAGAAGCTTTCAGGAATTAAAAAAGAGACTGACTACAGCCTCGGTACTGACCTTGCCCGAGGGGAATGAAGATTTTGTGATTTTTACTAATGCCTCACACAAAGGACTTGGGTGTGTACTGATGCAAAGGGGAAATGTTATATCCTATGCCTCCAGGTAGTTAAAGTCGTACGAGCAAAACTATCCCACTCATGATTTAGAATTAGCAGCTATGGTTTTTGCCCTAAAAATTTGGAGACATTATCTGTATGGAACTCAATTTAAAGTATTCACTGACCATAAGAGCCTCAAGTACTTGTTTTCTCAGAAAGAATTAAATATGAGACAAAGAAGATGGATGGACTTGCACAATGATTATGATTGTACCATCAACTACCACCTGGGTAAGACTAATGTTGTGGCAGATGCTTTAAGTAGGAAGCCTGTGGGGTGAATGGCTCACATGATGGTTTGAGAGATGAAGTTACTAATAGATGTAGTGAATGGCACCCAACCCTACCCCTTGATGATGGAAAAGGAATAATTTCATGCATAAGAATAGGGCCCCATCTCTTTCAGCAAATTCGAGTAGCACAAAAGGAGGATCCTCAGTTCATGAAAATTTTTGAGGAAATAAAGTCAAGAGGGTAAGGAGGATTTTGTTTTGGGCAGTGATGATATGTTAAGATTTAAAGGTCGGATTTGTATATCTGACAATGAGAAGGTAAAAAGGGCAATTTTAGAAGAAGCACACCACTCCCGTTATACTATACATCCAAGGAGCACAAAAATATAGCAGGATCTAAAAAGATTCAATTGGTGGAATAACATGAAGAGGGAAGTAGCACAATTTGTTTCCAAGTGCTTGACTTGTCTGCAAGTGAAGGCTGAACATTAGAAACCTGCTGGATAGTTACAACCCTTACCTGTGCCAGAATGGAAGTGGGAGCACCTAACTATAGATTTTGTGTTTGGCATGCCAAGATCAAGTTTGGGACATGATATTATTTGGGTTATTGTGGACCGACTCACTAAAGCTGCTCATTTCTTGTTAGTCTGTACTACTTATTCCATGGATAAATTGGTCCAACTATACATCAAGGAGATAGTAAGGATGCATGGGGTGCATGTTCGTATTGTGCCTGACAGAGACCCCAGATTTACTTCAAGGTTTTGGAACAGCCTATAGTTGACTATGGGGACCAAACTCACTTTTAGTATAGCTTTCCTCCCTTAGACAGGTGGATAGTTGAAAAGGACCATACAGACCCTAGAAGATATGTTGAGGGCTTGGACCCTTTGAGATTTTAGTAAGAATTGGGGGTGTGGCTCGATTGGCCCTACCGCTTGAGTTAGCCAATATTCATAATGTGTTTCATGTGTCGTTATTAACAAAGTATCAGCTCGATCGGTCCCACATTTTTTAATATGAGCCAATCTAAATCAGAAAGGATTTAACGTATATAGAACAACCTATTGAGATACTGGATAGAAGAATTCAGATTTTGTGTCAGAAAGAGATTCCTCTAGTCTGGGTTTTATGGCAATATCATTCAAGGGAAGAATCAACATGGGAGCGAGAAGATGAAATACGGGCCTTGTACCCCCATTTATTCATTTAACAATTTTGAGGATAAAATCTTTTTAAGGGGGGGATGATGTGATGACCCAGACTTTTTCTTGGCTAGTTAGCGTGCATGGCGGGATAAAGAGGAAGAAGTATCAGTACCGGCTGTGTTCTGTGTAGTGCTGGTTGTGAAGAGGAAGAAGTACCAGCATCGGTTGTGTTGTGTGCAGCGCCTGCTGTGAAGAGGAAGAAGTACCAGCACCAGCTATGTTGTGTGTAGCGCCGATTGTGAAGAGGAAGAAGTACCAGCGCCGGCTGTGTTTTGGGCACAACCAGTTGTGAAGAGGAAGAAGTACTAATGCCGGCTGTGTTGTGTTCTGCGCCAGCTGTGAAGAGGATGAAGTACCAACACCGGCTGTGTCTCTGACATGCATGTATTAATAGTGCCACTTGTTGAGTGCATGCTGTTTGAGTGCCACTTGTCCAGATTTTGAAGTCTTTTGACATCACTTGGACAACCACCCCACCCTCATGAGTACTTAAGCCTCCTTTCTCACCCACGCCACTCACTCTTCCCTCATCTCTTCTCTCTCTCTATGCAAAGGTTCAAAGAAGTGACTATTGGAGGGTAGCCATTGTTGGGTGAGTGAGAGTTGTGAAAGGAAAATTGAAGAAGGCACCATTGTTGTTTAGGTAAGTGGATCCAGCACCATTGCCTTGTAGTCATAAGGATGCATGTGAAATGAGCAAGGAAAGTGTATGTGATGTAGAAAATCCTTATGCCTTTTTCACTGAAACTTGGGGTTTTTGCTCTATAATGGAAGTGGATACTAAGACTGAATGTATGATTCTTAGATTATGTAATAAATGCATGTTATGTGTGTACATTGGGAGAGAATGGTTGTTATCATGTTCTTCACCATGAAATGAAGGTCCTGGAATGTGTTCTTGAGACATGTTATATGCCACTGTGAAATTTCAGAAATACGTGTGTTCTTGAAAGAGGCTTTTGAACAGCCAATTGGGGTGCGATTGACCTCAAATCATCGTCATTAGAAATATGTATGAGTCTAGTAAAGTGTTCATATTTTCCCACTATTGAAATTCTTTACAAAAATGAAGCTATATTTCAAAATGAGAAGGTATATCATTGTTGACTATTTTCTTGGATTTTTCACCAATACCACTATAGTCACTAATTTTAAATAACCAAATGAAGTTCATTTTCGTCCAAACCACAACCATTTGAAAGATCTTTTATGGGCTAAAATTTTCATGGGAAACTATTTTGAAACTCTTCTTAGATTGAAAGTTATACTTCGTTTTGTGAAGGTATGTTACTATGAATAGTATTGAAAAACTCTAGAACTATTATTTTGTTTGGCATGAATCTATGAATTACCAAATGGAGTCCAAATGCTTGCAAATTAACGTTTTTAGAAATATGTATATCTTAGCTCAAACTTTGATTTGGAACCCATTACAAGTTGCTTCACGGTTTGGGTGTCATAATGATATCAAGTGGGGTATATCGGCGTCCCTTGTGCACCACAGGGTGCACCTAGTAAACCCTCAACTCTTTGAACCTTTAAGAGGCCAAACATGGTCCAATTGTCTTCAAACCACCTCATTTGAAAAATAGGTGTGTTTAGTACAAAATTGGTTTCGGAACCGTCTTCAAACTCTAAGCGGTTCAAAGGTTACGACCTTAATTGTACACGTACATCATTGCCCTTGTGGTAGAAAATTGAGCAGTAAGGCTTAATTGGAATAATGTCACTATTAATATGGTACTGTCACTATGATATTGCTGAAATATGAAATGCCACTATCATAATGTGATATTGCTATTATCATGATGAGATACTGATATCATCATAATGTGATACTATGTTACTTATATGATATGTGAATGGATTCCTACTATGTGAATGATGGTACCGTGTCGCTTATGTGATATGTGAATGGGTACCTACTGTGTGAATAATAGTACCGTGTTGCTTATGTGATATGTGAATGGGTACCTAATGTGTGAATGATGGTACCGTGTTGTTTATGTGATATGTGAATGGGTACCTACTGTGTGAATGATGGTACCGTGTTGTTTACGTGATATGTGAATGGGCACCTACTGTGTGAATGATGGTGTTGGCAGCTGCCTGATGGGAAGGGAACCTACTGTGTGAATGATGGTGCTGGTAGCTGCGATCTTTTCGTAACTCCCCATGATAGGACGGGAGTCAGGATGTTAATATTTGAGAGGGTCGCTCCCCCCGATCTATATGGGCATTACACATTGGGTTACCCAATGATACCGTAATGCTCTCTCGTCAGATGGGCATAAGGAGAGGGTCGCGTCCTGCAAGGCCACTGCCTATCGAAAATCCCAAAGTGCACTGGGGATGTCTTTGTGTGTGAGGGCATTACGAAGTGGGGCACCCACTTGTCATTATCCTTCCTCCTTAATGAGGGTAGAGGTTTTAAGAGGCATGATTGTCTTCATCTTAGCAAAAGAACTTTTACTTCGAGAGTAGGCTTTTCTAGTTTTGTAACTGTGATCTGTTGACCTTACTATTCTTCTTTAAGTAAGGTGATTGTGACTTATGCATTGAATATTTAACTGTTTTTATTATATTACTGTTAGAGTGTTGAGAAGCATGTTGAGGGACTTCACTTGATACCTTGTGAATATACTTATATGTGCATTGAATCTTGTTATCACTGTTATGCTAGTTGGAATGCAGTGGTATAGATCTACTTACAGGGCTTTTAGCTCATTCCATCTTATTTACATAACTGTAGAGTGAAGGGCATTGGCATCTGTGCTTAAGGTGGGTGACCATTTTGGGATTGAAGCTCAAAGTCAAGAAGTTTAGAAAGCCGTCCTCAGACAACTTTCATAGTATGTTTTGGTGGTCTCAATAATATGATGAACATTTTATTTTGTGTATTTTTTGCCCGTAGTGCCTTGGAAGAATTTTAAATACTTTTGATATTGAATGAATGAGATGGCTGTACTTTTGATTTGATATTTGTCTGTTGAATGGGCTTATTCTAGTTTTCTTTCATGGTTTGCTCTTGATTCCGTATTTTATGCGTTTAGCCACTCCCACCTGAGTGACGTTTACGACCTCCGTTTGCGATCCCGCGCTCTGTCGCCCTTCAGCATGGGTCAGGGGTTGGGGTAGTGATGGGTATGGTATCAGAACAGCCAGGATATGATTCTTGGCCTTGAGAGTCTTAGGAGTATCTGTAGGATAGTTCTTTGATAGGCTAGTAACTGAGTGTTTATGTTTTAGGTAAGAGATGCAAAGGACATATACCACCAACACGAGTTCAAGTAATGGGAACCCCGAGGCCTTCAGTGAACTCTTCAGAGCTTTGGGGGCCATGATACAAATGATGATAAAAGCTATACCGGCCCCGTCTACCCTTGCCTCTGATATGAATGATAGTAATCTGATAGAAAGGTTTGGGAGACTGACACCTCCAAACTTTGTTGGGTATGGGGGAGTAGAAAAGGCTGAGAGATGGAGAAGGCAGATGGAAAAGATCTTTGAAGTTTTAAATTGCACCAATGAGAAGAAAGTTAGGCTAGGTACCTTTATGCTAGAAGGACAAGCTGAGCACAGATGGAGCTCAGTAAATTAGTCGCAGGAAGGGTCAAGAGTCGTGACTACTTGGTTGAATTTTTTAGGAATCTTTTATGAGAAATATTTCCCTGACTCTGTAAAGGAAAGGAAAGAGGTAGAATTCATAGAGCTGCAACAAGGGGAGTATGTCCGTTGAGCAATATGCAGTGAAGTTTGATGAACTCTCCAGATATGCACCGCATATTATTAGCTCTGAGGTGGTTGAATGAATGAGATGGTTGTACTTTTGATTTGATATTTGTCTGTTGAATGGATTTATTCTAGTTTTCTTTCATGGTTTGCTCTTGATTCTGTGTTTTATGCGTTGAGCTACTCCCACTTGAATGACATTCGTAACCTTTGGTCACGATCCCGCGCTCTGTCGCCCTATGGCAGTGGTCAGGGCGGGGGGTCGTGACAGTCATAGTCCCTCGGTTGAGCATACTCTGATTTCATCAAGGCATAACCTATTAGAACCCTTATCGGATAGTTTTTTATGCCTTGGTAACATAGATTTTTCCCAATCGACTGGCCTAGCTCTTCAAGGTCAGTCTAGTATCATCAAACATCATTTTCTTAATATGGTCTATGAAGGACCATACTCTCACTGAGTTTATGTTCCACTATATTATTTCATTTTATACGCACTCATAAGGCCTTTAATGGCCACACTCACCCAACACATGTGCCCTTACCTTTTTGTATACAAGATGATTGGTCTAATTATATTTAGTTCCAAATATAAAACTTTAGCTGATCTAAAAGAAATCATCAAATATAATAGTTAATGGTCTCTAAAGTGGGATCAAGGAGTTCAATTTTGCCTCTTACATGCTATAACATGTTGAGGTTACATTATCTTGTTTTAACTTCTTTTCGATGTTCAGATATGTATATCTCGAGTCATATTGATATACATCATTATGGATGTATGGGTGTATATCTCTTGATAAGATTAGGTATCAAGAAGATAAGAAGAGACCAAGTTAAAGTTACTTGGCCATCAAGTTATCATACTATATTTATCTCCTTTAAATGTGTGATTGTCCTCTATATATAGAGGTACTTATTGATGTAAACATTAATTAAAAAATAGTGAAGATGTAGCCAGTAGGGCTTCGGATCCGTGGACGTAAGGCTTCGGCCTGAACCATGCATGTTCTCTCTCCATTATGTTATCTTTCCATTCTCCATTCAATGTTTGTGCATGTATGCTCCTACAAATTCTAATATGGTATCAGAGTGGTGCAGAGGAAGCTCCACTATCAACTATCTGTTGCCAATTTGGTGGTGATTTTCAAAGGTCATCGACTCCATGAGCATAATTACAGGACTTCGGCGTGTAAGGACAATTCCCTTGTTGGAATCTTGTGCAGAGTTTGGTTTTGAAGAAGATCCGACCATAGCTTGGGTTCCCTCTGGGTCGAGAAGGAAAGGGATCAATGGGATTTGGAGGATAGAAGGAAAATGAAAGCCTGAGTTTTTTGGAGGGGTGAAAATTATGGTTAGGGTTTTGGGGTTCGAAGTCTTCATCAGTGGGCCACATGATGGGGTGGTCATGAGAGTAAGGGGGCCACAGCTCCGAGGGGGGGTTCATGGGTTGGACTTTGCGTAGAGCGAGAGAAACCTAAGCCCCAGAGAGAGACGACGTAAATTCAAGAGAGCATGAACAAGAAAGCTAGAGAGAGAGAGAGAGCGGGAGAGGGAAAAAAAAAAACAGGAGAAGAAAGTGCTAAAAAAAAGTGCCTCTTGTTTGATGATCAAATTTCTCGATCCTGGTTAATGATAAAGTTTTTGGTTACTTGATCCCATTTGATGATGGAGTTTTCTGTTACTCCATCAGGTGTGATGATCGAGTTTACTCTATCCTGTTGTTTCCGGATGCTTATATTTCAATGATCGAGTTTTTCGTTACTCAATCCTATTGGATGATGGAGTTTTTCATTGCTTCATCTAGTGAGATGATTGAATTTCTTTCCATTATTCAAGCTTGTTTATTGATCGACTTTTTCGTTACTCGATCCTGAAAATTCTAAAGACATGAAGATCACTACTCGTTTTGTTCTTCAAGCAATCTGAAGATCACTACTTGTTTTTAACAACTTAGTATTGTTCAAACTCCAAATACTTTGTGTTAAAACATCTTGAGTTTGAGGGGGAGTGCTGGGATATGGATATCTCAAGTTCATATTGATAATCATCATTATGGATATATGGGTATATATTTCTTGATAAGATTAGGTATCTAGAAGATAAGAAAAGACTAAGTCAAAGTTACTTGGCCATCAAGTTATCATTGGTTAAGTACCTCGATCTCGCTCTCTGGGCAGGATTGACTTTGTGGCATGGTTTCGAGATGGACTCGGGACCTGAGATCTCTCTCTCAGAAACCACGTAAAGAAGTTGTGGGCAAGAATACCAACCGGTGAGAGAAGAATTAGGATCGTGAGGCGGGACTTGCCTCACGTGAGTCCGTGACACACTTGGGCTAGCTCGTGTGGGCGCCAGTTCGAAATCGCCTCCCTTGACCTACTTTCTTCTCTTCCTGCAACCACACACACACATATTAATATACAAGACAAGTGGGTCAGGAGACCCCACCTTATGTTTGGACGAATGCACATGAGAGTGCACATTCATAGGGGAAATGGAGAGATGAAGACCAGTTTGGCTTTCTCCTGGCTCTTCAGAAGAAAAGAAAAAACAAGATGAAAGGCTACTATGGATTTCAACTAGTCTTTCAAAAGGGAAAGGAAATATGAGGGCTAGTTTTCTTTTCACCTAGTACCTCATGTATGAATGAAGAGCAAAGAAGCTAGTTTGATTTTCACCTAGCCCCTTCCATGACATGAAGTTTAAAAGAAATTTAATTTTAGATGAAGGGAGAAAGAAGAAGCATACACAGATGTCGGCTGGTGCTACCATTTGTGTTATGGAAAGAAGGGAGGAGAGTAACACAGGCAGCAGCTAGCGTTGCTGCCTATTTAAGAGAAAGCTCTTTCATAGACGGCGGCTGCTGCCTGTGAAAGAGGCTGAGAAGTAGTGAAACGAGGGAAGAAGAGTTCACAGACGACTGCTAACACTGCCGTCTGTGACAAGAGAAGGAAAGAGAAAGAAGAGATAGAGTGAGATTTCACAGACGCGTTTGATACTACAGTTAGTGACAAGAGAGAAAAGGAAGAGAGAAAGATCTTCACAGATGGTGGTTGATACTGTCGTCTGTGATGAGAGAAGAGAGAGATAAAAGAGAGAGAGGAGGCTCACAGACAACGGCTGACACTGCCGTCTGTGATAAGAAAGAAGAAAAGAAAGAAGAGGGAGAAAATTCTCAAATGGTGGTTGATACTGCCCTCTGTGACAAGAGAGAAGAGAAGAAGAAAGAGAAGAGAGAATTCGCAGACGGCAGTTGATACTGCCGTCTATGAAGAAGGAAAGAGGGAGAAGGAGAGAAAAGTGAAAATAGAGGCTACATCGAGACTCGAAAGTATGAGCAGACCCACGTTGCTACCTCTGTAAGAGAGAGGAAGAAAGGGGGAGAGAAAGAAGAGAGAGAAGGAAAGAAAGAAAGAAGAAAGGGAGAAGGGAAAGGTACATTGACTACAATGAGGCCCACAAATACGAGCAGGCCCACATCGCCGCCCTTTCAAGGAGAGGGGGAGATCACAAGGGATGCATCGAGACCCGCAAGTATGAGCAGGCCCATGTCGCTACCCCCTATGAGGAGAGAGAGAACCAAGCGGGAGAACTAAAAAGAGAGAAAGGGTAGACAGAGAAGAAAGAGAGAGAAGGGTGGAGGCGCAGATGACGGTTGATACTACCGTTTGTGAAGGTGGAAAGGAGACAGGAGAAGAGAGAGAAGAAGAAGAGAGAGAAGAAGAAATAAAAGAGAGAGAAAGAAAAGAGAGAAAGAGGGAAGAGGAGAGAGAAAGAAAAGAGAGACAAAGAAAGAGAAGAGAGAGAAAGAAAGAAGAGAAAAAGAGAGAAAGAGAAGAGAGACAAAGAGAGAGAAAAGAGAAAAGAAAGATAAGAGAGAGAAAGAAAGAGAAGAGAGTTAGAAAGAGAAGAGAGAGAAAGAAGAGGGAGAAAGAAAGAAGTGAGAGAAAGAAAGAGAAGAGCGATAAATAGAGAGAAGAGGAGGAGAGAGAAAGTTACTTAGGGGTATCATGCAAAGTCTTCTCTCTCTTATCTCTCTCTCCCAAACTTAGAGCCCAACTCAAGCATAAAAAGAACTTTTTATTGATTGTGGAATCTCCCCCTCAATGAGCAGCGTACATGTTTATATAGAAGTGGGACCCAAATGTGGGTGTACAAGCAATTTTTGACCTAATTTTTGAAAATTAGTCATTAAAATAATTAAATAAATTCTAAAAAAATGGAGCAAACTGATGATTTTGCATTTACATAAACAATATGAGTAATTTCAAATGATTCCCTATGGAGGCCATTGAACCGTGTGATTTTTCCATAGCTGATTCGGGGCTTTTCTGGCCACCATCCGGTCGATAGATTATTATTTTCTTGATGAGCTCAAGAAGACGATCATTTTGGTACCAATTTTGATCCATGGTCTGAGTTTTGAACCATGATCATGATGTGACAAAACATGGAGAAACGTGCGATCTTTGTTTTAAGATATGGACCGTTTCTCAGTGTTTTTTTCTAATTTGTTGGTTGTAGCATGACTTGTTAGGTGCCACGATCTCGCCTCCCTGGATCTAGGTGATCGGGTGACAATGTCTTGGGTTAAAAAAACCTTGGACTTGAGATCGCTCTCTCGGGAACCTTGTTCAAGAACAAGGGAAGGTATCCAATTAGTGAGAGAGGAATTTTTGGTATGAGGTGGGGACCAACCTCAACTGGGCCATGAATTATTCGGGCTGAATCACGTGGGCGTCCTCTTAGATCATGTCAAAAAGCCCCCCAGTTGCTTTAGCTGGTGCGGAATCACCTCCCCTGACTTGAAATCTCCTTGTTTTTTTGTAAAACACTACTATGGTTAATTTGCAAGACAAGTGGGTTGAAGGACCCACCCTTGTCTTAGGAAAATGCACATTCATATGGTTAAGTGGAACCCTCGAGCAAAGGTCTAAAAGAGAAGAACACTTGATGAAGGGACGAGACTAGCATGATAGCCAGACAATGTCCGACTTGGAGTGCTAGCAAGACAGGCATGGTACTCAGGACCAGCATGAAGGAAAAACTACTTGAAACCGAGGTCGATATGACGGTGCTAGGGTAGGTCGACCCTCAATCAAGTGAGAAGAGGAGAGAATGAAAAGAAAGCATGAGACGGTGAAGAGATAAGGTCCCAACGGTGCTAGGCGTTGCCACCCACGACCGTGGAGTAGCAATGTCATGACCCTTGGATGGTGCTAGACACTACTGATCACGGCTAGAGGGGGAGCAGGGAACTACATACAACACTAAGCATCTCCATTGGCAACACAAGAAGGCAGTGCACCCATGCACGAGCGGCAATAGCCTCTCGTGAAGCACGCGATGATAGCCATTTGCGAAGTGCATGACAATAGTTCTCGTGAGGCACATGGTGATAGGAGTGGGACACGAGAGGAACGACGATGAGCATTGAATGCACAAAAGAGGCTCACGGACAGTGATAGGCACCACGCGCACGAGGGAAGCTCACGGATGACGATAGGTGTTGCCGAGACCTATTGCGGGTGGCGATGGGCACCGCCATCTACGATAGGCGCGCAACAAGGGGAGACCAGTGTGGGCGACCACAGGTTTCACCATTCTTCACTGAGATGTCGAGGATACGTCTGTGGACGGAAATGAGCAGCGCCGTCTGTAGACCTTACCGAGAGATAGAAGTGAACAAAAGAAGAAGAAATAAACTCATGCATGGCGCTGCCATAACCATGCGCGACCTGTGAGACCATAGGAGTGGCATGCACAACATTGCCATTGCCTTGCATGGCCTTTGAGAGGAGCTTAGACGGAGGAGAGGAAGAAGAAAGAGAAGAAGAGAAAGAAGAAGAAAAGAAAAAGAAGAGAGAGAAGATTTACCTTGAGCTTAGGGGTACTGGTCCAAAAGTTTATCTCATCTTGCTCTCTCTCCAAACATGACCCAACAATGAGAAGAAAGAGAAACTATATTCAGTAAAAACTCCCTCTTTGTAAAGGGTAGAGTCCTCTGCGTACGATGATGGTACGTGGTATATATAGAATTTGCCCCAAACATGGGTGGATTGATCAAAATTAAACCTAATTGCTAAAAATTAAGATTTAATTGACTTAAAAGAAGTTAGAAAAGAGGGTGCAAAATGACAGATTTGCCCCTTCCTAACAATTTGTAAAATTCCATAACAGTCCATGTGTTGCCCTAGAACGTGCATGATTTTTCATGGATGATCCGGGGTCATTTTGATGCCCGTTTGATCAAAAAAATGAATGTTTTCTTGTAGGGCTTGACATAGCGATCGATTTGATACTAACTTTGAGCCATGGATTGTGTTTTTAGGGCACGATCATGTGACTTGAATTTTGGTTTAATCTTGAAACTTCAAATCGATAGTGTGCTCGTTCCTTGATGTTTTTCTGTGATTTCTTTGCTAGATAGCACTGATCATGCTGTTACGATCGCGAGGAAACAAACACAGCTCAAATCCGTGCTCAAACGAAGATTTTACTACTTTGGACTTTTGCTCGGAATCTAGAATTTCGGCAACAAAACTTACAATCACTTCATCGACTTCGTGTAGAATCCGACCATTCATCATGTATGGGGTTCAGGTCAGAGATAACTGGTTAGGTGCCGTGATCTCACCCTCCGGATCTTTGACAATCGGGTTACACGCATCTCGGGTTTCGGGGAGACCCAAAACTTTGTGAGATCGCTCTCTCGGGAACCTCATTCGAGAACAAGGGTAGGTATTACCAACAGGTGAGAAATGAATTTAAGGTGGGTTTGGGACTTACTAAGACTGGCTCATGTGGGCTCCCTCTTAGATCACGAAGAAAGCCCCCCAGTAATAAAACTGGATAGGAATCGCCTCCCTTGGCTTCTATTCTCCTGTTTTGTGAATTCACACACACATATGGAAAATATTATAAGACAGGTGGGTCAACATACCTCATCTTGCCTTCTTGCAGGTGTACACTTTCAAAGAAGAAAAGAATAATGAGAGAAGAGAGATGGGGGAGAGAAGAATTTGACTAGGCGAGGAGATCAACGCAGTGACTAAGCTGGTGAATAATTGGCTTGCTGTGGTAGTAAAATGGACTCGATAACTTAGACTAGCTCACAGGATTACTACTAGACATCAATACCTATAGCGACTAGCTAAGCACAATGGTTAGTCTATTGTGGCAATAACGCAGGCATAATAATTTTGGCACAACAACATTACGGTTAGATGGTAAGACTACTATGAGAGGCTAACCTCGATCCCTCTTAATCAAATGAAAGAATAACATAATGAACATCATAAGGAAAGAATAAGAAGTGAGATAAGAGAAGAATGGAACCGAAAGGAGGGGAAGAAAGAAAGAGAATAGTGTGAGAGAAGAGAGAAGGAAGGAGAGAGGAGGGAGAAAGATGCATTCAGCGCTAGGCATTGCCGACTGTGTTAGAAGAAGAAGAGAGAGAGAACACAGTCGGCGTTAGGTGTCACTGGCTATGTTAGGGAGAGGGAGAAAGAAGGACCCAGTCGACACTTGGCATTGCTGGCTGTATTTTAAGAAGAGAGGAAAGAGAGACACAATTGACACTAGGCAATGCGGACTGTGTTAGACAAAGAAGAGAGAAGATTCAGTCGACACTAAGCTTCGCTGACTGTGTCAGACAAAGGAGAAAGAGAGGATGCAGTCGGCAATAGGCTTCGCCGACTGTGTCAGACAAAGGAGAAAGAGAGGATGTAGTCGGCACTAGGCTTCGCCAATTGTTAGACAGAGGAGAGTGAAGATGCAGTTAGCGTTAGGCTTCGCCGATTGCATCAGACATAGAAGAAAGTGTGGATGCAGTCGGCACTAGGCTATGCTGACTGTATTGGGCAGAGAAGAGAGGGAGAAGATGTAGTCAGTGCTAGGATTCACCGACTGTATTAGATAAAGAAGAGAGAGAAGATGCAATCGGTGCTAGGCTTCACCAACGGTATTAGACATAGAAGACAGGGAGATGATGCAGTCGGTGTTAGGATTCACAGACTATATTAGACAGAGAAAAGAGAAAAGATGCAGTCGGCACTAGGCTTCGCCGACTGTATTAGACAAAGAGGAGAGAGAAGATACAGTCGGTGCTCTGCTTCACCAACTATGTTAGACGAAGAGAGACATAAGATGCAGTCGGCACTAGGCGTCACCGACTGTGTGAGACGAAGAACATAAAGGGAGATAAAGATGAGAAGAAGAGAGAGAAAGAGAGATAAAGATGAGCAGAAGAGAGATAAAGAGATAAGAAGAAGAGAGAGAAAGAGAGAGAAAGATGAAAAGAAGAGAGAGAAAGAGAGATAAAGATGAGAAGAAGAGAGAGATGAGAAGAAGAGAGGGAAATAGAGATAGATATGAGAAGAAGAGAGAGAAAGAGTGATAGAGATGGGAAGAAGAGAGAAGAAATAGAGATAAAGATGAGAAGAAGAGAGGGAAAGATAAAGATAAGAAAAAGAGAGAGAAATAGATAAAGATGAGAAAAAGAAGGGAGGAGAGAGAAAAAGGGGAGAAGAGAGAAAGAGGGGAGGAGTGAGAAAGAGGGGAGGAGAAAGAAAGTTATCTTACCAAAGGGTACGGACCCTTTTCTTTTCTCTCCTCTCTCTCTCTCCAAGAAGTACTCACGAGCTCAAGCAAAATTCATAACTTTATTGATTGATCCAAGAAAATTAATCGAGTCTTTTTACATTGAGGCAGTGCCTGTTTATATAGAATTGGGCTAAAACGTGGGTGTACACCAAAAAATAACCTAGAATTGAAGATAATTAAAATTTAATTGCATTAAAAGAATTCTAAAAATTGGTGCAGAAGAACTGCTTTGCCCCTGCCTAACAATGTGGGGAATTCTAGAACAATCCTTGTGCTGATCGAGAACTTGCATGATCTTCCATGACTGATCCGGGGTTATGTTCATGCCCATTTGGTCGAAAGATAATTATTTTCTTATAGGGCTTGGCATGGTGATCGTTTTGATACCAACTTCAAGCCATGAATCGTGTTTTTAAGCCACGATCATGAGACTTGAAATATGCTTGAATCTTGAAAACTTCGGATCAATAGTGCACTCATTCCTTGATGTTTTTTCGTGATTTCTTCATTGTAGTGCACTATGCATGCTGTCACGATCACGTTGCAACAAACACAGCTCGATTTCATGTTCGGATGAAGATTTCATCGTTTGAGTTTTTCGCCTGAATCTTGAAATTCGATGGCCAAAATTTACAGCAGCTTCGACGCCCCTGTGTGTGAAATCCAACTGTTGATCGTACGCGGGGTTCAAACCAGAGATAGCCTCGGACCTTACGCACATAATGCAATGGTCTCGTGCCGATCAGGTATGCGAACGTCATGATTCGACAGTCGGAGTGAGGCGTGCTGCCGTTGAATTTTCTGCAACTTTCTTTACAGATCAGCATCTTCTTTCTCATTTTTCTCCCTGCTCGAGCATCGTCACGAGGTGTACCACCTATCGAAACACGCGACATAATCAGATGAACACGCTCACCAAATTTGAGCGCGATCCGACTTGGAACACATGAGATATAGGCCCCGAAAGTCACTGCTTATGGCTGTAAAATCAGCCACCCTTAATGGTGTTTTGGTGTAAGGTGGCCGCATGGGAATAGTGTGAGGCCTACCCCTTTTTGGTATTTTTCCCATAACTTTGTCCTTGAGTGCCATATTAGGACGAAACTTCACCCATTAGGGTTTTCGATCGTGCTGGATCTAATGGCGATTGTCCCACAGGTGGTCTTTTGAAGTGCTAATGAAGATCTTGATCAATTCTGGGGCAGTTCTGAGACAGTTAAAATTTTCACTTATTTTGTAGGGTTTACTGACCTGCTTCCTTCTTTATTCTGCATTAGGGACCAAGGTGTTGAAAAATGCGTTCAAATAGCTAACCCCGCTGAATGTTACACTTCGAGAGAAGCGAGAAGGATAAAATTTGGAAAATTTCCTTTGGCTTTTACTTTTTTCTTCCTAACCACAGGACCGCGTGAATGCCGAGGAGCTTCACGCAATGGTGTAACTAGGATACTCAGCCGTAGGAATGCATTGTTCGCGAGTCTGTCCGTGGATACTTTAAGGGAGAAGAGACTTTTTGAGGGATCTTATCGAAGTCTTCACCCTCGTGTGGACTGTTTGTGATTTTGAAGCTGAGGATTTTGTACGGACCTCGTTAGTCAGAATCAGGCTCGTTTGGCAATTGAGGGCCATGTTGAAGGGCATTGTTCCCATTTGGTCTGGGTTCGTTTGTTTACTTTGGTCGGCGCCATTTGCTGCTACACCAGGTTTGCTTTTGACAATCAGAATACCACTGCAGGTCCCATCTGTCGGATTCAGTTGGGGGCAGTTTTGGTAGCCGGTCACGAAGGTCTGAGATTGTCAGCAAGGCGGGCTGAAGTCTCTAGAAGGTTCGTCCTGGCTTTGTTAGTTTCTTGTCTTTTTAGTAATTTTAGAGTGTGTTTGTGACCTCGTGGGAATAATCTTCTTCCTTGTGAGACTTGTCTTGTCATCTTGGCAAGTATTCTGTCTTTCGAGTCCTTTTGCAACTGGACTCAGGCTGTCAGAATCTTTGTGTTAGAGCTTGTATTTTTGGATTCTAGTATTGTAACACCAGGGACTTTTCTTTTTGAGTGAGGGTTGAAGCCACCTATTGAGGCGAACGCTGCATCAATCTGTTTGTTGATCCAAGGTCCTATGCAAATTTTCACTTGAACTTGGGAAGAGGTGTCATAGAGATGGTTTTCACCAACTTCTTTTTATTTTGGGGCTCTTTTACCCATGATGCATTGGCCATGTCCACCCTTATTCTTCCATTTTTTGCTCACGATGCCCTTTCGAGTTTTCATCGTGCCTGGTTTTTTATTCACAGAACTATTTTTTTCATGGTTTCGTGACCATGCCCGTTTCTCATTTTTACTCATGGCTTTCCCTTATTAAGGTATACACCATGCTTGTTATTTTATTGTGAAGGCGTGTTTAAGGTCATACCTTCAGGACTTGTGCAAAGCCTTTTAACATGATGCGGTCAGGATGTGCACTATAGTTTAAAGGTCACACAGTCGGACCATAATGGAGATAGATAATAGTCTGTAGGGGCCATGAAGTGAGTATGGTAGTGGTTTTGGCTCACTTTTAAGGAGATCACATTAGGCTACCTATGGCAGATGAATGACGTATGAAAGGTGGATGAAAAGTGGTGACCCACTAGCTTACGACGAGTATGGATGGTGGGATGGTTCACCGTCTTGTGAGCGCAGGTGAGACTCACTAGTGAATGATGTAGGATGAAGAAAGGGATGGATTCACTAAGGAGGTGGTGCAGGTGGTGCACACGCACAAATGGGTCAGTTAGGGAAGATGTGCGTGAAAATGCATGTAAAAGGTTTGTGCGCGAATGTGGGGGTGAGTTTTAAGGTCATGCCTCTGGGACCTCTACAAAATAGTTTGACATTATGCAGCCAGGACGTGCACTATTGTTTAAGGTCATACAGCTGGATCGTGGATATGTAGTTTCAAGTCATACAACTAGGACCATGCAGTTTTAGGGTCGTGCAACTAGACCTCCACTACAATTTAAGGTCATATAGTTTGAACCATTGTTATGCAGTTTAAAGTCATACAACTAGGACCATGTAGTTTAAGGTCACGCAGCACGGACCAAGGCTATGCAGTTTAAGGTCATGTAGTACGGACCAAGCCTATGCAGTTTAAGGTCATGTAGCACAGACCAAGGCTGTGCAGTTTAAGGTCATGCAGCATGGACTATGGTTGTGCAGTTTAAGGTCATGTAGCACAGATCAAGGCTGTGCAGTTTAGAGTCCTGCAGCACGGACCATTGCTTGGGTCGCCATGTAGGTGAGACTTCATTGGTAGCAATATGACTTCTTGGGGATAAGAAAGTCAAGACCAGCAACGGGTTCAAATAGAAAGCCGACCTTATTGGGGAAGAGGTGACAAATGTGGGTCTTTTATATGCATTAGAGATCACCAGGGGTTGTAGCTGCAAGAATGACCCTAAATCTACTGGGGATGAGAAGTCATGGCTTGAGGTTAGTCGACTTGGGTTCCACTTTGCTGGGGGCAACAGGTCAGGGTCAAGGTGTAACTCTACTAGCTATAATAATGATGGGGCACTCACTGCTTCGGCCTAGGCTGCTTAAAATACAGTCGGCACTAAGTGCAACAACCATTATTTCTTGAGCAGTCAGCCGACGCTAAGTCTTCGAAAATGCAACTGGCACTGAAGATGGCCAACACTGTTTCTTAACCAGTCGGCCGGCACTAGAAGGTTAAAAACACAGCCAGCGCTGAGGAGGCATGTGCTTGAATATAGTCGATGCCGAGTTGTTTAAGAACACAGCCGACGCTAAGTTGCCGAACACACAGCTGGCGCTAGGTAGTTTCAACAGCGCAGCCAGCCGGTGCTGGGTGTGGATTGACATTCGAGCCATGACCCGAGCCCGACTCGATTCAGCTCACTTGTTGAAATGTTTCAGGCGATGATGAGAGTTGCCTTGAGCCTCGGGTCAAAGACCGACCTAGCCCATTGTTGTTTGGGATTCCAGGACATGACGTGAATTCTCAGTTTGTGAGGGGCGTTTAAGGGTAGCGTTGGCTATATAAGGAGGTAAAACCCTATTTTCTTCGCTTTTCAATGAAGGTAAAAACTTAAACAAAAACTTTTAACAGTAACCAGAGTGTGCCTAGTAGAAGTTCTGCTAAGCAGTGGGATTCCAACAAAAGTTTTGCGGGGAAGGTTTCAGCGGGCAGAGCTCTGCCAAAGATTGGTGAAGCTGTTGGAGTTTTTCGGTTAGCACATGGGGCTTTCCGGGAAGCAAGAGAACTCCAGCCATGACATTTCGATGGTTTGAAGAAGCGGGAAGTGCAACAATGGGCATTTTCACAAGTCTTGGGAGTTTTTCGGGAACTTTAAGTGGTTTCCTAGTGTTGTTGTGACTTTCCTAAGGTTTCCCGACGAGATTTTGATGACTTCCCAACCAAGGAGTAGGCAGGGAAAATCTTTCAGTGGGTTTTCGATGGGAGGCCGAAGGGTCAGGGAATGGAACAATTGCTAGAGGTAGACCGTCATTGGGAAAGCGAACGGTTGTGAGAGGTGGACCGTCATGGAAGGTGGGCAATTGTCCTTGGAAATCATGCAACCATTAAGGAGGTGTAGAAACTTAGGCCTTGAAATGAGGAGTCTCGGGAAAAGAACATTCGTGGCGGGCTGACACTAATAGAAGCACAGCTGATGCTGAGATAGCAGGCGCTGACACAGCCAACGTTGGTCCTCAAGGAAGGCAGCCGGTGCTAAGAGTTAGGAGCATAGCCGATGCTAGCCTTTGGAGGACACAGCCGGCGCCGGCTTCAGACAGCACTCACCAGCGTGTGTGGCCTATCATGACGTGCACAGTAATGCTTGCACGTGGCAATAAGTCACATGCGGGACTTGTGGTGCTCGGTGATGGGCCACGTGCAGCGATGTTCATGCGTGGTGCTGACAGGGGTCGACAAAGGGTGGTGAATGATGGTGAGGCTTGGCTTGTGATACCTATTGGTAGCTAAGTCCTCAAGCACAACAGTGAAGTCCATGTTGTTCTGTGGAAGGGAATCCACTGTGAACAGGGTATGCTCTCCATCATAGGATAGTTCCTTGCCAGAGCAGCTTTCTTTGTATGTTTGATACACATGTTGAGTGAATCCTGCATTGTATGTTTGATGTACACGTCGGATGAATTGAAGCTAACTGCTTCGAGTGGTTTCGCTTAGTCTTCTGACTTGTAACTGTCCTCTTACTTGTCAGATGAATTGAAGCTAACTTCTCCAAGTTCTTTTGCTTGTTCTTCACGAGGAGAGTATTTTCTTTAGCCTGTAACCATATTCTAATCCTCAGATGCAAGAGCAATAAGGGGCATTGCCTCCTCTCCCTCAGGATGTGCCAGTATGTAGGCTCCATTTAGCGAGACCTTTTTAACTATAATGGGACCTTCCCACTTAGGTTCAAACTTCCCTTTGCGCCGACCATGCATAACAATAGGCCTTTTGACTGCTAGAACTAAATCGCCATGGGTGAATGAGCGGACCTTGACATACTTCTCAAAAGCCCTCTTCATTCTCCCTTGGTGTAGTTCAAGGTTCTGCTGAGACTCTAACCTCTTTTAGTCGAGCGCATCCAATTCTTGATACTGAAGTTTGAATCTCTCATCTTTGGTTAATCCTTAATGTATAGTGACATGTAATGAAGGAATCTGAACTTCGAGGGGTAAAACTGCTTCACCCCCATAGACCAAAGAGTAAGGAGTGGAATCAGTTGCATTTCGCGTAATAGTACGATAGACTGATAATGCTTTATGAAGCTTCTCATGCCAGTTCTTCCTTGCCTTTGATACTGAATTTCTTAAAACGTTACACATAATCTTATTGAAGGCCTCAACTAAGCCATTCGTCCGAGGGTGGTACATAGTCGAGTACCTCCGTTCGCAACCGAACTGGTTAACCAAGTGATCGATGTGGTGACTCCTAAATTGAGGACCGTTGTCAGATATAATCCGATTAGGCACTTCGAAGCGATATATGTTATGATATCAAATGAAGTGGGCCACTGTTGTCCCAAGAGCTTGCTTCAGGGGGGACCGCTTCAGCCCATTTAGAGAAATAATCTGTTGCAGCTAGAATAAAAATATGGCCCATTACTGAAGGAGGGTCAATAGGCCCTGCGATATCCATACACCATTGTGAGAAGGGCCATGATGCAACTGTAGGGTGTAAGGGCTCTAGAGGTTGGTGAACAAGGCTTGAGTGCATTTGGCACACTTGGCACTTTTTAGCAAAGTTTAAGGAATTGATGATCATGGAAGGCCAATAGTATCCCAACTTGCGTATTCGTTAATGGAGCTTAGGATCGGACTGGTGTATTATGCAAATGCCTGAGTGGACTTCTTCTAACACCTTATTTTCTTCTTGGACGTCCACACGTCTAAGAAGAATATTGTCAAACGACCGTATGAAGAGAGCATTTCCTTCAAGGAGGGTATACTTGGTAGGCATTCGACGTACGCCGTTGCGCTAGGCACGATCTTCTGAGAGCATGCCATGTTTTAGGAAATTAGTGATGGGCTCTCTCCAATCTTCTACCTATTCAATTTTCGTGCATATTGGGTCAAAGAATTATGGTTCTTGGTTTTGACCCTTTATGCTTCTTTGAAGCAGGTGGCTGTGCTTTGGCTCGAGCTACCAAGGCGTCTGCAACCGTCAAGAATCCTGCTTTCTGGGCTAGCGTCTTTTTCAACCGCTTCCGTTGCATCCTGGTTATGTTGGACCCTTCAAGTTCCCTGTCGAGAGCCTCGAAAGTCGGACATATCAAGGTTGTACCTGTAGTAGATAAAGAAGAAGAAAGATGAGAAACAGAAGAAGAAGAAGGAGAAGGGTTAGAAGGTGGGGGACTTTTAAGGTCATTCCCCTCATCAGACCGATGCGGGCAGTGTTTTGCGTCATCACCAGAGTTAGACGTGTGCAGAGGGTCTTTTAGGTCTTTCCCATGCTTAGATCGTCGGGGAGTGCTTTTAACGTCGTCACCCTCATTGGACGTGCTCTAAGTGGAAGATGGTACAGGAACATCTTCTTGACAGGATAAAGAAGGAAAAAGGATCGTGTCAGGGATAAGTCCAGTAAAGTTGGCAGTGGGGGAAGGGTTTTGAGAAATTCCTGCTCAATTGGAGGTTAAGCGATCCTATTTCCCCAACTAGCAGCCATTGGTGTGCATCTCCTTCTGGTTTTCTGAGGTGATGTTTGATTCATCTCGCTAGGCTTGTGAACAGTCCTAGCTTGACGAACTGCTTCTTGTCTTAAGGACTTGAGTCTACTTTGCCCGTTGTGGACTATCCATGGTTGGGAAGTCAAGGGTTCCGCAGAGTCTGAGTCATTGATAGGAAGGTCCTGCTTCGGGAGATCCTCTTGCACCGATGGAGCAGTGACTTGGGGATCACTTACTGGGACATTGTAAAATTAATGACATTCCCGTGTTTTCTTTGCCAATAAATCATGGAAGCTGGTGCCATCCCACAGGTGATGGCCTCTTATCTGGTGATACGGGAACCAACGATCTTCAGTTCCCTTAGCAAGGCGATGGGGTTGCCTTGCCTGCTTCAGTGTGATTATGCCTTCCTGAAGCATTATAATGAAGAAGGCGTAAAGGCTACCAGGCATTTCGTCTTCCTCTTGGATGATTACTACATGGGAGGCCTCAGCTGCCCCGAAGGCCTTCTTTAAGTCCTCAAGCTTTATCTGACCCTTCTGAATCAGTGCCTCGATATTATATTTCAACATGTGGCAGTCATCTGTGGGATGATTGATCCTTTGATGGTAGGCACAATAATTCGCCTTAGTATCAAGGCTAGCTTGCTCGGGGAACTTGGCTTCTAGAAGCTGGATCATGTTGTATTCCATTAACAACCAGAACAGCGCTGGGACCCATTCCTTCTCAAAGGGGTAGACCTTGTTCCTATGCTTGGTGAAATAATCACCCCAATCAAGGTTGGCTGGCGGGGGTACTCGATTGTATGATTGTTGTTGCTTGCCTCCTTAGGGTGTTGTTTTCATTGTGTTTACCCCTTGGAGAGGTCCAAAGTTTAGGAGGGAGCCGTCTTTGAATCATTGACCGTGACGGCTGCGCTGATTACTCCTTTCTATTGGCTGCCCCGTGTGTTGTTCTGAGAGCTACCATTGCCCCGGTTGTTTGCTGAGCTTGTAGATGGTTGTCGTGTCCCGTCATGGTGGCGTGATAGACTTTTTATGTGAACTAATTTAGAGATCAATTTTGACATGGAGGTCGGATTAGAGGCCTCGACATGTAGAGCGATCTCGGGTGGCATCCGTGCACAAGTTTGGACTGCTTCCTTCTCGGGCATAGGATTAGGATGGAGAGAAGCCAAATTTCTCCATCTTGATATGAACTGATCCACGGGCTCGTCGGGATCTTGAGTCAGGGTGAGACTTTCGATGGTTTGAACCTCTCTCTTGACTTCATAGAAACGCTGATAGAACAATTTCTCCATTTCCTCCCATGTATGCACTGAGTTTGGAGGAAGTCGAGCATACCATTATAATGCTGGGCCATCGAGGGTCTCTACAAATTGACGGAGAAGGAGTCTCCCGGCAGCAGCAATTTCTTGACATGCTACTTGGAAGTGGGCAATATGCTGGTTCGGGGACGTGGTTTCGTTGAATAAAGGAAACTTCCCTTTCTTGTAATCATGAGACCTGGTCCATATATGAAGGGTACGGCCTTTGATAAGGCTTTGCACCCTGTATCCCAAGAAGTTGTCTATTAGGGTCACCATAGCATCAATGTCTGCCTGAGAGACGGGATGAGGGACAAAATTGTCCTGTGAGGTAGAGGGAAGGGGCTGCCTTGGAGGTGCCCCTTAAGAGTGACGGGATTTGACCTCATGGTTAGTTGATTGGCTTGCGGCATCTATACGATCGATCATTTCCATCATCACGTACACCATATCCTCAAAGTTTTTCATGCGGTCTTCCTGCGAGTCAGGCTCATCTATAACCATCACACTGACGGTTTCTTTAGGGTGGTTAACCCTAACTGCGATTGAGGGCGTGTGAGCTTGACAGGTTGCACATGGCATATCAATCAGTAAGGGGTCAGCATGCCCTGACTAAAC
This sequence comes from Amborella trichopoda, assembly GCF_000471905.2. The sequence continues at coordinate 732,561 of NW_006497389.1, forward strand.
TCGACGCGTGAGGACCGATCCTCGATGATCTTAGGATCGTGGTTGACTAGGGGCTGGGTAACTTTCTACAACATTAACCACAGTGCAGGGCTCATGGAGCTTCTCTTCGGGCCTCGTCATCTGAAGTGGGTAGAAGGGGTTTAGGCGAAGAGGGTCATCAGAGCTGGTTACCCAGATTGCCTCGGTGACTTGCTTGGTGAGAATTCGTAGACCCCTATCACGTTTGGCCTTGAGGTTTTGGTGGACCTCACGCCAAAACTGCGATCAGGACTGCGACTGATTGGCTCTTCTTGCACAAGAGAGAGCTGTCTCCATTAGGTGCGGTAAGGGATGAGGACCAGGGACTGGAGTCATCTTGGACCGGGGAGGATGAAGGACTCGATCTTCCGTCAGGACTTTGCCTCGAGCTTTCTTGTGGGCTCCAGAACACGACCAAAGTGACGGGGCTGGTTCAGGATGGTACTCTTGGGGAAAACCTTCGAGTACCAAGTCTGAAGGTGCTTACTCGAAAAAGGAGGAGCAGTTAGGAGCAAGGTTGACTCATGAGGAGGATTGAGTCAAGCGAGAGGGGACATCTATGATGGCGACGCATGTGCGCCCCTTGAAAAAGGATAACGGGTGACCTGGGGGTTAACCCGGTCTCGAGCAAGTGGTCTTGCCTTAGGAGGCTGAGAACTGTGAGCAAGTGTCTGCAAGAGAACAGACCTGCCACTTATTGTGTGTATTGAGTAGGAGGACGAGGTGGTCATCTCCTGTGTACTTGAGTTGGCTCAATGACAGCATTACCCGGAGCAGTGAGATGCATGTGATCAGCATTCGCAGGACCTGGCCTTAGAAGGTCTAATCTTGGGTGTTGACTAGAGGTAGCACAAGGGTTGCCCCGAGGTGTGGCTCGAGTGGGTGACCCATGAGCCTTGTGGTGTGTGTGAGGATGGACACCGTAGGGTGTCCGCCTCGATGTGTTGAGCCTCTAGGGATAGAGACTGGTGGTGCAAGAAACTGGGGAGTAGCCTTATGGCAACCCACAGAAGTAATGAAAACTGGCTTGCCTTTTGCAGAAAGGGACTAGGCAGCCTTTCGGTGTACCTCGGGAATACGACCGAGAAGTGACTTGCCAGTAACTGAATGCATGCTGTGTGGGGCAAAAAATGTGTTGCGGATGAAGGGTGCCTAGGCGGAGGTTCCACCTGAGCGAGGAGATGGGGAGTGAAGGACCTTTAAGTCCCCCCTCACACCTGTTCAGGTTAAGACCTAGGAGTTAGACAAGGGGTCTTTGCTCAAAAGGATGGTTAGGAATTAAGTTGGAGGAACTTGTTCCCTGGGGACAGTCCCGAATGCGGGGATAAGAAAATCCCCGATTCGGATGAATGGGTTACAGAACTTGCAAGCCATAAAGTGTAAAAAGATAATGAAACAGATAAAAAAAGAAGAAACTAGCCAAACAAGAATGATCAGACTATGGGGTAGTAAGTCCCCAGTAGAGTCGCCAAGCTGGTTAGGTGCCTCGATCTCGCCCTCTGGATCTTTGACGATCGGGCAGCATGAGTCTTGGGTTTCGGGGAGACCTGGGATTTTGTGAGATCTCTCTCTTAGAAGCTTCGTTTGAGAACAAGGGCATGTATTATCTTCCAATGAGGGAGGAATTTAAGGTGGGTTCGAGATTACTCGGGCTGGCTCATGTGGGCACCCACTTAGATCACGAAGAAAGCCCCCCAGTAATAAAACTGGTTCGAAATCACTTCACTTGGCTTGTATTCTCCTGTTTTATGAAATTACACACATATGGCAAATATTATAAGACAGGTGGGTCAACAGACCTCACCTTGCCTTCTTGCAAGCGTACACATTCAAAGAAGAAAAGAATAATTAGAGAAGAGAGATGGGGGAGAGAAGAATTTGACTAGGCGAGGAGATCAGTGCAGTGACTAAGCTGGTGAATAATTGGCCCGACATGGTAGTAAAACGGGCTCGGCAACTTAGACCAGCTCACAGGATTACTACTAGACGTCAATACCTATACTGACTAGCTAGGCGCAATGGTTAGTCTGTCGTGGCAATAAAGTGAGCATAGTAATTCTAGCACAAGAAAATTATGGCTAGACGACAGGACTACCATGAGAGGCTAAGCTCGATCCCTCTTAATCAAACGAAAGAGTAACAAAATGAAGATAATAATGAAAGAATAAGAAGTGAGATAAGAGAAGACAAGAGCAGAAAGGAGGGGAAGAAAGAAATAGAAGAGTGTGAGATATGAGAGAAGGAAGGAGGGAGGAGGGAGAAAGACGCAGTCAGTGCTAGGCATTGTCAGCTGTGTTGGAAGAAGAAGAGAGAGAGAACACAGTGTCACTGGCTGTGTTAGAGAGAGGGAGAAAGAACGACACAGTCGACATAAGGCATTGTTGGCTGCATTTTAAGAAGAGAGGAAAGAGAGAGACACAGTCGGCGTTCGACATTGCCAACTGTGCTAGATAGAGAAGAGAGAGAAGATTCAGTCAATGCTAAGCTTCACCGTGTGTGTCAGACAAAGGAGAAAGAGAGGATGCAGTCAGCTGGGCTTCACCAACTGTCAGATAGAGAAGAGAGAGAAGATGCAGTCAGTGACAGGCTTTGCGAACTGTATCAAATAGAGGAGAAAGAGAGGATGCAGTCGGCGCTAAGCTTCGCCGATTGTATTGGGCAGCAAAGAGAAAGAGAAGATGCAGTCGGCGCTAGGCTTCACCAATTGTATTAAACAGAGAAGAGAGAGAATATACGTTGGGTGCTAGGCTTCGTTGACTGTATTAGACAGAGAAGAGAAGGAGAAGATGCAGTCGGCGCAAGGCTTCACCGACTATATTAGACAGAGAAGAGAGAAAAGATACAGTGGCACTAGGCTTCGCCAACATTATTAGACAGAGAAGATGCAGTCAACGCTAGGCTTCATTGACTGTCTTAGATGAAGAGAGAGATAAGATGTAGTCGGCACTAGGCTTTACCGACTGTATTAGACGAAGAATAGAAAAGGAGTTAAAGATGAGAAAAAGAAAGAGAAAGATGAGAAGAAGAGAGAAGAAGAGAGAGAAAGAGATGAGAAGAAGAAAGATGAAGAGATAGAAAGATGAGAAGAAGAGAGAAAGAGAGATAGAGATGAGAAGAATAGAGAGAGAGAAAGATGAGAAGAAAAAAGAGAAAGAGAGATAGAGATGAGAAGAAGAGAGAGAAAAAGAGAGAGATGAGAAGAAGAGAGAAGAAATAGAGATAAAGATGAGAAGAAGAGAGAGAAAGATAAAGATAAGAAAAAGAGAGGAATAGATAAATATGAGAAAAAGAAGGGAGAAGAGAGAAAGAGGGGAGGAGAGAGAAAGTTACCTTATCTAAGGGTACCTATTTTCTTCTCTCTCCTCTCTCTCTCCAAGACGTACTTACGAGCTCAAGCAAAGTTCAAAAATTTATTGATTGATCCAAGAAAATGAATCGCGCTTTTTTACAATGAGGCAGTGCTTGTTTATATAGAATTGGGCTAAAACATGGGTATACGCCTAAAAACTACATAGGATTCAAGTTAATTACAATTTAATTACAATTTAATTGAATTAAAAGAAATTCTAAAAATGGGTGCAAAAGGAATGTTTCGCTCTTGCCTAGCAATGTGTGGAATTTCAAAACAGTCTCTATGCTGCCCGAGAACTTGTGTGATCTTCCATGACTAATCCGGGGTTGTTCTGATGCCCGTTTGATTGGAGTGCACTAAGCATGCCATCACAATCATGTTGCAACAAACACAGCTATATTTCGTGTCCGGATGAAGATTTTGTCGTCATGAGTTTTTTACTGGAATCTTGAAATTCAACGACCAGAATTTACAGTAACTTCGATGCCCTCGTGTGCGACATCCAACCGTTCATCATATGCGAAGTTCAGACCAGAGATAGCCTCGGACATTACGAACATAATGCAATTTGTTTAGTGTCGATCGGGATTGTGAACGTCATGATTCAGCCGCCGGAGTGAGGCATATTGCTGCCGATTTTTCTGTAAGTTTCCCCACAAATCAGCAACTTCTTTCTAGTTTTTCCCCCTGCTCGGGCATCGTCACGGGGCGTACCACCTATCAAAACACTCGTCTCTATGAGATGAACATGCTCGCTAAATTTGAGCGTGATCCGACTTCGAACGCTTGAGATATAGGCCCCGAAAGTCACTGATGTGGCTGTAAAATCAACTACCTTTAATGGTGGTTTGGTGTAAGGTGGCCACACAGGAATAGTGTGCAGCCCTTTTTTGGTATTTTACCCATAGCTTTGTCCTGGAGTACCCGATTAGGCCGAAAATTGATCCATAGGGGCTTTCGACCGTGTCGGATCCAATGGCATGGTCCCACAGCTATTTGATACATAAAAAATACAGCTCTAGTTACGGGGTCTATTTCAGGGTGCTACAGGCCAATTTTTCCAAAATTGTTTCTTTGTGTTCACTGCCTTAAAGTGCTGATGAAGATCGTGACCAATTCTGGGGTAATTCTGAGACTGTCAAAATTTTCACTTATTTTGTAGGCTTTATTAACCTGCTTCCTTCTTTATTTCACATCAGGGAGCGAGGTGTTGAGAAATGCATTCAAACAATTGCTCAAGACCTTACGCACATGGTGGAATTGGTTTCACATCAATCGAGCTCGCGAGCGGCGTGATTTGGCCACACGAGCGAGGCACGACATCGCTGAATTTCTTGTACTTTTTCACGGATTAGCAACTTCTCTCTAGCTTTTCTTAGCGCTCAAGGGTCGTTACGGGGCATGCCACATATCAAAACGCTCGTCTTGACGAGACGAACATGCTCAAATTTGAGAACTATTCGACTTGCGACGGATGAGATATGAGTATCAAAATTCACTGTTAGTGACTGTCCCTTTAATGGTGTGGAGTTGTAGGTTGGCCTCACGAAAATAGCGTGCGGCTCCTCATGTTTCACTCTTTCAACTATAATGTTTTTCTGGAGTGTCCATTTAAGCTGAAATTTGACCCCTGGGGGTTTTCAATCGTGATGAATCCAATGGCAGTGGTCCCACACAAATTGAGACACCAAAAGTAGAGCTCTAGTTATAGGGGTCCATTTCAGGCTGCTAGAGGTTGATTCTGCCATAATTGTTTCTCAGTCTGCACTGCCTCAAACATATTGGAATGCGACAAAACTTGGCAAGAGAATTTTGAGATTCTGTATGAAGATATTGACCAGTTCTGGGGCTATTATGAGACTATCGAAATTTCCACTATTTGCTAGGCTTTTATTGAGTGGGGGCCCCATGATGATGAAAATTATCTTCCAACAACATGCCCCACCGAATGTTGTGCTTCGATAAAATCTAGAAGTGAAATCATGCAGGAAATTTCTCTCATCTAGCCACGAGACTACGTGAACGCTGAGGAGATCCACACAATGTCGTGACTAGAATGCTCGGACGTTTGAACGCAATGCAAGGGTGGCATTCGTGGAGACTTTAGGGGGAGAAAAATGTTTTAGGGATCTTTTCAAAGTCCTTACCCTCGAAGGACTATTTGCAATTATGAAGCTTAAGGATTTTGTAGGGACCTCATTGGACAGAATCTTGCGTATCTGAACGCCAAATGCTATGGACCTTTGGTCGGCATTGTTCGCTGTTACACCAGCTTTGCTTTTGATGTTCAAGGTATCTTTGTAGGTCCCGTCTAGTGGGCTCCAGTCGGGGGCTTCTGACCTTTCCAAAAGTTTGGGCTTGTCGGCTAGGGGATGTTGGCCAGGCGGCCTAATGAGCCCCATACTGCCAGGTCCAGAAGGTCTGGGCTTGTCGGTTGAGGAAGGTTTTAGGTGAGGCTATCTCATGGCGAGGAATAACAATGAATTCTAGGGAAGGTTAGGCCCTGGCTTCGTTAGTTTCTTGCCTTCATGATGGTGTTTAGCATATTAGATGGATCTTTTGGTCGTCGTCCTCACCCTCAAGGACTCTTATTGTTTGTTGATGTTTAAATGTGGGAGATCTATGTGGCCCTCACTCCTGGATGAGCCATTTTAGGGTGTGATTGGATGCTTGGCAAATGAGGGTTTTAGGTAGACCTCAATAGCTAGGATTATGACTGTCTAGCAATTTGGGTGTCGGCTGAGGTTGTGGTGCTACGTAAACCTACTTTGTCGGTCCAAGTGGCCTTTGCGGGTTTTTACTTGAATAAGGGGAAGTGGTACCATAAAGATGGTTTTAACCAACTACTTTTATTTTTGGGTTCTTTTACCCATGACGTGGTGGTCATGTCCACCCTTTTCATCCGTTTTTGCTCACAATGCCCTTTTTTATTGGGGTCATCACCGTGCCTGGGTTTTTGTTTCATGGAACTCTTTTACTCATGGTTTCCTGACCATGCTCGTCCGTCATTTTTACTCATGGCGTTCCCTTGTCCAGGTATACACAATGCCCATTTTTTTGTGAAGGAGTGTTTAGGGTCATGCCTTCGGGATCTGTGAGAAGGCTTTTAACGTCATGCGGCCAAGACGTGCACTATAGTTTGGGGCTGGTCGGAACAAGGTGGCACGGGATGTGTCGCCTAGGCGGCATACCTCGTGTCACACATACCAATTTTGGTCCAAATTGAGATTTTTCACTTCTGGTGTGTTCCTCAGCCTCTTGTGAAGCTCTCAGAGAAAATTTGGGTTAAAATGTATTTTTATTACTATTTTGAATTATTGTTTGGGTAAAATAGGGCAGTTATAGGATGACTTAGGCGACATGCCCTGTGTCGCCTGAGCGACAGGCCCCGTGTCGCCCAAATTAAAACTTGTCCAAAGTGATTTTTTCAATTTTGTGTCTTCTTCAGCCTCTTGTGAAGCTCTCAAAGAATTTTTGGGTCAAAACAGATTTTTTTACTATTTTTAATGATTGTTTTGGTAAAACAAGGTGTTTACAGAAGTTTGGGTCAAAACAGGGTTTCTACAGGGTTCTGGGCAAGAAACCTGATTCTGAATCAAGAGGCAGGTTGTGTGAACTATGGATTTGGGTTTACTACGTTAAGTGTGATCCTAAAGGTTCAGGAAATCATAGAATTTGCCAGTTTTAAAATGGGGTGTCTACAGTTGCTCCTCTTTGGCACTCCATGTCCTTCGAGGACAGACGAGTGGCAAAGAAGTAGATACTCTGGCGTTTCCTATCCTTCGACGGGCTAGCGAACGTCAAAGATAAAGCACACATTTTAAATTTTGTCATAGCGTCACATGGTCAAAGGGCACACCAACGATCCCTTCAAGTCATTGTACTCACCGAACTCACCCACCTAGGGCATTTTTCCTCCTAGGGTTTTCGCCGTTGTCAGTGAGTTACATAATGCTTGAAACTCGAGTTGGATTTTTGGCCATGCCACTTAACTTTAGGGGTTTTGTACTTTGAAATTTTTATCCCTGATATTTTATTTGATCTCCTTAGGGTTCCTATGGTTATCTATACGAAAAGGTCTTCTATAGTAAGAGACTTGTCTGACTGAATCAAAAGAGAGAGACGAGGCAGCAATGCGGTAAACATGGAAACGTGGTATTCATCATAGACAGGTGTCCAAGCTCCTTCATTTTAGAAATATTTTTAGAAATTTTGTAAGTATGAGGAGATTTGAAATAGAACCTAAAGCAGGGATAGGTTATGATTTTAACAAAGAAATTAAATTTTTTGAAATCACACACATATAGTGACAATTTTGAACAGAGAAAGGTATTTGAAAAATAAAGTTGGTTAGCAGTTTTAACTCCTGCAACCATAGATCCCTCTAAGCAATATAGCGTCATGCATCGATGGACCATACACCCGACCCTTTTACGTCATATAGGGATAGACGTTTGAACAAGGTGGTTGTGCCTTGAACACATTGAACAGGGTAGTTGTGCCCTGAACACATCCGACATTTTACGTCATACAGGGCTAGACATTACCTGTCACGTCTCTTTTACATCGTATGAGTTTGATGTTGAACTGAATATACCTGACCTTTAGCATCATACGGGGCTAGACATTTGAACATGGTGGTTATACCCTGAACACATTGAAAATGGTGGTTGTGCCTTGAACACATCCTACATTTTACGTCATACGAAGCTAGACGTTACATATCATGATTTTTTAACGTCGCACAAGTTTGACTTTTCATGTCTCAGCTCTTTAACGTTGCATGAGTTTGACATTTTTCATGTCTTGGCTCTTTAACGTCGCACGAGTTTGACGTTTTATTCATTGAAAAAAAGTAGTTGTGCCCTGGATCGAACTTTGGTTGGCAGTTTAAGCTCATACCACCGAGGAGTGTTCTCTCTTTTTTATTTTACTTTTTTGAAATTTTTGAAACTTGGTTGGTAGTTTAGGCTCATGCCACTGCGGAACGTTTTGTTTTCATTTTCTTTGAAATTTTCTGAAAAATTGGTTAGCAGTTTAGGCTCATGCCACCGAGGAGCGTTTTATTTTAAAAGTTAATAAAAATGTTTGAAAATAATCATAGAAAACCATGACAAACCATGTTTGATCCTTGGAAGTCCCCAAAATTAAGTGGGGGCATTTTTGGAAAAAACAAAAGTTTGGGCGGCACAGGGCGTGTCGCCCGAGAGTCATTGGTGGTGTCCCCACCTAAAAAAAATTTTTTTTTTTTTTTTAAAGTTTGGGAACAAAGAGGTTTTGACTTAAAAAACTTGGGTGACACTAGTGGTGTAGCTCGGGCGACACTAGGAGTGTCGCTCATACAAGTTGGGATTTAAATGGGATATGGGGAGACACCATTGGTGTTGCCTAGGCGACACGTGTAGTGTCGCCCGTGTCGCCCAAATATATATATATATATATTATTATTTTTGTTACTTTTGGGATAATTTTGCCCCTGTTGAGAGGTCCTTTGCAACAGTTTCCTTATTATGGGGAGTTTGAAAAATACCTTCTTTTTATTTATTTATTTATTTATTGCCTCTGTTGGGGATTCTTGTAGTAAGTGTGCATTTGATTCATTGAAGAATAGCAAAACACTTTCCTTGCACACACTTCTCAAACTGAATTTCTAATAAACTCAACCCCCATAGTTGTAGGGTTTTTGTCTCGAATTCCCGGCTATCAAACCGTCTTACGCACATACGGGGATGAGCTCTCCTCGTTTTGCCTCAGGGGATCCAATCGAGAGAAAAGCGCTTCTAGACTAGCCAATTTTGTCATTGGTGAGATTCACCCATCTTCGATATGTGGTAATTGGTAGTTATACTCATATAACCATGGAGTGCCTGACTAGTTTCAAGCCTTCATAACAAGCATAAGAAGTTGGCTTCGAGAGCGAGGCCAGATTGACTAACAGTTTAACCTCTTATAGTGATAGAGGAAGTCCCTTATAAAAGGAGAAAGCTTTTGAAAATGGATGATTTTAACAATCAAATTGAAACAACATTTTCAAAAGGGATGGGCCTTACATTTTTGGACCTTACAATTTTGCCACCTGTGGCCCCTTTGGTGGTGATTTTCTTTGTTATATTTTACTTAGAGATGATGAACAGATTCCCTTGCGGGATAGTGAGAACTCAGAAATCATGAAGGTGTCTTTTTACCATTAGAGCTTTCATCCTTTGCTTCGCAGATCCATGAAGAGTCCTATGGATTCTTGCTAGGCTTTCTTCTTGGAGGGTCTCGACGTTTTCCAGGGTTTGTCAAAATCACTTCGGTTTTCCATTCATGTCACCCTCCTACATCTTTCTGAGTTTGCAGGGTTTAGGAGGAGTCTTCATCCTCAGGGTCTACTTGTGTAGTATAATTGAAACTTGCAAGTACTTGTTTGTACTTGAGTGTTTTGTATCGAAAGCTCCTTCTTGGAGATCTATTTATTCCTTTTACTCGTGATGTTTTTTTAGGTTTTCACCGCATCCATTTTTTTGTTTTCTTTATTTAATTTTTTTTTCTTTGTGATGCCTTCAGGTTCTCACCACGTTTTTTAGCCTGTTACTGGTAGTATTTTCTGAGATACATTGCATTAATGGGGTCATTGAGTCCGTACCCCTCTTGATTTTGATCTTCTAAGAATTGCCTGCATCCACACGGGTAATCATGAATGGCCCCTCCCAATTAGGTTTGAACTTGCCTAAAGGGTGTGGATTTCCAAGAGAGTGTGGAAAATTT
>NW_006497389.1:742700-763248 GCF_000471905.2 Amborella trichopoda
AGTTCTACGCTGGTAAGTAATGATATTATGTGTTGCTCATAGTCTTCTTTCATCTAAATTAGTGTGGGCAACGATTCGTGCTTCGATCTTTGTTCTTCATCTGAATTTTTATGAAAAAGGACTCGGGGAGATGGTATCTCAAACTCGATAGCTAGCACTGCTTCCATACCATGCATCAATGAGTATGGGCTCATGCCAGTAGGAGTCTTCTCAGTTGTCTGGTAGGCCCATAGGGCATCATTTAGCTTTTCATGCCAATCTTTCCCACCTTCTATTATTTTGTCTATGATTCTGAGAAGTCCTCTATTTGTGGCTTCTGCTTGTCCATTTCCTTGATGATAGTAAGGTGTGGAGAATTTCTTTGTTATCCCAAACCTTTTGCACACCTTAGTGACCTTGTCAGTTTTGAGATTGAATCCATTGTCAGTGATGATTGACTCAGGAACACTGAATCTGAATACGATATTGGTCTTTATGAAACGGTCAGCATGATGGCCTTCAAGTTTAACAAATGATATGACCTCTACCCATTTGGTGAAGATTATGTAGCTGTTAATATAAAACGATGGTCGTTTGAGGTTTTTAGTGATATCACTCTGATGATATTAAGACCTCACATGGCGAAGGGCCATACAGGCGGTGTTGAGTTGAGTGATACGGATGGTGCTTGCATGAGGTCTCCATATAGTTGACATTTGCGAAACCTCCTAATGAACTTCCAGCAGTCTTCAGCCATGGTGGTCCAGTAATAGCCTTGGCGATTGATTTTCTGAGTAAGGCGGCTGCCCCAGAATGACCTCCTTCATTGTGCAACTCTATTAGCACTAGGTCAATTTCTGATTGATCGAGGCATCGTAAAATGATGCCATCGAAGGACTTTTTGAATAGGATATCACCTCTTACTAAAAATCCCATAGAAAACCTTAGAAGGGCTTCTTTATCGTTTTTTATGGCTCCTTCGGGGTAAGGAGGTTCCAATCTTGGTTAGCCTTAGGTCCTTCTTAGTTCCTAGATTTACGCCATTCATCTAGTTGATGATAGCCATTGGGTCACCATCGAACCTCTTCTTGAATTGCTCAACATGAGAAGTAAGTTCCTCAGGTTGAGAGATTTCTTCAAACTCTTGACTCTCTTGATCTTCATCTTGGTCGTCCAATTCATTGTCTTGGGTATTATGCACCATTATTGGGCTATCTCGAGTGAGCACCGTCTTTGAAAATTCTTTTTCATTATTATCAGTTTTATCATGTTTTCAATTTTCCATAGTTTTTGAAGTGTCGCAAGAGGTGTCCCTTATGGGACTCGCGAGAGAAATATTGCGGACTGGACGTGCAGGTGGTCATTTGACCACCCTGTGCCTATTCGATTTTTGGCACCGAGACTTGAAGGTGCCGTTTGTATGCTTCCAGCGACTCTCGAGATAGAGGAGTGATCGACCAATTTAGTTTCTGAGTTTGAGTAGGCGGATGAGCACTCTTGGCTGTGTTAGAGCCGATTGTGCATATCTTCAAATCCAGGTCGGTGAAAAGGTCTTCAATTCCCAGTTCTTGTTTGTGCTGAGATGTGGAAGAAGAGTTATTCCCTATTGGGGAATCAAGGATCACCTTTAGTAGTTTTGAATGACGGGCATCAAGAGGATCGAGGCTTTGAATGCCTCCGGATACAAAGCCTGGATAGCTTGGAGGCTTCATCCGGCTTTGAAATAAAGTGAGAGAACACTCAAGTCCTCTTTGATTCGTGTTTTCAGTTTTGGCTTAAGTGATTCAGAAATCTCCTCCGTTACGCCTTTCCCTTGACTCCCCAAGCCTTGGCCTGGTTGGAAGCCTTGGGTGAGGAGCATGTGCCAAGCTTCAAGGGACCCGAAACCATATCGATGTTGACATTGGATAATGTCCTCCATCGATGCGAAAGTTTGCAAAACTTGAGGTTCAGGGTCGTCGGCCACTAGGAGTAAGGTGGCACAATCAGCTTGCTCGAAGGAAGCGATTGGGATTTCTCCAAGCTCGACCCCTACGGCTAGCTTCTTGTTATGTATGCTAGGATTGGGAAAAGCAGGGGGTTCAGTGCATACGTCCGTGATGCCATTTTTTAATGGAGATTTGATTCATTGATGGACTGTAGAGGCGACCACGAGGTTTTCATGCAGCCACAACCTTCCTAGAAGCATTTGAAGGAACGTTTTATGTCCACTTGGATGACTGGGCTGATCTTAAGTGTGAGAGGCAATATGCCTTCAGCTTATCTCTTGATCCTGTCGTACGCAGCGATAGTTAGTTGAAACGACTCGAAGTCATCTGAGACTTTACCTATCGGCTTCACCGTTTTCATAGGGCATAAGTTTAGGGATGCCCCATTATCAACAAGCACTCTTCGTATTTCATATCCTTGCATAAAAATACTGACGTGAAGAGGTTGGACATGAAAGCGGTTGAAGCTGGCCGGGATGTCATCACCTGTGAACATGATTGGCGTTGGTGCCATTAGTAACCGCACAACTCATCCCGCTGTGTGTGTTGCTCGGGATGTGTGCCTTGGCGAGGACCCTTTCGATCGGGGCCCTGTGTGCTGGTGAGTTGACGAGTAGCTCCAAGATGGAGATTTGAGCCTGGATCTCCCGAGGTGAGTCAGCAGATCATAGATGGTTGTAGATCCTTGAATTTCCTCATTTAGCTCGTGATCTACAAACCCCTATTGGTTGTCTGGCTCTTGAGGAGTTTCCCATCTTTTCATCGAGAGTGTCAGCCATTAATTGAACAAGTTTAAACACTCAGCCTCTTCGGGTTAGGGAATCAACCTCGTCAGCTTGAAGCTTGATAAGGTCAGCCTTTTCATGGGTTCTGACCATATCTATCTCTAGTGTGTCATCTTCATCATATGAGTCCCACTTGGGAAGGTTGTCGAGGTTTGGAGATGAAGGGCTTCCTCTTAGAAGATCTAATAAATCTTCTTTAAGTTCTTGAAAGTGATGATCACAAGACAATATGAATTGATAGGGATCTTCTTCTTTGTCTCTACTCTCAACCATGTGAATGACAACACTTTTTTTTAAGTTGTCTTGAGCTCCTGGCTTTTCGGTTGTGACCATAGTTTTAGGGAGAGGGTTTGTGAAGATACCCCTCTTTTGATTAGGCTCTTCAACGGGTTGATTTCTGGGTGCGACAGTGATGTCCCCCTATTGATTAACCCCTGAATTACCCATTTCAAATATACACAGTTTTGGGTATCATGTGCATGGTTTTGATGCCATTTGCACCAACTGCTTTTGTTCGTGACTTCAAATGGTGGTTCAGATGGTGGTAGTAGATAAACCATGTTTCTTTCCTGGAGTAATTTCAACACTTTTTCCAGAGGGTCTTTGAGAGGAGTGAGATTATCTTCTCGCCTTTGGTTATTATTTCGAGCATTCGCTCTAGGCGGGCCCCTTAGGTTTTGGTTCTGATTATGGTGCTGAGTGGCTGAACCTTGAGCCGATCCGTTAACAAAAATCTCGTTAACCTAATCGAAACCTTCCCCTTGTTATTGTTTTTCTCTTATTTTGGGGATTTGTTATTGGTTTATTGTCGGGCCTAGTTTTGTGGGGTGTCCCTCTTGCCCTTTCATATCATGCCACCCACTCGATCATGGAGTTGAAAGAGTGGAGGATAAGGCCTTGACTGAAAAAGGTCATGTATTCAAGAGCAGTGTTCTCTAAGGCCATGGAGATTTTAGCTGGGTCTGTCAGTGGGCATTCTATGACCCGAATTGTTGCCTCGCGGAATCAATGAATGAAATCCTCGAAGGAATCTCTTGGATTTTGCTTCTTTGCACTGAGCTCGCCTAGGGAGAGAGATCTTGGTGTCGACTCGCGATAGTGAGAGACGAATAGGTTGAAAATTTCATTTGGAATGATGTGTGGTTGAGTGGACATTATTCTCCGATGCCAGTTCAAGGCCTTGCAGATCAATGTTTGCGAAAATATGGCCTTTAGTTGGTTAGACCTGTCTCGCAAAGCTCTCACGGAGAAGAGATACTCATTGACGTGAGAATTTGGAACGCTCTTCCCGTTAAACTTGTTTCAAAATTCTAGGATAACAAATCCCAAGGGAAGGTCCTCCATGTCTCCAAGGGTCTCTTGAACATAGGCTTTTGTGGATAGAATATTATGCATTCCCATTCTTACGAGCATATCCTGCATCGCTTTTAAAGTGCCTTCTTGTTGGGTGTTCGGTATGACAGTAGGCCCACTAGTCGGTGGGTTCTCAAGTGTGAATTGATGAGTCGAGATTTGAGGTATATGTTGGCCTGCATGGGCCTGAGATTGATGAGCTTCAGTCACCGAGGCGGTTTGATACACTTGCACTTGAGGGGCATACCCATGGGTGTTGCCACCAGTTGCGAAAATTGCACGGTTTGTTGGACTAGATGAACTAGAGGGATCGATTGAAGAATTGGCTGACTCCGTTGTGCTAAGGGTAGACCTATTCCACTGACTTGATTTGGGTTCGACCCATAAGCTGGGGCATGAACAGTGTAACCTAGGTCAACTAAACCTTGAAGGACAGCTTAGACACCTATCTCGCCTAGAGGTCGGTTTGGGTCGGCACTTCTGCCTCGTACAATGTTCAAGACATCATGAGTTGTACTATGGTGACTCGAGGTAGGGTTGGATCCCTTAGACCTAGGTGGGTCTTGGTCTTGAGACTGTTGCACACCAGAGTTATCTTGGTTCGAGTTGCGAGAATTGGCACTAGATGTTGCATGAATTTCTTCCTCCACTTGACTCCTACTTTGGTTTTCTAAGACCCCTTGCAGGACAACTCCAGGTCGGACCCCTTGACTATTCAGAGTCTTTCAGGCAGAATTAGCCTTTCGGATCACACCAATTTCAGGATTAGAAGTGGATGCTTAGGACTCTGTCTCTTACTGAAGACCTGGGCGCTGAATAATGGATTGGCCTGAGGTCTGTTGATAATTCCAAGGCAGGTTAGGCATAGAGTCGGCCTTGGAGTGATCATCATAGTCGCTTTGAGTAACTGACATGGTGATTCTCTTTGGCAGGGTTCTAGAATCTAGACTTAGGCAAGATCTAAACTCAACAATTTAAGGCAGACTTATCCTAACTCTAGGGACAAAACCTTGACTAAGACCTAGGCTAAGATTAGACTGGAACCTAGACTTGTTAAACTCAATGGGTTTTGGTTCGGACCCAGAACTAGGGTAAGCCTAGTCTAGCTCTAGAGGAAACTCCATGCTTAGACCTATGCTAGAACATAGACTAAGATCTAGATGAGATGGTGCACGAGTCTTTGCTCAGACCAAGGGTGGTTCTAGGTTCGGACCGGGGTGTGAGCTTGATTTAGACCTACACTGAGCTGGGTGCAAGCCTGGGGTTGGACCCAAAGGATTTTGAAACTTAGACCATGTGGACCCGGACTGGATCAAGATTGAACTAGGAACAAGCCTTCGGCTCGGACCAAGAGGGGGCCTAGGTTCGGACCTGGGTGTGAACCTAGTTCGGACCTGGGCTAGGCTGGGTACATGCCTGGACTTGGACCCAGAGATTTTTAATGATCGGACCAGGCGTGGACCTGAACTAGATCATAGATGAGCTAGGAACGACATTTTGTCTCTGACCAAGAGGGGGCCTAGGTTCGGACCTGGGTGTTAACCTGGTTCGGACCTAAGCGAGGCTGGGTAGAAGCTTGAACTTGGACCTCGAGAATTTTGGTGATCAGACCAGGTGTGAGCCCGGACTGGATCAAAGATGAGGTATGAATGAGCCTTTGGATCTGACCAAAAGAGGGCCAAAGTTAGAACCAAGGCGAAATCAGGTTCGAACCTAGGCTAAGTTGGGTACAAACCTAGACTTGGACCCAGAGAGTTCAGCCCGAACCAAAAGCGGGTCCGGACTGATATGATCTAAGATTAACCAACAAAATAAGCAAGCGAAGCACACAAAAGATTTTGACCTAGTATTATAGGTAGGCTTGGCTTGAGAGTGGGTTTCTAACTATTGAAATGCAGCTAGGCTGATATAGGTCCCCACATAGGTCCTGGCCTCTTATTATAGGATGTTCACCAGGTCCTACAATACATGGAGTTGCTTTGAGGCAAAGGATTTTGGAGGGGCGCTCACAGTTAAAGTTACGCGAATACCAACTACCTCGGCTCTCAAAGGTAGATTCCCCTCACGCCGTTAATGCGGATTTTGGGGGCTTTTGAAATATTTGTTTGCTGGTTTCCCAAGCACTCCCAGTCCAGTGTGTGCTTGGAGTGTGTAAAGAAGCATGCAATCAAAATAAATTCAAGTGCACAATGCACACAAAACAAGAAAGGAAATAAGTGAGCGCTTGACGCGGAACGTTCTTAGCGATGCGCGCTTCGAGGTGAAACTCATTCGAAGCACACTGTAGATGGAGGGGTAAGCAACCCCTAAGACGGTAAAGTTAGAACAATGAGACCAGGCACAGTCCGTGCTAAGTCGAGGGCGGTCCAAGTCAAGGGTGACACGAACAGGACACGGTTTAGGGAGGGATCAAGCAACTCTCGATTTGTTTTTTTTTAAATTTTTTTATCTTTGTTTTTCATTTTGATGAAACAAGGTTAACTAAGCTTGGTGAGAGTAGGTAAAACATGGTTTCAATCAAAATTAACAAACTAAAATAAAAAAGAAAAAGTTAGGAGTAGGACAGACGACTTATCTGAAATAAAATATTTTTTTTATATTTTTTAAAAATTTATTTTAAGCCAAAATTTGGTGGATAAGAAGCTAAAAGGCTCTGGAACAGACTTGCGGGGTCCCAAGAAGTTTCCGGGACCCTTGTGATAAGGCGGGACAGGTCCTGTCGCTCAAAAACAATATTTTTATTTTTATTTTATCATTTGTTTTCTTTCAACCTTGAAGAAATAAGGCTACAGAAACTTGTAGAATCATAAAAATCAAACGTTTTTATGAAATAAAATTAAAACAAAGTAAAAAATAAGAGAAGCAAATCGAATAGACGTGTATCAAGCAAAATAGTTTTTTGACATTTTTTAAAATTTTATTTTAATTTGAAATTTTGTCAGCAGTCACAAGAGATCCCATGACCAAGCCTGAAAAATTTCAAAAACATCAGGCTTGGACGACGCGGGGTACCAGAGGGCGTGTAGCCCTGGGCCTAAGCGGCACGGCCCGGGTCGCTTGGGCGGCACAACCCTTGTCGCTTAGGCAGGCACACATCATGTCGCCCAAAACATTTATTTTTATTATTTTGTTTTTATTTTTTTCTTGTTAATATTGGTGAAATACAACTACTTTAACTTTGAAGAAGTAGGAAAAAAAATTTATTTAAGATAAAATAAATTAAAACAAAGTAAACAGGAAAAAGTAGATTGAAAAGATCTATATGAAGTAAAATATTTTTTTGGTATTTTTAAAAATTTTAGTTTACGCTAAATTTTTGTGTAAAGTCACAAAAGTGAACCCAAAACATCTCTGAAAAATTTCAAAATATTCTAAAATTTTTGAATTTTAGACGACATGGGGAGGCCTTGGATCTGGGCGGCACTAGTGATGTCGCCCTGAAAAATCAGGGTGTCACAACATCGAAATTTTGGATCCTGGTTACTGCTGAATTTTGGGACTTTTTTTTACTAAAAATAGTGAAAAATGATGAATAAAAATTGTATTTTGGTGATTGGATCAAGCTCAAAATACCCCACGGTGGGCACCAAACTGTTTATAATGAAAATCAGAGAGATCTTCAGACGAATATCTGTCGGATCTATCACCTTAAAATGATGAAAATTAACTAGTAGAGAAGGTGGGACAAATCGAATCCAGATCTGAAGTCAGATCTGTGGCAGGGCCAGCATGATCCAAGACATTACAAAATACGATTTTTAAGTAAACATACATATCAAAATTAAATGAAATCTATAAAAGCAAAAGCGGTAAAATGGAAAAACATGATATCGATCCGGATGGCCTGGGACTCTCGAGCCTTCTAGAGCTCACCCGTATCAAAACCGCTCCTCTTTTGTCTCTTTGATCCGGATATTAGCCAGTAAGTATCTTTAGTGTAGGGTGGTTGTGCCTTGGAGTTGGTTCTAAAACTAGGGTTGTTGTGCTCTAGAGATCTAGGCTTTTGGCTTAAGGTTAGGGTTTCAGGAGGATAGGTTTTTTTAAGCTCTAGGGTTTCCATCTCTATCACTTTAGGTTTTTCTCTCTCTCCTCAATCGTATTCCCCGTCCACCCCAAATGAACACCAAAAGAGGCCTTATAGAGTTCAAAGCTTATTGCGAAGGATATGCATGCATAACGGTCAAATCTCTCGGTCAATGATGAACGTTTTGACAGTACAGATTTGGGCAGCACGGGTCGTGTCACTCGAGAGGCATAGGGCGTGTCGCCCAAGTAAATTAAAAAAATCAAAATTTGATTTGGGGCTGGTCGGAACTGGGTGGCATGGGGCGTGTCGCCTGAGCGGCATGCCCCTTGTTGCACATAATAATTTTGGTCCAAATTCAGATTTTTCGCATCTAGTGTGTTCCTTAGCCTCTTTGAAGCTCTCAGATAAAATTTGGGTCAAAACAAATTTTTTTACTATTTTTAATGATTGTTTTGCTAAAACAGGGCAATTGTAGGATGACTTAAGCGACACGCCCTGTGTCGCCTGGGCAGCACGCCCCTTGTCACCGAAACCAAAACTTGCCCAAAGTGATGTTTTTCAATTTAGGTGTCTTCCTCAGCCTCTTGTGAAGCTCTCAGAGAAAATTTGGGTCAAAACGGAGTTTCTTACTATTTTTAATTATTATTTTGGTAAAAAATAGGCGTTTACAGAAGTTTGGGTCAAAACAAGGTTTCTACAGGGTTCCGGGCAGGCAAACTGATTCAAAATAAAGTAGGTTGTGTGAACTATGAATTTGGGTTTACTAGGTTAAGTGTGATCTTAATGGTTTAGGAAATCATAGAATTTACCAGTTTTAAAATGGGTTGTCTACAAGGATCATACAGTTGGATCATAGTGGTGACGAATGACAATGAAGTGAGTATGGTGATGGTTTCGACTCACTTTGGGGAGATGACACGACGCTACATATGAAAGACGGATGATGTATGAATGGTGGGTGAAAAGTGGTGACCCACTAGCTGGTGACAAGTATGGATTGTGGAATGGTCGGCTGTTTTGCGAGCATGAGTAAGACTCACTGGGGACTGGTGAAAGATGAAGTGAATGAAGTCACTGGGGACTGGTGAAAGATGAAGTGAATGAAGTCACTGGGGACTGGTGAAAGATGAAGTGAATGAATTCACTAGGGAATGATAAATGACGGTAATGAAGGTGGTGCGCACAAACGAATGGGTCAGTTAGGGAAAGTGTGCATGAAGATGCACGTAAAGGGGGTGTGCGTGCATGTGGAGGCCTCTTTAAGGTCATGCCTCTTCGACCTGTGCAAAGCAGTTTAACGTCATGCGACCAGGATGTGTGTTTAAGGTCATATAGCTTGGACCGTGGTTATGCAGTTTTAAAGTCATACAACTAGGACCATGCAGTTTTAGGTCATGCAACTAGACCTCAGTTATAGTTTAAGGTCATATAGTTTGGACCATGCAGTTTAGGGTTGTGCACCTGGACCACAACTGTACAGTTTAAGGTCACGCGGCATGGACCAAGGCTGTATAGTTTAAGGTCATACAGCACGGACCAAGGTTGTCTAGTTTAAGGTCATGCAACACGGATCAAGGCTGTGTAGTTTAAGTTCATATAGCATGGACCAAGATGTGGGTCGCCATGTAGGCTTTTATGATGAAAAATAGGACGAACTTCAAGTGAAGGTCTCTCTGATTTTTTAGACCTTAAATTAAATAAAAATGCAATAAAGGAGTTTATAAAGAAGAATCGAGCGATCTAATGATGTAGTTCTCTCATATCTGATACTTTCAACTAATAAAAAATAACTGAAAAAGCAATGGTAGAGAAAGTGGGAACAATCGAATTTAGATCTAAGATCAGATCTACCCAGAAATGATCAGATCTGCTCTCAGATTTGTGGTGGAGCTAGTGTGATCCGAAGCATTTCAAAACACAATTTCCAATAAGAATGAATCAAAGCCAGATCAAAATAAAATAAATAAAATAAAAGAAAAGAGGAAATGAAGGAGAAGAAAATACTGAACCGGGCAGAATGGCCTAGACTTCCCGAGCCTTCGAGGGCTTGCCCGTAACAGAACTGGTTCCTTTTGCCCTTGTGGTCCAGATATCGATCAACAAGTCTCTGGTAGTAATAGGGTGGTTATGCCCTAGAAATGGTTTAGATCTAGGTTTGTTGTGCCCTAGGTCTACGTTTACGCTAGGTCTACATTTACTTAGGCTTAAGATGAGGGTTACGGTTTCTTAGGGAAGGTCTCTCTACTCTCCTAGGGTTTCTCTTCCAACCTAAAGTTTCTAAACGTCTCATCCCCTCTTCAAACCTCTCGTTTTTCATCCTTTTATGGTCACCCAAAGTGAGTTCATCTGAACGAGGGATTTTTTGGGGCAGAGTTATCCCGTAACCAATAAATCCCTTAGTCAAACCTATCTTTAGTTTTTTAAAACTCAGATTTGACCGACGCGGATAGCATCACATGGCCAAACCACCCAAAAGATGACCATTAAAACATGAAAAATGATAAAAACGTGTTTGGGGAAAAATGTGGCTAGGTGGCACGAGTCGGGTCACCTGGGCGGAATGAGTCGTGTCGCCCAAAGTTGGGTGGCATGAGTCGTGTCACATGGGTGTGCACAAATAAAAAATGTTCCAAATTGAAAATTTTCTTTTCAGGTGTGTTCCTTACCTCTTGTGAAGCTACCAAAAAACATTTGGGTCAAAACATATTTTTTTTATTAATTTAATGATTTTTTTGTTTAAATAGTGCATTTGCAGGATGACTTGGGCGACATGCCCTATGTCGCCTGGGCGGCACTCCCCATGTCGCCTAAACCAAAACTTTTCCAAATTAATAATTTTCAATTTGGATGTCTTCCTCAGCCTCTTGTGAAGCTCTCAGAGAAAATTTGGGTTAAAATGGATTTGTTTCCTATTTTTAATGAGTTGTCCTTCAAGCGGCAGGAGAATGCAAAGATGAATGTCATTCCGACGTCACGTGAGCAGATGACACACCAACTATCCCTCCAAGTCATTGCACTCCCATGCTCACCCACCTAGGGCATTTTCATCCTAGAGTTTTTGATGTGAGGTGTTGGCGAGTTATGCAGGCTTGAAACGCGAGGTGGATTTTACAGCCATGCCACTTGACCTCAGTGTTTTCTCAGTTTGAAAATTTTAACCCTGGCAATTTCTTTGATTTCCTTAGGGGTTTCCTAAGGTTGTCTATAGGGAAAGGCTTTCCATAAGATGAGACTTGTCTGATCAATTCCAAATAGAGAGGCAAGGCTACAACGCGGTGTTCATCATATACGGGTGTCCAAGCTCCTTTGTTTTTACAAGTTTTTTTAGAAATTTTTGAATGTAGGAAGGGATTTGAAACAGAACCCGGAGCAGGGACATGCTACGATTTTAACAAAGAAATTAAAGTTTTTGAAAACACAAGACATATGGTGAAAATTTTGGAAAGAGAAAGATATTTCGAAAGGCAATGTTGGTTAGCAATTTCAACTCCTGTAATCATAGAGCGCCCTAACGAGTTTAGCGTCATGCAGCGATGGACGATACATCCGATCTTTTACGTCATACGGGGATAGACAATACCTGCCTCGGCTCTTTTACGTCGCATGAGTTTGACATTGAACTAGATAACCCAATCTTTTACGTCATACAGAGCTAGACGTTACCTGTCTCGGCTCTTTTTCGCCACACGAGTTTGATGTATTAGCTCGGTATTTTAACGTCTCACGAGTTCGATGTGTTAGCTTTGTTTTTTAACGCCACACGAGTTTGACCATCTGAATTCTAGTTGGCAGTTTAGGGTCATGCCACCGTGCAGCAAAATATTTTGAAGTCGGTTGGCACTTTAGGCTCATGCCACCGAGGAACAAAAGATTTGAAATCGGTTGGCAATTTAAGCTCATGCCACCAAGGAGCATATGGAATTTTTTTTATTTTTTTATTTTTTATTATTATGTTTTAGTTGGGCGACACCAGGTGTGTCACCCATAAAAATGTTTTCTATTATTATTATTATTATTATTATTATTATTATTATTATTATTATTATTATTATTATTACTACTACTACTATTATTATTACTATTATTAGTATTATTAGTATTATTACTAGTATTATTAGTATTATTACTAGTATTATTAGTATTATTAGTATTACTATTATTACTATTATTACTATTATTACTATTAATACTATTATTACTATTATTACTATTATTACTATTATTACTATTTATTACTATTATTACTATTATTACTATTATTACTATTATTACTATTATTACTATTTATTACTATTATTACTATTATTATTTATATTTTGAAATTATGAAGGAGCATTTTTTGGCCCAAAAGGCATTACGTTCCGTTCATACTGCCCGAAGGGGACATTAAAAGCAGTTTTATATTTATCCTTTTCAGATATCTGTACTTGCCAATATCCTGATTTTAGATCAAATTTAGAGAATATACATGCATTGACAAGTCTATCAAGTAAATCTTTTTTATTAGGTATCGGATACCTAACTCATTTAAGTACCTGATTCAAAGGTTTGTAGTTTATTACCAGTCTTGGGGCTCCTCGCTCCTTTTCTGAGGCTTTCTCTACATGAAAAGCTGAACAACTCCAAGGAGATGAACTTTTTCTAATTAATTTTTTTTAGAGTAATTCATCAATCTCTTTTTTACATATTTCAAGGAGTCTTGGATTCATCTGGATTGGCCTAGCTTTAGTTGGTATTTTATTCTCATTAAAATTCTCTTCATAAGGTAAACTAACCACATGTTTTTTCCTATTCCAAAAGGCGTTAGGTAGATCATTACAAATTTCTTATTCTATTTTTCTTTTAATATTTCCAATTTTCTCCTTATTTTCGGGTAATGATATTTTTTCATCTATTATTCTGTATTTTACTTCGTCTTTTAGATGACATAGAAATCTTTCTTTATTCTCTATATTTTGCTTGATGTTATTAATTTCTCTTACCTTTGGTTTATCTATAAAATTAAACTTTACCTTATGTCCTTCTAGATTTGATTCAATTCCTGTGCTATCTATTTTCAAAGGGCATAGTAAATTTAAAAAAGGAGTGCCAAGTATAATAGCTTGGCTTAACCCTTTCACCATTATGAAAGGCATTTCAAAGCAATTTGTCATTATTGCATATTGCAGCATTGGACAATTTATAATTAATTATTAACCTGCTACCATCTACTGTATTAAGTATTTGTGTTGTTTTACTGAAATATTTAGTAGGAACCAGTCCTTCATTTATAGAATTAAGATCAACTCTTGAGTCTATCAGTGCTAAAGATTGAAAACTGTATTCTTTATGTACTATTATTCTAATTAGAGTAAACCATTTCTGAGTAATAACTTTATCTAATAAGTTTAGATAATTATTATCGGATATGGGTTTTTTTGCTGAATCAGATGATTCTAGAGTATCAATTATTGGAGGTACTATGGGAGGCATTATGTTCTTATGTGAATTTAGAAGATCATCAAATTCTAATTCATCATCAGTATTATTTTCAGAACATCAGCAGTCATTTCTAAAATTCTTATTCTATTCTTAAGATGCTGAATTTCAGATTTTACCTCATTTATTTCTTGTCTTAATTCAGAAGTAGAAGGTTCTTTATGAACAATATCATTTTTATTAATTCTTTTGAGTATTTCAGCCATACTATACTCTTCCTGAGTTTTAACCAGAGGAACTGGTTTCTTTTTTAATTTAGCCATTTGTATATATTGCGTTAACGCTTCTCTTTTGGCTTCTGGGTCAGCTATCTTGTCTATTAAGTCTATAATTAAACTTTCTTCATTTGTAAGTGTAGTAAAAGACTTACAGAAACAATCTTCCATATTTTCATCAGAGTCTGAACTACTAAATATTAAATTTTCATCTTCTATTCTCCCAACAAGGGACTCAGTATCTGAGTTTGAAGTATCTGATTCTTCTTCTATCTGAAGTATATCATATATTTGATTTTTTATTTCTTCTTCAAGCTGTAGGGCATTGATCTTCTTTTTAACCTTACAATTATTTTTATAATGGCCTACTTTCCTGCAATTATAACATACTGAGATTTTTCTCTTTCCTTTTTTGAATTTGCTTCCTGGGCAAATTTTTTGGTAAATTTGTCCGTAATATATTTTCTTTGGCCAAATTTGGGCCTTTTATTTTTATTTTTCTTTCTATGGAGTTTATCAGATGGAGATATTGTATTATAACCAAATTGTTCATAAAAATCACCTAATTCTTTTTTACTAGTCATTCTTTGCTTATCAAGTTGCCTTTTTAGCTTCAAATCAATACATAAAGCAAGACCTTCTGTATAGATTTCTGCAGATAATTCTCCAAAGGTATAAAGAGAGTATGGGATTATTCCTTCATTTTTATTTTTTAGTCTATTTTTTACCTTTTCGGAAAATAGGTAAGGTAATCCTGCTATGAATTTTTCTTTCCAATGGTCTGCACTACTGTCTTCTTGTGACAGAAGTCGTGAGAAGAATACATCTTTATACCATTTGTAGTGGGATAATGTTGGACACCTTAAATTAGATAATAGATCTTCGGATCTAGCATCTAGCAGGGAAGTACTCCCCACAAAGTGAAGAGGTATTGTATAAATAAGTGTATTGACTGCATCACTTTCACTATGAGGTATGTCTTGATTGAATTCATTTTTTATGATCCATTGTCTTGTAGCATTTAAAATTTGTTGTTTCGAGGATTCACTCATGTGGAAATCCCACCATCCCTTTAACCATCCTGTGAATCCATAGACAATGGCTTTGGCCACATCTTGGTCATGGTCGCCTGCTAGTTTGCAGGCAGTAGCATACATTGTTATATGCTTCATGGTATCAAGTATTTGATGGTCAGATATACCATCGAGATTACAATTAACAATTGTCCTACCAGAGTAGGATACAGTACTGGAAATTAAATCCTCTTCAAACTGTATATCAACAGGGGTTGGCCTAATATGATACATTCTAGATTGGGCAGTAGGTCTCCATTTCTTCCATTATCTATTCTATTAATATTATCTTCTTTGAAGGCTTCTTCTATTTTGAATATTTCATCATCATCATTTGAGTCCCCTTGAAGGACCATGGCCTCTGATTCGACAACTACCCCTTTTCCTTTTTTATCTTTTATACTTAACTGGGATAGTTTTTTATCAGTTCATCCACCAATTCTTTATTTTCTTCTTTCTTTTTTATTTCTTTCAGGTTGAATTTTTCCTCATTTATTTTTGGAGGAGGTTTGAATAATACATCGTTCTTTTTCTCTGGTATTTTTTCTTGAGGATTTCCTATGAAGTTTTCGATCCTAGTTGTTTGTTTACCAATGGATTGTAAATAAAGGTTGGTGTAATTATTTTGTTTTATTATATGTGGGATCATTTCTATTTTATGGCCATGTTCATTAATAGTTAATTTATATGGAGAGGCTTTTGTTTCGGGTTTATCCTTTAATGTTCCCTTCATCTGAAGACTCCTTTCAGGAGGATGTATGCTTTGAACTTCCTCACCTTCTGTTGAATAGAAAGTTTGATATTGGTTTTCTAAGGTATTTATTTCAAAATTGGGGATAGGAATATTTTTTTCTTTGAGAATCGATTTCAACCATTCAAAGAATCCTATGTTTTGTCTATTCTTTTTTATAAATTTATTGTATCATTTATGAAAGGGCTCTAATAATTCTTGTGAGAATTCTGCAAGATACCATTCTCTTATTTTTTTATTGCCTTCAGCCAGATAATCATTTTTTAAGAATTCTATATCAATTTTTCCTCTTTTTTGAAGTGTCAAGGCCTGAAAATCAAGGTCTGAGAATGTAGGTTCTCTTCCTGATGGACTAGGATCATATGGCTTGTATTTATATTGCTATTTATCCTAGTTAGTCCTTGTATTAACGGTTTATCTTGGACAGATTAGGTGGAATGTCTGGAAGGTATTCTCCTAGAAGGTCTTATTATATCGTTTGAAAAATTCAGTCTGGCCCTTCGACTAGAACTGAACTGGATTTCAATATTTCCATCCGGGTGTTCAATTATTTGATTTGGCTCATTATTAATAAGGGTTCTATACTGTTGATTTTCATTATGGATAGACCAGTTTTCTGGGAGAACTACTCGGGACCAATTTACTGATTTTGGGATGACAGTATTGGATTTTTCTATATTTGTCTGTAAAAATACTGTCTGTCCTTTAGTATCCATTTGCAAGACATTTGGGTTTAATGTGTTCATAAATTTATAACATATTATGTAAATTAGAGCTATGTTTTGAGACCCTGGATTCATGTCGAATCCTTGATTTTTTATATTAAGAGTAAGGACTTTAAGGAGGTTGGGATCTGTTAGAGAAACTGAATAATTAGGACAACAATTAAAATAAACAAGACCACTGCATAAACTGGATTCTACAACTCCTAACAGGGAATCAGCAAATTTATTATGTCTACTATCTCTAAGACATAATAATATGGAATTATTTAATCCTAGCCTAGTAAGAGGTTTACTGCTATTTGTATAAGACCTATACGCAGATACCTATAATCTTTATTTTTATGGGTTTGAATCATTTTATTAGACAATAGTTGAAAACTCTCTTGTTCACTATTAACTGATAAGCTTTGTTCTACGGTTTTTATTGCATAGCTGGTTTTAAATTCAAAAGTGCCCTTTTATAAATATCTGTGATAGGAACTCTTGGTATGTTCCAATTGTGTAATTTTTTTTCTATATTATCAATTATTATTCCTTCCTTATTTTTTATCCTTAGTGTATTGTTAGATGATGATAATGTCCTATTGGATAATGTCCTAATGAAATTTTCCATTTAGGGTAACGGATGAATACTCGAGTTAAATAGATTTATGTCACGGTGCCTTTTTGCGGCTCTCCTGGCCTTTGTCGGCGATGGACTACTATTACCTCAGTTTCAACTCTCGGACTTACCTCTCAATTGTAGATTTTATTAAGTTGTTAACCTTTAAGATATTATTATCAGCTTTCAATTCACTATTGATAAACTTCTTATGGCTCTGATACCAACAAACACCAAGATCTATTTTTGCAAGCTTATTAGGCTTATATCAATAGTTCCTGTATGAAAAATCTAACAAATCCAAGATAAAATAACACTACTATCACTATAAATAAAGAAAAGGGAGAAATATCAAGCACGATCCAGTTAGTATAAGTCATATCCCTAACCTTAACGTTAAATATAAATTTTATTTGCATATCATAAGAAAGCACTTACAGGGAAGAAAGTATGAGCAGATTACAGGATAATAATTTCAATGAAACAGAATATTAAAAACAATTAAAAGACTTACATATCACATATACAGAAACTGGAGAAGAGCTTCCACTCTTCAGGACAATAAGTCGGCAAGAAATTAATATTACAGTCACGCATTCACTCAATTTTCCAAGTGGCTAGAGATACACCACAGGATATACAGTGCACTCAGAGTAGAGAAATAGAAAGAGATAGAGTAAAGAAATAGGAAAGAGACCGATAGAAATATTAACGGAAGACAGAGGTTCCTATAAAATAGAAGAGGAAGATCTAGAACTGAGTATTTGCAGGGATGTATTGAGGAAATTAAAAGGAAGGATTATAGATATTTACCCGAGAATGGAGTGGAGGTCCAAGCCTGAGAAAAGAAATGCTCTTAAGGATTTTGAACTCTGGTTCTTGAGCAAGGATTTATAAAGTACTAGAAGAGAGTGGAAAAGATCAGAAAGAGAGCAGAGGGGAAGAAGAGAGCAGAGAGGAAACTCCATCTGCGGATGATCAGCTGGTATCAGGTCTTCTGCTTTTATAGCCCCGGACTTCAAAGGGTTATGAATTACTTCCTATTTCAGGATGCCACCTCAAAAGCTAGAACAGTGCTCTGATTGGCCTAAAAGGTGTTGCACAGTGCTATGAGGGGACTAAAAGGTGTTGCACAGTGACGTGAGGGGACTAAAAGGTCTGTCGGCAGCATCTTTGTATAGTGGAATATGTCGGTGTAGTGGACACGTGACATTCGGTTGATTATTGGTGGCAGACAGGTGGAATCCTTTGGTGGACAAGTGGCATCAAATGACTACTAGTGGCAGACAGAGGGAATCCTTCGGTGGACAGGTGGCTTGATGGTCTATTTGTGGCAGACAAATGGAATCTTTTGGTGGACAGGTGGCCTGACAGCAGCTATTAGATACTTTGGATATTGACAGGCTTTTATTGGGAGAATTCAATTACTGGTTGTCCCAGTTCACAATCTTCGTTTTCAGCTGCATAATCTTCATCATTTTACGAAGACGTTGACATTGCTTCTCCTTCTTCTTCAAATATCTAAAGCAGTTGTTTTTTCAATTCTTGTTTGGATGCTTTGGGATTTTGCCTTCTTATTTTATTGATATATTCGGCAAAACTATCTGACTTTTCTTCTGGTATTTGTCTTGGGACTATTTTGAGCTTAATATTCTCAGGATCAAGGGACCTGATCTCATAGAAGTCCCACCATTTGATGTATATTTTCTTTCCTAGTCTGGGAATGTATTTCCAGTCATTGGTTAAATTATCAGATATTGCAAAATTCCACTTCATAATCTAGGGAATTTGATATAATGCCATGAAATATAAATGGTAATCTATTTTGGGAGTCATTATTGTTGAATTCTACGAACCTGGTTTGGGATTTTTGTATTTTATCAGGAAGAATCTCTGTTCCGGATCCCCAGATTTGGAACAAATTCCTAAACCAGTTAGGAAGTTTTTTAACTATTGGTAATTTCAATTGTATAAACCAAGTGTGTGAGTTATTGCTATTTTGGAGGGCAAAAACTTTATGCCAGGCATCCATGTATTCAGAATATTTGTAGTATTTATTATTAAACTCTGGAACCTGTAGCTTTCTACTTCTCATAGGGTCAGATCCCCATTCTTTATATGATATTATTTTTCTTATTTATAGCTTTGAGTAAGCCACTATATTCGTATTTCTTTGGTAGAAATGTACCAAAGTAATAGAGCCTGTTTCCAATAGTATCGCTTCGTACCATTCCCTCGTTTTATTGCCATTGGAGGGATTTAGATTATTTATTAAATAATGGTTGGCAATAATTGTTGGGTCTAACGCCCAATGATCATCTTCTATTATTGTATCAATCAGGAAGGTAGTTTCTATAAACAAAGATTTCTCCGAAGGAGAAACTCTTATTGGGCTTGGAGAGGAGACAAGTCCTTGAGCTTGTCTTTTTGTAAGCTGGCTTGGGGTTCCTGGATAGTTTATTATAGGTGTTCCTGAAGATGGTGGATAACTTATTATAGGCAGTCCAAAAGAGGGTGATGGAACAATTTATATCTTATTCTTTCCTTTATTTTGGATATTAGTATTCATTATTGCCTGTCTTCGGTCCCTATCTCTGTCCCCCATGCAAAAATTTCAGGGTTAAGAAATTAGGAAGAAAGCTAGTAGTACCTTTGAGATGTTCTATAGTAAAATCAAAAGATGAAAGAATAGCATGCCACCTAGCAAAAATCTGTTTGGACACCAAATTTTTAACATCTTTGAGTAGGATATCTTTGGCAGCCTTGCAATCTGTTCTTATTAAAAATTGTTGATTAAGAATATCACTCTGAAATTTGGTCACACAATGAACAATGGCTAAGATTTCTTTCTTAACCGTGGAATAATTTTGCTGAGTGGAATTCCAGGCCCTTGAAGTAAAACGGACAAGTTGTTCTTTATCATTTATTTTTTGTTTTAAAATCCCTCTTAATCCTATTTCGGAAGCATCACACTCAATTATTTTAAAAGCATTAGGATTAGACAATGTTAGGCAAGGTAATTCTGTAGCTTTATTCTTTATTTTTCTAACTGCATTTGTAGGCTCATCAGTCCACTTGGGTGGATTCTTTTTTGATCTTTCAAATAGAGGCTTAGCATTTATTGCTAAATTTTTATAAAAATCTGAAATATAATTTAGACAGCCTAAAAACCTTTGAAATTATGTTTTATTTAATATAATATTAGAAAATTTATTTGCAAAGTCTATTGCCCTATCAATAGGGATAATACTTCCTTGAAAAATATTGTGATCTAGGAATCTAACTTTAGTTTGGCAAAGACTGATTTTCTTGGCTGAGACAACCAAACCTGAAGCTTTAATTGCATTTATAAATGTATTTAGATGCTTAAAATGTTGTTCAATATTTTTTGAAAATATCAAAATATTATTATTATTATTATCATTATTATTATCATTATTATCATCATTATTATCGTCATTATTATCGTCATTATTATCGTCATTATTATCGGCATTACTATGATTATTAT
Source organism: Amborella trichopoda (assembly GCF_000471905.2). The sequence continues at coordinate 763,187 of NW_006497389.1, forward strand.
TATTATTATTATTATTATTATTATTATTATTATTATTATTATTATTATTATTATTATTATTA
>NW_006497389.1:763714-774055 GCF_000471905.2 Amborella trichopoda
GGGGTCTTTGCTAAGGTTGCCCTTGTAAGTGTGCAATCGAAGCATAGTAGAACACTTTCTTTGCACATACTTTTCAAATTGAATATTTACAAACTTAGCTTCCTAGTTGTAGGGTTTTTGTCTCGAATTTCTAACTATTGGGTCGTTGTACGTACACACATGGATGAGCTTACCCCATTTTTCCTCTGGGGATCTAGTCGAGAGAAAACAACTCTCCAAGACTAGCCAATTTCGTCATTGGCGAGGTTCACCCATCTCCTATATGTGGTACTCATACAACCATGGAGTTCCTGGCTAGTTTCAAGCCCTCATAATAGGCATAGGAAGTTGGCTTCAAGAATGAGGCCAGATGACTAACAGTTTAACCTCTTGTAGTGATGGAGGAAATCCTTTCTAAAAGGAGAAAGCTTTTGAAAATAGACGATTTTAACAATCAAATTGAAACAACATATTCAAAAGGGATGGGCCTTACAGTTTTGCCACCTGTGGCCCCTTTGGTGGTGATTTTTTGTTATACTTTACCCAGAGATGATGAAAGGATTCGCTTGTGGGATCGTGAGAACTCAGAAATCATGAAGTTGTCTTTTTACCTTCGGAGCTTTCATCTTTTTCTTCGCGGATCAATGAAGAGTTCCCTAGATTCTTACCGGGCTTTCCTCTTGAAGGGTCTCAACATTTTACAGGGTTCGTCGAAATCACTTCGATTTTTAATTCATGTCACCCTCCTACATCTTTCTAAGTTGGTTCTTTTGGGAACCGGTAGGTTTTAAGAGTCTTCATCCTCAGGGTTTGCTTGTGCAGTATTATTGAAACTTGCAAGTACTTGTTTGTACTTGAGTGCTTTGTATCGAAAGCTCCTTCTTGGAAATCTTTTTATTCCTTTTACCCGTGATGCCTTTTCAGGTTTTCACTACGTCTATTTTTATTTTTATTTTTTTTCTTTGTGAGACCATTTCAGGTTTTCCTCACATTTTTTAGGCCGTTACGAATAGTATTTTCTGAGATACATTACATTAATGGGATCGTTGAGTTCATACCCCTCCTGATTTTTGACCTTATAAGAATTGCTTGCATGCACTTGGGTAACCATGAATGACCCCTCCCAATTAGGTTTGAAATTGTCTAAAGGGTGTGGATTTGCAAGAGTGTGGAATATTTTCTTGAGCACCATGTCTCCTTCTCTAAATTTTCGAGGAACTACTTTTCTTTAATATGCCCTCTAGGTTCTATGCTGGTAAGCAATGATATTCTATGTTGCTCGTAGTAGTTTTTCATCTAAGTTAATGAGGGCAATGATTCATGCTTCGATTTTTTGTTCCTCTTCTAAATTTTTATGAAGAAGGACTCAAAGAGATGGTATCTCAACCTTGATAGGTAGCACTTCTTCCATACCATACACCAATGAGTATGGGGTCATGGCAGTAGAAGTCTTCTCAGTTGTCCAGTAGGCCCCTAGGGCATCATTTAGTCTATGATTCTGAGAAGCCCATTATTTGTGGCTTCTACTTGTCTGTTTCCTTGAGGGTAGTAAGTTGTGGAGAATTTATGTGTTATCTCAAACTTTTTGTATACCTTAGTGACCTTTTCATTTTTGAGATTGGATGATGATTGACTCAGGAAAACCGAATCTGAATACAATATTGTTCTTTATGAAATGGGCAACATGTTGGCCTTCAATTTTAACAAATGATGCAGCCTCTACCTATTTGGTGAAGTATTCTGTAGCCGTTAATATAAAACGATGGCCATTTGAGGCTTTTGGTGATATCAAATGATATCAAGACCCCACATGGCGAAGGGCCATACGGGCGGTATTGAGTTGAGTGATACGGATGGTGCATGGATGAGATCTCCATAGAGTTGACATTTTGGACACCTCTTAACGAACGTTCAGCAGTCTTCAGCCATGGTGGTCCAATAATAACCTTGGCGCTTAATTTTCTGAGCTAAGGCGGTTGCCTTAGAATGACCTCCTTCATTGTGCAACTCTATTGGTACTTGGTCAAATTCTGCCTGATCGAGGCACAGTAGAATGATGCCATCGAAGGACTTTTTGAATAGGAGATCACCTCTTACTAAGAACCCCATAGAAAACCTTCGGAGGGCTTCTTTATCCATTTTGGTGGCTCCTTCAGGGTGCCCATCTTTTAACAGGGACAAAACATCGTGGAGCCATGGTTTTTCCTTAACTAGCTCATCTAAAGCCACGAGAGATACTTCCCCATTGTTCTCCTTTTCTTTCTCCATTTCTTTTTCGATCCTTAGTGGGGAAGGTTCATGTTTGTTCCTGATGTATAATGGTAGCGTGGTGATTTCTAGACGAATATCAACCATTGAAGCAAGGGTTGCAAGGGTATCGACGAATCGATTATATTCCTTAGTTACATGTTGAAAGCTGATTTTCTTAAAATATAGAATCATCTTTTCCACCTTTTCTTGATAGGGTTTGATCTTTTCTTCTTTCACCTTCCAATTCCTTAAACTTGGTTTATGATGAGTAAGGAGTCACCAATCACTCGTATTTGCTAGATTTTCATTCCCATGGCATTCTCACGCTCGGCTATCAAGGCTTCGTATTCAGCAACGTTATCGATACATGGGAAATTCAATCTGATGGCCGTTGGCATTAAAATCTTTTCAAGTGAGCATAATATGATTCCTATACCTTACCCGTATAAGTTCTTTGCACCATCGAAGTATAGCTCTCAAATCGAGTCCTCAATTGTGACGAGGTTCTCATCAGGGAGATCCGTATTAATGGGAATATTGTCTAGCAGTGCGTGTTCAGCTAAGTGGTTAGCAATGGCTTGTCCTTTGACTGATTTTTGAGTGACATATTCGATGTCAAACTCGCTCAAAAGCATTCTCCACTTTGCAAAATGTCTGTTGAGGACTGGCCTCTCATTTAGGTACTTGAGTGGGTCAATTTTTGGTATGAGCTTGACAAAATGAGATAAGGCATAATGTCTTAGTTTCTGCATGGCCCACACAAGTGTTAAGCAATGCTTCTCTACATCCATGTATCTTGTCTCTTAGTCAAGCATGGTTATGCTGATATAGTATATCGTTTGTTCTGTACCATTGTCATTATATTATCCTAACATTGCCCCCACGGTCTTGGCTTTCATTGACATGTATAGGAAGCTTTGGTGAGGTACTCCTTGATTTGATCAAACGCTTCTTAGCATTAATTGTCCCTTATGAATGGGATGTCCTTCTTAAGGAGTCTATTGAATGGTGTGCACTCATCCACCAGTTGTGAAATGAAACACCTGTATGCGACCTTGAAGCTCACGGATTTCTCTGATGTTCTGTGGAGGAGGACTTTCAGTGATGGCTTGTATTTTGGACAGGTCGACCTCAATGCCTCTTTAGCTTATTATAAAGCCTAGTAATTTGCCGGATTCAACTCCAAAGGCACATTTTTGTGGATTGAGTTTTAGTTGATGTTTTCGGAGTCTTTCAAAAATGGTTATACGGTTGGTGAGATGATCAGACCTGGTCTTCGACTTGACTAGAATATCGTCGACGTAGTATGGTATGCATTAGATCATGGAAGATGCTAATCATTGCCCGTTGATCGGTGTTTTTGAGACAGAAGGGCATGACTTTGTCACAGTAGGCTCCCCATTGCGTTATGAATGACGTCTTGGTTTTGGCTTCTTCTGCCATGAGGATCTGGTTGTAACTCAAGAAGCCATCCATGAATGACAACATCTCGTGACCTACAATGTTGTCGAACAAGGCATTTATGTTTTGTAATGGAAATTTATCTTTGGGACATGCCTTATTGAGGCCTTGGTAGTGGACACACACTCAGATTCTCTCGTCTTTCTTAGGTACGACCACTATTTTGGTCAACAATTCTGAGTAATCGACCGGGGTAATGAACTTCGCCTTGAGCAGTTTGTCGATTTCTTCTTTAATTTTGAGCTAAAGGCGAGTCTTTTGATGTCAGTTCTTCTGTCTTACAGGCCTTGCCCTTTCGTTGAATACTAGGTGATGATTGTGGGATCAAGCCCTGACATATCACCGTATGACCAGGCGAAGACATCACGATATTCCTTAAGAAAGGAAATCATAATTTTATGCTCCTCAGAAGATAAGGAGGTTCCAATCTTGGTTAACCTTGGGTCCTTCTCAGTTCCTAAGTTTATGTCAATCGTCTCTTCGATGATAGCCGTTGGGTCACCATTGAACCTCTTCTTGAATTGCTCAACATGGGAAATAAGCTCCTCAGGTTAAGAGATTTCTTCATACTCTTGACTTTTTTAATCTTCCTCTTAGTCATCCAATTCATCGTCTCGGGTATTATGTACCATTATTAGGCTATCTTGAGTGAGCGCCATTTTTTAAAATTCTATTTCATTATTATCATCTTTATCATGGTTTGAATTTTCCACGGCTTTTGAAATGTCTTAAGAGGTGTCCCTTATGGGAAATGTTGGGGACCGGTTGCGCAGAGTGGTTAGATGGCCACCCTGCGCTTATCCGATTTTTGATACCGAGACTTGCAGGTGCTGCTGGTATGCTTCCAGCGATTCTTTAGATAGAGGAGTGATCGACCAATTTTGTTCCGTAGTTTGAGTAGGCGAATGAGCACGCTTAGCTACGTCCGAGCCGATTGTGCATACCTTCAAATATAGGTCAGTGAAAAGGTCTTCAATTCTCAGTTCTTGTGTGTGCTGAGATGTGGAAGAAAAGTTATTCCCTGTTGGAGAATCAAGGATCACCTTTTGCCGTTTTGAAGGACGAGCATCGAGAGGATCGAGGCTTTGAATGCCCCTTGATATGAAGCACGGAGAGCTTGAAGGCTTTAAGGTGAGAGTACACTCGAGCCCTCTTTGATCCCCTTTTCCAGTTTTGGCTTCAGGTGATGCAGAAATCACTTCCTTTATGCCTTGCTCTTGACTTCCCAAACCATAGCTAGGTTGGAAGCCTTGGGAGAAGAGCATGTGCCAAGCTTCGAGAGACCCAAAGCCGTATCGATGTTGGCAATGGGTAACCTCCTCCATCGATGTAGAAGTTTACAAAATTTGAGGAATGATGTCACTGAGTAACTCAAAAGTGCCTTCCTGAGGATAAAGGTGCTAGTTTCATGAGTAGTTGGAGTGGAGAAAGAGGGTTGCCGGCCAAAAGAAGGGTGGCAGAAGAAGGAACTAGCACGCGACTCCACCTGAGTCCGGATCGGGGAGGAAGCTGGTGCGTGTGCACCTTTGGAGGCAGCCCTCCGGATGACTTGGTGGTCAGCCCTGGCTTAGTCAGCTGGTTCGACCATAGGAGGCCGAGACCAACAAGCTCGTTTTTTTTAGGGACAGGGTAGGACCTTATATCTCATAAGGTCACAATCAGCTTGCTCGAAAGAAGCGAGCGAGATTTCCCTGAGCTCGACCCCTACGGCTAGCTTTCCGCTATGTGTGCTCGGATTAAGAAAAGAAGGGGGATGGGCACAAACTTTTGCAACGCCATTTTTGGTTGGAAATTTGAGGCATTGATGGAGAGTAGAGGCAACCATTAGCTTTTCGTGTAGCCACGGTCTTCTTGGAAGCATGTTGAATGAAGGTTTTATTTTTAAGATATAAACTTTATCACTTGGATGACCGTGCCTATCTTAAGTGTGAGAGGAAGTATGCCTTCAATTTGTCTCTTGGTCCCATCATATGCAGCGATGGTTAACTAACACGGTTTGAAGGCATCTGGGCTTTAGCCTATCTGCTTAACCATTTTCATAGGGCATATGTTTAAGGATGCCCCATTATCAACAAGCACTCTTTGTATTTCATATCCTCGCATGAAAATAGTGATGTGCAGGGGTTGGACATGAAAACAGTTGAAGCTGGCTGAGATGTCATCGTACGGGAACATGATTGGTGTTGGTGCCATTAGTCGGTTGATCATACCGCATAACTCATTCGGCTGTGTGTTGCTCGGGATGTGTGTCTTAGCGAGAACCCTTTCAATCAGGGCTTTGTGTGGCGACGAAATCTCAAGCAGCTCCAAGATGGAGATTTGAGCCTGGATCCTCCCGAGATGAGTCGGTAGATCATTGGTGGTTGCGGATCCTTGAGTTCTTTTATTAGGTTCATGATCCGCAGCCCCTGCTGGTGGTTTGGCTATTAAAGTGGCTCTCATTCTTTCATCAAGAGTGTTTGCCATCAATTGGACGAGTTTGAATACTCGACCTCTTCGGGTTAAGGAATCAACTTTTCCAACTTAGAGCTAGATAGGGTTAACCCTAATGAGAGAAATGGGAGATCTCGAGGTGTTGGTCCCTTGTTTGGAAGATGATCCCTTTTCATCAGCTTTCACCATGTCAATCTCGATGGCATTATCTTCGTCATACTTGTCCCACTTAGGAGGATCATCAGAGTTCGAGGACGAAGAGTTTCCTTTAAGAAGACTCAAAATATCTTCTTCAACTTCTTGGAGATGATGATCACAAGGAAATAAGAATTGGCTGGGATCATCTTCTTCATTACGTTTTCAATCATGTGAATGATAACATCCTCCTTTGAGTTACTCGGAGCTCCCGTTTCTTTAGTTGTTGTGGCCGTATTTTTGGGGAGAGGGTTTGTGTCACACCCCAAGATTTTACAATACTATTATTCCTGAGATGTGACGGACAAAACATATATACATCTATTGATAGGACAAATTTACAGTGGCGAGGTCTTACAAAGTAAGTAAAGAAAGCTAGTACAACAACAGTATCTTCCAAGGTTGATCTTGACTATCACTCAAAATGAATCCGCAGTTATCCTGAAAAAATGTTTACCATAGTTTGATGAGTTTGGCTACTCAGTAAGTGATCATCATAACCCTAAAAATAATCATGATTGAAAGATATCAAAATTTTCCAAAATGAGATCTATTAACAGAAATGCATCAACAATTTCACTTTCAATAAATGCATAATTAAGTCTAATCCGAGTAATTGAAATGCTTATAACACTTTTAACGGCAGTACATAATTCAAAGGATTTCACAAAATACCCTACTGGCGTCCCAAGTAGGTCACCTATATACCCGATCAGCGTCCTGATGGGTCCACTTAATCCCTATCGGCGTCCCAGATAGGTCCACTTAATCCCTGCAGATCCACTTATACCTCACCGGCGTACCGAATGAGTCCACTTAATCCCTACCGACGTCCCAGATAGGTCCACTTATACCTCACCGGCGAACCGGATGAGTCCACTTGCATACTTAAATTATTTCTAAATCTCTTTAAACATTCGTAAGCAGCAATATCATGTACTCAACATATCACTGAAACCATTAATATGAATTTCACTTAAGCCATTAATAACAGTCACTCTCTATAACATTTCAAAAATAACCAATCAAATATTTTGGGCTCAAATTTAGAAAGGTAGCAGTTTTTAAAGGCATTCTAGCATAATTGCCGATTTAATATGTATAGAAAAACTCTTATAAAAATTCAAGAATACGGAATTATCATGATTTATGGAATATCAATTCACAAATAAACATTTCACAACAATACTATAATCAATTGCAAAAATGTCAATTTTTAAATAATAAGGCAGTCATTTGCACATGAATTTTTACAATGTCTAAATATTCAAAACAGTAGAAAGAAATATCACAATTTTACTAAAAGCAGAAATATCACATTTATTTCTAACAATAGACAAGAAAAATAAATAAATTTATTTTTCTAATTTACAGCATTCAAAATTTTTAACATAGATAAAATATCACAATTTTTATTAAAAAGATTATTTTTCAAGATAATGAGGTCACGTGCGCATAAAATTTATCGAGCTTAAAATTCATGATAATAAGCAGAAATAATTATTTCATTTTATTTTTAAAAAGAAGGGAGTATTTTTCGAGACAATGAGGTCACTTAGACATAAAACTGATAAAATAAAGATTCTAGACGGAAATATCACTTTTTATTAAAAATAGACTATTTTTCAGGAAGACGATGTCACTTACCCACAATTATTTGAGAGGGAGCTTCCGATAAAAAATTTCGGTTCGAGAGAGAAGTTCAGTGTGTTTCGACCAGAGAGAGAGATCTCAAAATTTTGTTTTAGGGTGGGAGTGCTCACATCCCCTATTTAAATTCTTATAACGTATTATTATATTATTTTCTTACGCTCTACCTCATACTTGAGGTGTCGCGTTAAAAGCAGACTTTTATCGTACGAAAACCACGTCCGCTAAAGGACGTTGCCAGCTGCAAGCAGTAGGAGGAAAAAGCAAGCAAGCAAGCAAAACAGGCAAGCAAAAGTTAAACGAAGTAAAAGTTTTTGAAAATAGTGATGGTCCCCAAGGACCATCATACTTAAACAGACCATCACCTATTTAAAAGCATCTTTTCTCCTTTTTTTTTTTTTTTTTTAATTTTAGGATTGTTACATTCTTCCCCCCTTAAAGAAATTTAGTCCTCTAAATTTGTGTACCTGATTACTGAAAAAGATAGGGGTATTTTTCTCTGATTTCGTCTTCTCGTTCCCAAGTCGACTCTTCTCTTGAATGATACTGCCATAATACACGGACTAAAGGAATCTCCTTGTTACGCAACACTTGCACCCTTCTATCCAGTATCAAAATTGGCTGCTCAATGAAGGATAGGTCCTTCCTGGTCGGTAAAGGTTCATATTTTAAGATATGGGATGGGTCGGGCTGATATTTTCGTAGTGAAGATACATGAAAGACATTATGGACATTTGCCAATTCGGGTGGTAAGGCAAGTCTATAAGCGACACCTCCAATTCTTTCTAGGATTTCAAATGGTCCGATGTAACGTGGGCTCAACTTTCCTTTCTTGCCGAATCTCATAATACCCTTTATTGGTGAGATTTTTAGGAAAACTCGATCACCTTCTTCAAATTCAAGATCTCTCCTTCGGTTATCGGCATAACTCTTTTACCGACACTGAGCTGTCTTGAGCCTTTCACAAATTAATGCTATTTTATCTGTGGTTATCTGGATAATTTCTGACCCCAAAAGCTTTCTTTCACCAACCTCGTCCCAACATATGGGTGACCTGCATTTTCTTCCATACAGGGCTTCATATGGTGCCATTTGAATAATGGCTTGGAAGCTATTATTATAAGCAAACTCAATCAGGGGTAAATGGTCATCCCAGCTTCCTGTAAGGTCAATAACACAGGCCCTCAGCATATCTTCCAAGATTTGGATGGTCCTCTCCGATTGTCCATCAGTTTGGGGGTGAAAGGCAGTACTAAAGGTGAGTCTCGTCCCCATGGCTGACTGTAGTCAAGCCCAAAATTTAGAAGTAAACCGAGTATCCCTGTCCGATACAATACTGATAGGAACTCCATGCAACCGCACTATTTCCTTAATGTACAGCTGAGCCAGTCGATCCAAAGTGTACGTCGTGCGAATCGGTAGAAAGTGGACAGCTTTGGTTAATCGGTCCACAATGACCCAAATGCTATCATGTCCTGAATTTGTTCTAGGCAAGCCAGAAACAAAATCCATAGAGATGTGCTCCCATTTCCATTCTGGCACCGGTAAAGGCTGCAACAACCCAGCGGGCCTTTGATGTTCAGCTTTTACTTGCTGGCATGTTAGGCATTTAGACACAAATAGTGCTACCTCTTTTTTCATATTATTCCACCAAAAGGTTTTCTTCAGGTCCTGATACATTTTAATACTTCCAGGATGTATCGTATAACGAGAATGATGTGCTTCTTCTAAGATAGCTTTCTTTACACTCTTATCATTCGGGACACAAACCCGACCTTTGAATCTTAGCAAATCCTCACTACATATAGAGAATTCATCTCTCTTTCCTTGCTTCACCTCTTCTATAATTGTTATAAGGTGAGGGTCTTTCTTTTGCGCCAAGCGAATCTGTTGGATTAATTGGGGTTCCGCCTTAATATTGGCAATCATACTTACCACACCATTAATGGACGGAGTTGGATGCCAATCCACTATTTCCTCTAACAATCGCATTTCTTGGATCATTAGATGAGCTAAGACTCCCGTAGATTTTCTACTTAGAGCGTCGGCCACAACGTTAGCTTTTCCTGAATCATAATGGATTGTACAATCATAATCTTTTAAGAAATCCATCCATCTTATCTGCCGCATATTTAAATCCTTCTGAGAGAAAAGGTATTTCAAACTCTTATGATCCGTGTATATTACGAATTGCTCACCATATAGATAATGCCTCCATATTTTCAAAGCGAATACTATTGCAGCTAGCTCCAAATCATGAATTGGATATTTTTTCTCATATTCTTTCAACTGTCTGGATGCATATGCCGCTACTTTCCCATATTGCATTAATACACAGCCCAAACCTTTATGTGAAGCATCACTATAAATCAC
>NW_006497389.1:775245-791957 GCF_000471905.2 Amborella trichopoda
AAGCCAATCCATGCCTAAGATTATATCAAAATCTTGAATTTCCAGGAGTATTAAATCAACGAACAGTTCCTTTTCTTCTATCTTTATTACACATGATTTGTACACTATATTGGCGTTAATTGAATCTCCCATCGGTGTGGCTACCTCTAGAATGTATTCTAATTGTTCTGGTTCTACCTTTAAGTGGCTGCAAAGTGTTGTGACACAAATGAGTGAGTAGATCCAGGATCAATCAAAACATGAGCTACTTTTTGGAAGATAGTCGCAAATACTCTTCCCTTCATCTGAGACTTTGGAGCTATCTCTCCCTGCTTTGGAAGCTGTTGTGTCTGTAAGCTAGGACATTGTTTAATCTGGTGTCCCAATTTTCCACATTTAAAACAGGCTCTGGTATTCCAATAACAAGGGCTTGATCCATGATTTTTCCCACAATTTCTACACGTTTCTATTGGGCTTTGAAATGGCGAGGGCCTTGGCTTCTTGTTTGGCCTTTCAAACTGTTGTCGATTAGATGATGTAGGTCTAACATGACTGTTCTGATTTTTCGTCTTTTGGTAATCTTTAAAATCTTTTTCGACAATTTGGGCACGATCCACTATTTCAGCATAAGTTCTTAATTTCAAGATTGATATTCTGCTTCTAATGGCTGGCCTGAGACCCCTTTCAAATTTCTTCACCTTTCTTGCCTCATTGTTAATCATATGTGGTGCAAACCTGGCCAATTCAGTAAACTTGGCCTCGTACTGTGCTACTGTCCTATTTTCTTGGATTAATTCTAGAAATTCCATTTCTTTTTGGTCTCAAATAAAATCTGGGAAATACTTTTCATTAAATGCTTCTAGAAATACTTCCCAAGTCAAGGTTTTATTTTCTTTGACCATTACTCCTTTTGCCATTCGCCACCAGTGTTGTGCCTCACCTTCTAACATAAAAACTTCCAAGGCCACCTTCCTATCATCAGGACATTCCATGACTTCGAATATTTTTTCCAATTGCATAATCCATCCCTCGGCTTCCAGTGGGTTTACAGCACCCTTAAAAGAAGGTGGGTTTAATTTCTTAAATTGTTCGATATTACTCCCACCATTTCGTGTAACAGACTGCCTGGGTGGATTGTTGTTTTCCATCTGATGTTGCATTAGAGCAACCATATTTTCCAAGGCTTTGTGAATTCCTTCCATATTGGCTTCAGCCATTCTGGATCTTGACTTTATCCCGATCTGTACACACAATAAATGTGATTTTAAGTACATTCTTTTTAAATTTCCTAAGGATCTTAAACCTATTGCTCTGATACCATTATTGTCACACCCCAAGAATTTACAATACTATTATTCCTGAGATGTGACGGACAAAACATATATACATCTATTGATAGGACAAATTTACAGTGGCGAGGTCTTACAAAGTAAGTAAAGAAAGCTAGTACAACAACAGTATCTTCCAAGGTTGATCTTGATTATCACTCAAAATGAATCCGCAGTTATCCTGAAAAAATGTTTACCATAGTTTGATGAGTTTGGCTACTCAGTAAGTGATCATCATAACCCTAAAAATAATCATGATTGAAAGATATCAATATTTTCCAAAATGAGATCTATTAACAGAAATGCATCAACAATTTCACTTTCAATAAATGCATAATTAAGTCTAATCCGAGTAATTGAAATGCTTATAACACTTTTAACGGCAGTACATAATTCAAAGGATTTCACAAAATACCCTACTGGCGTCCCAAGTAGGTCACCTATATACCCCATCAGCGTCCTGATGGGTCCACTTAATCCCTATCGGCGTCCCAGATAGGTCCACTTAATCCCTGCAGGTCCACTTATACCTCACCGGCGTACCGGATGAGTCCACTTAATCCCTACCAGCGTCCCAGATAGGTCCACTTATACCTCACCAACGAACCGGATGAGTCCACTTGCATACTTAAATTATTTCTAAATCTCTTTAAACATTCGAAAGCAGCAATATCATGTACTCAACATATCACTGAAACCATTAATATGAATTTCACTTAAACCATTAATAACAGTCACTCTCTATAACATTTCAAAAATAACCAATCAAATATTTTGGGCTCAAATTTAGAAAGGTAGCAGTTTGTAAAGGCATTATAGCATAATTGCCGATTTAATATGTATAGAAAAACTCTTATAAAAATTCAAGAATACGGAATTATCACGATTTATGAAATATCAATTCACAAATAAACATTTCACAACAATACTATAATCAAATGCAAAAATGTCAATTTTTAAATAATAAGGCAGTCATTTGCACATGAATTTTTACAATGTCTAAATATTCAAAACAGTAGAAAGAAATATCACAATTTTACTAAAAGCAGAAATATCACATTTATTTCTAACAATAGAGAAGAAAAATAAATAAATTTATTTTTCTAATTTACAGCATTCAAAATTTCTAACATAGATAAAATATCACAATTTTTATTAAAAAGATTATTTTTCAAGATAATGAGGTCACGTGCGCATAAAATTTATCACGCCTAAAATTCATGATAATAAGCAGAAACAATTATTTCATTTTATTTTTAAAAAGAAGGGAGTATTTTTTGAGACAATGAGGTCACTTACACATAAAACTGATAAAATAAAGATTCTAGACGGAAATATCACTTTTTATTAAAAATAGACTATTTTTCAGGAAGACGATGTCACTTACCCACAATTATTTGAGAGGGAGCTTCCGATAAAAAATTTCGGTTCGAGAGAGAAGTTCAGTGTGTTTCGACCAGAGAGAGAGATCTCAAAATTTTGTTTTAGGGTGGGAGTGCTCACATCCCCTATTTAAATTCTTATAACGTATTATTATATTATTTTCTTACGCTCTACCTCATACCTGAGGTGTCGCGTTAAAAGCAGACTTTTATCATACGAAAACCACGTCCGCTAAAGGACGTTGCCAGCTGCAAGCAGCAGGAGGCAAAAGCAAGCAAGCAAAACAGGCAAGCAAAAGTTAAACGAAGTAAAAGTTTTTGAAAATAGTGATGGTCCCCAAGGACCATCATACTCAAACAGACCACCACCTATTTAAAAGCATCTTTTCTTCCTTTTTTTTTTTTTTTTTTTTTCAATTTTAGGATTGTTACAGTTTGTGAAGATACCCATCTTTAGATTAGGTTCTTCAACATGTTGATTTTTAGGTTCGACAGTGATGTTGCTCCTATTAATCAACCCTTGAATCTCTCGCTTCAAGTAGAAATAGTTTTGGGTATCATGGGCATAGTTTCTATGCCACTTGCACCATCTGCTCTTATCCTTAACCTCAAATGGTGGCTCAGATGGTGGCAAGAGTTGAACCATGTTTTTCTTCAAGAGTAACTCCAACACTTTTTCTAACAGGTCTTTTAGAGGAGTGAACTTGTCCTCTCACTTTCGATTGTTATTTTGAGCGTTAGCTCTAGGCTGACCCCTTCAATTTTGATTCCTATTATTATGCTGGGTGGCTGAACCCTGAGCCGGCCCATTAACGACAATTTCATTAACTTGACCAGAAGCTTTCCCCTTGCTGTTGCTCTTATTATTATTCTGAGGAGTCGTGATGGATTTGTTATCGAGCCTAGTGTTGAGGGGTGTCCCTCTCACCCTTTCATGTCGTGCCACCCATTCAATCATGGAGTCAAAGAGTGGGGGATAAGTCCCTCCCTAAAGAAAGTCTTGTATGCAGGAGCTGCATTTTCTAAGGCCCTGGAGATTTTAGCTCCGTCCGTGAGTGGACATTTGATGACCCGCATCACCACCTCACGTAATTGACTGATAAAATCCTTGAAGGATTCTCTTGGGTTTTGTTTGGTTGCACTGAGCTCACCCAAGGAAAGAGATCTTGATGTCAACCCATGATAATGAGAGACAAACTGGTTGAACATTTTGTCTGGAGTTATGTGTGGTTGATCGGTCATTATTCTTCGATGCCAGTTTAAAGCCTCACCGGTCAAAGTTTGTGAAAACATGGCTTTTAACTGGTTAGGCCTATCATTTAAGGTTTGAACGGAGAGGAGGTACGCATTGACGTGAATATCTGATTCATTGTCCCCATTGAATTTGTTTTTAAAATCTAGGATGACAAACCCAGGGGGAAGGTCTTTCATGCCTCCAACAGTCTCATGAACGTAGGCCTTTGGGGTAGGATTTCGTGCATATCTATCCTAAAAAGCATATCTTGTATCGCTTTTAAGGTGCCTTCTTGTTGGGTATTCGGCATGACAGTAGGCCCACCGGTCGGTGGGTTCCTAAGCATAGACTAATGAGTTGATACTTGGGGTAGATGTTGGCCTGTTTGGACTTGGGATGGATGAGCTGTGGTTATCGGGGCGGTTTGACACATTTGTCCTTGAGGGGCGTACTGACCTAAGGGCATCACCACTGGTTGCGGAAACTGCACGGTTAGTTGGACCGGATACACAGGAGGGACCGATTGAAGAATCAACTGACTCGGCTATGCTATGAGTTGACCTATGTTATTAGGTTGGTTTTGGATGGACTCATGAACTGGGGCATGAACTGTGTAACCCAAGTCAACTAGACTTTTGAGGGCAGCCCTGATGCCTATCTCGCCTAAGGGTTGGTTTAGATTGACGCCTCGTCTAAGTACAATGTTCAAGACATCATGGGCTGTATTACAATGGCTCGAGGTTGGATTGGATTTCCTTGACCTAGGTCGGTCTTGGTTCCGTTGCATCTCAGGGTTATCTTGGTTCGAGTTGTGGGAATTGGTGTTAGATGTTGCATGAACTTCTTCCCTTGCACGGCTCCTACTTTATTTACCTAAGGTCAGACAGTTCCTACTATGGCTACGTAAGGTTCCTGTAGGACAATGCCCGGTCCGACCCCCTGATTGTTCAATGTTTTTCGGGCGAAGCCAACTTTTCGAACGATACAGAGCTCAGGGTTAGGAGTGGATCCCTAGGACTCGGCATCTACTTAAAGACCTGGATGATGGATAATCGATTGGCCCGAGTTCTAGCCGTAATCTGGTCCCTAGGTTTGGGAAGGTTCGGTTTAGAGTCAGCTGTGGAGCGGTCATCATAATTGCTATAGGTGACTATCATGGTGATCACCCTTGGTACGGTTCTAGAATCAGACTTGGGTAAGATCTAGACTCGACGGCCTAGGGCACAATCAGCCTGACTCTAAGGGCCAAACCTTAACTAAGACCAAGGCTAAGACTAGCCCGGAATCTAGACTTGCTACACTCAATGGGTTTTGGTTCAGACCATAAAATAAGATAAGCTTAGTCTAAATATAGAGGTAACTCTATGCGTAGACCTATGCTAGAACCTAGACTAAGATCAAGATTAGATGGTGCACAAGTCTCAGCTCGGACCAAGGGTGGGTCTAGGTTTGGACCAGGGTGTGAACCTGATTCGAACCTGGACTGAGCAGGGTGCAAGCCTGGGCTTGGACCTAGAGGGTTTTGGAACTCAGACTGGATGTGGACCCAAACTGGATCACGATTGAACTAGGAACAAGCCTTCGACTAGGACCAAGAGGGGGCCTAGGTTCAGAGCTAGGTGTGAACTTGGTTCGGACCTAGGCTAGGCTGGGTACAAGCCTAGACTTGGACCCAGAGAGTTTTAATGATCAGACCAGGTGTGGACTTGGGATGGATCAAAGATGAGTTAGGAACGAGATTTCTACTCGAACTAAGAGGGGCCTAAGTTCGGACCTAGGTATGAACCTAGTTTGGACCTGGGTTAGGCTAGGTATAAGCCTGAAATTGGACTCAGAGTTCAGCTTGGACCAAAGGCGAGTCCGGGCTGAGATCTAAGATTAACCAATCGAAAATAAGCAAGCAAGCACACGAAAACATTTGGCCTAGTACAGTACTATAAGTAGTCTTGGCTTGAGAGTGGGTTCCTAACTATTGAAATGCGACTAGGTTGATATAGGTCCCCTCATAGGTCCTGGCCTTCCGCTATAGAAATTTTCCAGGTCCTACTATACACGGAGTTGCGTTGAGGCAAAGGATTACGGAGGAGCGCTCACAGTTAAAGTTACGCACATCCCAGCCGCCTTGACTCTCAAAGTTGGGTTCCCCTCACGTCGTTAATACGGATTTTGGAGGTTTTCAAAAAAACAATTTCTCGTTTTTCTGAATTCCCGGTTGGTGTGTGCTAGAGTGTGTAAAGAAGCACACAAATGAAAATAAAGTCAAGCACACAGGCACAGAATAAGAAAGAAAACAACCTAGTGCTCGGCGCGGATCGCTCCTAGCGATGAGCCCTTCGAGGCGAAACTCGCTCGAGGAACAATATAGATGGAGGAGTGAGGAACCCTTAAGAATATATGGTCAAAGCAGTGAAACCAGGCACAATTCATGCTAATTCGAGCGCGAACCGAGTCGAGGATGACTCGGACAGAACACGGTTCAGGGAGGGTGCAATCAACCCTCAATCAGTTATATATATATATATATATATATTTGCTTTAAATTTGATGAGAAATAATTAAACAAAGCATGATGGAAGCAAGGAAAACAGGAATTCACCCAAAATTAACTAACTTGAATGAAATCATAAAGTCAAGAATAAAGCAGACCTACCTGAAGCAAATTATTTGTTTTGGTATTTTTAAAATTTTTATTTTAAGCTGAAATTTTTTGAGCATGCATCTAAAAGTCTCTGAAAGATATCCACAAAGTTTCAGAGCAATCTGAGACTTTTAGTTTGGGCGACACAGGTAGTGTCACCCTTGTAAGCTGAGCGACACCAAAAAAACCTATTTTTATTTTATTTTTTTATGATGGACTTTGATGCAATAAAACTACTGTAAACTTTTAGAAACAAGAAAAATAAGTTTTGTGATGAAAAAAATTAAAATAACTAGAAAACAGGGAAGTTTAGGTAAGACAGATCTGTATCAAGTAAAATATTTTTTTGGCATTTTAAACATTTTATTTTGCTCTGAAATTTTATGAACCGACCCCAGAGAGTCCTAGAACAGATTCACAAATTCTCAGAAAAATATGACTTGGGCGATGGGGGACACCAGAGGGTGTGTCGCCCTGGACTTGGGCGGTACGACCCGTGTCACCTGGCGACATGTCCCGTGTCACCTGGGCGACATGACCCGTGTCGCTTGGGAGGCGTGCCATGTGTCGCCTGGGTGGCACGCCTTATGTCGCCTGGGCGGCACACCTAGTGTTGCCCAATTTTTTTTTTTTTATTGTTTTTATATTTTTTTCTTGTAGATATTGATAAAATAAGCTTACTATAAACTTGGAGAAACAACAAATATTTTTTGATCAAAATAGGTTAAAATAAAGTGATAGCAGATCTAACAAAAAAATAATTTTTTGTATTTTTAAATATTTTATTTTAGCCCAAAACTTTGGGAACAGTCACAAAATGGTACTTATAACATTCCTGAAAAGCTTCAAAATATTCTGAGAATTTTGAAATTTTGATGCTCGGATAACGCTTGATAAAGCCCCACAGTGAGGACGAAATTGTTTATGATGAAAAATTGAACGAAATTTAGGCGAAAGTCTCTCTGATTTTTTACATTTTATATTAAATAAAAATGCAATAAAGTCGTTTATAGCACAGAATCGAGTGACTTAACAATGTAAATCTCTAAGATATGACACTTTCAACTAATAAAAAATAAATGGAAAAGCAATGGTAGAGAAAGTGGGAACAATCGAATTCAGATATGAGATCAAATCTGCCTAGAATCGAGCAGATTTGCTCTCTGATCTATGGCAAAGCCGGCGTGATCTAAAGCATTTCAAAACACAATTTTCAATTGGAATGAATCAAAGCCAGATCAAAATAAAATAAATACAATAAAAGAAAAGAGGAAATGAAGGAGAAGAAAATACCTAACCAGGCCGAATGGCCCGGGCTTCTCGAGCCTTCGAGGGCACGTCTGTATCAGAACCGGTTCATTTTGCCCTTGTGGTCCAGATGTTGATCGGCAAGTCTCTGGTAGTAATATGATGGTTGTGCCCAAGAAATGGTTTAGATCTAGGGTTGTTTTGCCCTAGGTCTAAGTTTACTTAGGCTTAAGATGAGGGTTAGGGTTTTCTCCGGGAAGGTCTCTCTACTCTCCTAGGGTTTCTTTTCCAGCCTAAAGTTTCTATAAGTTTCGTCCCCACTTCAACCCTCTCATTTTTTATCCTTTTATGGTCACCCAAAGTGAGTTCATCTGAATGAGGGATTTGTTGAGGCAGATTTATCTCGTAACCAACAAATCCCTTGGTCCAACCAATCTTTAATTTTTAAAATTTTGGATTTGACTGACGCGGATAGCATCACATGGCCAAACTACCCAAAAGATGACCATAAAAACATGAAAAATGAAAAAAACGCATTTCGAGAAAAACGCGGCTGAGCAGCAAGAGTCGTGTCGCTTGGGCGGCATGCCCCATGTCGCACAAATAAAAATGGCTCCAAATTGAAAATTCTCTTTTCAAGTGTGTTCCTTAGCCTCTAGCAAAGCTACCAAAAAACTTTTGGGTCAAAACATATTTTTTTACTATTTTTAATGATTTTTTTGGTAAAATAGGTCATTTGCAAGATAATTTTGGCAACACGCCATGTGTCAGCCAAACCAAAACTTGTCCAAATTGATAGTTTTTAATTTGAGTGTCTTTCTTAGCTTCGTTTGAAGCTCTCAGAGAAATTTTGGGTCAAAACAGATTGTTTTTACTATTTTTAATGATCTTTTTTGTAAAACAGTGCGTTTACTGAATACCAGACATCTGCTGGGTTCTGGGCTGGAAGAATGTTTCTGGCTGACAGGGTAAGTTGTGTGACCTATGGATTTTGGGTTTACTAGGCCAATTTGATCTTAAGGGTCTAAGAAAACCACAAAACTTGCCAGATTTAAAAGCGGGCATCTACAGTAGGTAAAGCTACATGGGGGATAGGTTGTGGATATCAATTTGACTCCCTGGGGATAAAGATCGCTAAGGCTATACACAAGAGACATTTAGATGACGATGGTGGCCCTACGATGAGTGGCCAGCGAAAGTGAACTTCGCTGGGGATTAAGAGGGCCAGTGTCACTCCACGGGGGATGATAGGCTAGAGCACAAGTATAACCCGACTGGGGGTTGAGAAGATAAGAACGACCATAACTCCGTATGGATAGTGGGTCGCAGTAGGAAGTGATTCTCACTGAGATGTTGGAATGAAACAGAGCCATAGGAGATTAACCCTTGCATACATCTAACTCCACTGGGGATGTTGATGAAATACACCTGGTGAAGAGGTGGTCTATTTCACGATTAAGGTAATGCGTATGAACTATTTGTTACATCATGCGTCACTATTTTAAGGTCTTGTAGCTTGGACCATGGCTATGTGGTTTAAAGTCGTGCGGTTAGGACTATGCAGTTTAAGGTCCTGTAACTAGACCTCCGGCCATGTAGTTTTGACCATGCCGCTAAGCCTTTTAACGTCATGCGGCCAGGACATGCACTATGGTTTAAGGTCATAAAACAAGATCATGGTCGTACAATTTTGAGTCATGCAACGATGACTATGCAGTTTAAGTTCGAGCAACTAGACCTCCGCTAAAGTTTAAGGTCGTATAGTTTTGACAATATGCAGTTTAAGGTCATACAACGTTGACCCAGGCAGTGTACTTTAATGTCATACAACATGGACCAAGGCTGTGTAGTTTAAGGTCATACAGCACAGACTAGGGCTGTGCAGTTTAAGGTCATACAACACTGACCAAAGCTGTGTAGTTTAAGACCATATAGCACAAACCATGGCTGTGCAGTTTAAGGCCATACAAAACAGACCATGGTTGTGCAGTTTAAGGTCATACAACACGATCCATGGCTGTGTAGTTCAAGTTTAAGGTCATACTATGCGGTTTAAGGTTATACAACACGGACCATGGCTGTGCAGTTTAAGGTCATAAAGCACGGACCATGGTTGCGCAGTTTAAGGTCATACAACATGGACCAAGGCTGTGTAGTTTAAGGTCATACAACACGGACCAAGGCTGTACAGTTTAAGGTCATGCAGCACAAACCATGACTGCGTAGTTTAAGGTCATATAGCAGGGACCAGGGGTGTGTAGTTTAAGGTCATACAACAGAGACCAAGGCTGTGCAGTTTAAGGTTATGCAGCACGGACCATGGATGTGCATTTTAAGATCATGCAGCACATACCATGGCTGCAAAGTTTAAGGTCATACAATACGGACCATGGCTGCGCAATTAAGGTCATACAGTACGGACCATGGCTGTGCAGTTTAAGGTCTTGCAGCACGGACCATGGCTGCACAGTTTAAGGTCATACAACACGACCCTGGCTGTGCAGTTTATGGTCATGCAGCACAGACCATGGTTGTGCAGTTTAAGGTCATACAGCAAGGACCACGGCTGTGCAGTTTAAGGTCATACAGCACGGACTATGGCTGTGTAGTTTAATATCATACAGCACAGACCAAGGCTGTGCATTTTAAGGTCATGCAGCACGGACTCTTGCTGCGCAGTTTAAGGTCATATAGCACTGACAAGGGCTGTGTAGTTTAAGGTCATACAGCACGGACCAAGGCTGTGCAGTTTAAGGTCATACAGCACGGACCAAAGCTATGCAGTTTAAGGTCATACAGCATGGACCATGGCTGTGCAGTTTAAGGTGAAGCAGCATAGACCATGGCTGTGTAGTTTAAATTCATACAGCATTGACCATGGCTATATAGTTTAAGGTCATACAGCACGGATCAAGGCTGTACAATTTAAGGTCACGCAGCATGGACCAAGGCTATGTAGTTTAAGGTCATACAATACGTATCAGTGCTGTGTAGTTTAAGGTCATAATGCACGGACCATGGCTGTGTAGTTTAAGGTCATACAAAACGGACCGAGGCTGTGCAGTTTAAGGTCATGCAGCATAGACCAAGGCTGTGTAGTTTAAGGTTATGCAGCACGGACCATGGCTGTGTAGTTTAAGGTCATACAGTACAGACCAAAGCTCTGCAATTTAAGGTCATGCAGCATTAACCATGGCTGTGTAGTTTAAGGTGATGCAGCACAGACCATGGCTGCGCAGTTTAAGGTCATACAGTACGGACCATGACTATGTAGTTTAAGGTCATACAATACGAACCAAGGCTGTGTTCTTTAAGGCCATGCAGCACGGACCATAGCTGTGAAGTTTTAAGGTCATGCAACACGGACCATTGTGTGATGAAAGAATGCGACTCCATGGGGAACAGAGTTGTCATCGGAGAGTGGACTCTATGAGGAATGAGACTGTGGTGTAGGGTATGAACTTCTTGAGGGTGTAGGACAATGGTCCAGATGGGAGTGCCATTGCATGCATGTGGCACTAAGTACCGGATGGTGCACGTGGCATTAGGCTTAGATGACGTGCGCATGAGGCAAGGTCCCTTGGTGAAGTGCATGGTGATAGTCCCTCTGATTAGGCGCTCATGCAGTGATAGCTCTTGGCGAGGCGCACGACGATAGCCCCTTCGTAGCCTCTTGACGAAGCACACGGCGATAGCTCCTAGTGAGGCGTATGGTGATAGCCCCAGACGAAGCGCACAATGATAGCCTTCTGGTGAAGCATGCGACGATAGACTTTTCGAGTGAATCATGCAGCGATAGCCTTATTGGGTCTAGGGGCTGACCTGCCCTGGCCTGGTCTTATTGTTGTCAGGTGCTGGGGACTGCAGCATCTTTTTGAATTTGTGAGGGGTAGTTTGTTATACTACCGAGTATAAAAGGGGCCCATTTTATTATTTTACCGAAGGGTAAAACATTTAAAGAGCTTCTAGAGAGAGAAAGAGCTTGTGCTTTTGGGAAGAGACTTTAGGTGAGAGTTTTTAGGCCAAAATTTGCAGCAGACAGGCCTTTAAAAACTTTTTCTGACGAGCTTCAACAAGTCGTGGAGCTTCGTACCGTACTTTTGGATGCTTTAAGAGAGTGCTGAGGCTTTCTGAGCAAGGAACGAGGTTTCTCGGGGCCTTAGCAAGATTTGTAGAGGTCCTCTGCTGGAGTTTGAGTGCCTCTCCGGTGATCCCATGGCTGAAGGGAGAGTTGCAGAAGGGTCAATGGGCTGTGACGGTCCTCTGACTATCAGGGAAGAAGAAGAAGGAGTAGCAGTGCGCTCACGAGAAACTTAGTGGTGTGGCGAACTTGTTGAAGCGCGAAAGTAGGGAGAAGGGACACTCGCAAGGTCATAGGGAAGCTTTTTGGGGATTTCTGGTGGTTCTTCGCAATATTCCCAACTGTCAGAAAAAGGGGAAAAAACAGGGTCAGACGAGGATTCCCAGTGAACAGAGGAGTTTTTTCAGTGAAACCCGAAGGATTGCGGGAGGCGAAAGATCGTGAAACGGTGGATCGTCGACGAGGAGAAACGGCTGGGGAAACTAAAGAGGCATGGGAGTTAATGCCCCTCGAGAATTGAAGAAGGTGGGAATTGGGGCACTTCAAAGGCATGCACGACATTAAGTCACATGCATCGTTGCCTTCGTGCTGTGTTAGGCTGTGCGCGGCGATAGCCATGCCTGGGAGCATGCCGCTAGCAAAGATGGTCTCGAGGTTCTGCTGGGCTTCCAGTCTTCTTTTGTCAAGGGCATCCAACTTCTAGTAACGGAGCTTGACCCTCTCATCTTCAGTCAGTCCCTAATGTATAACAACACGAAGTGAGGGTATTTGAACCTCGAGGGGTAAGACCACCTCACCTCCATAGAGCAAGGAATAAGGGTAGAGTTTGTAGTATTGTGAGTGGTGGTGAGATAGGCCCACAGAGCTTCTGCCAGCTTCTGCTAGCTTCTCATGCCAGGTCTTCTTTGACTTTGAAACTGATTTTCTAAACCATTAGCTCCAGGGTAGTACATGGTTGAGTACTTCCACTCGAAACCGAACTGGTTGGTCAGGCAATCAATGTGATGGCTTTTGAACTGAGGGCCATTATCATAGATTATTCGATCTGGGACCCCAAACCGATATATGATGTGGTGACACACGAAATTGGCCACAGTGGTCCCTGGAACCTGCTTGAGAGCGACCGCCTCAGCCTACTTGGAAAAGTAATCTGTCGTCACCAGAATGAAGGCATGACCCATGACAGAAGGAGGGTCGATGGGTCCTACAATATCCATACCACACTGGGAAAAGGACCAAGATAGTACTGCAGGATGAAGATGTTCTGGGGGTTGATGAATGAGACTTGAGTGAATCTAGCACACCTGGCATCTCTTGGCATAGTTTTGGGTGTCAGCCATCATTGAGGGCTAATAATAACCGAGCATGTGTATGCACTCATAGAGCTTAGGGTCAGACTGATGCAGCCCGCAGATACCTGAGTGTACTTCTTCGAGTACTTTTCTTGCCTCTCTTGTATCAACGCATCTATGGAGAATTTTGTCAAATGATCGGTGGAAGAGAACATCCCCATCGAGAAGGGTGTCCTTGGTAGACATCCATCGTATGCCATTGCATTCCACCCAATCCTGAGGTAGCCTTCCATGTTTTATGAAGTCCATGACAGGTTATCTCCAGTCTTCGACTTGTTCGACCTCCACAGACATCGGTCGAAGAGTTCAGGCTCTTGCTTCTTAGCCTTGGATTCTTTACCTTGGAACATTTCCTTCTCTGCCTTAATGACATCCTTGGCTGCAAGGAGTGCTCTGAATGGATAAGGCGGGCATTCAAGGAAGATGTGCCTCTCATCATGCATCAACTTCGATTCTCAAGTCGACATGTCTCCATTCTATTACCCAGGCAGGCGTGGGCTTTGATGAAGACAGCTGAACGGTGGCCCCAAGCTTTGAGAGTGCATCGACTTGTGAGTTCATCCTTCTAGGGATATGGCTCAAGGAGAAATCATGGAACTGGGCCATACAGGATTTGGCCATGTCATGATTAGGTTTAAGAGCTGAATAGGTTTGAGAAATCATCGAACTGGGGCATATATGAACTTGGCCATATAGGATTTGGCCCTTAAGTTGCCAGATAACGAACTCAGAGGAGTCGAAGATGTTTAGCTGCCCTAGGTCTAACACATGGGCAATCTCCAATCCAATTATGAGGGCTTGATATTTGACTTCATTATGAGAGAATGCCTCTACCAGTGAGAAGGAGAGAAGAATCATTCCACCGTCTGGAGTCAGGAACACGACTCCGGCACCCACTCTATCAGACTGAAATTCTCCATCAAAATACATCTCCCACGGCCGAGTTAACCTCGTATAAAAAACTTCTTCATTCAAGAGATCACTCGATAGGGGATATTCCGAAAGGATTGGGTGAGCTGCGAGAAATTTTGCTAAGGCTTGACCTGTGACTGCCTTTTATGGTACATAAGTGATGTAGAACTCCATTAGCAATAATGCCCACTTGGCCAAACGTCCTGACAAGCATGACTGGGTTCATAAGGAACTTAATTGGGTCCGCCTTGGAGATTAAATTGACCTCGTGACTGAGTAACTAATTGCGAAGCTTCTGTACTGTAAAGATCAAGGTTATGCACATCTTTTTGAAGGGATGGTAATTGTTTTCGGCATCCTGCATCCTGCGGCTAAGGTAATAGAGTGTTTTTTCCTTCCCTCCATCATTGTTTTAAGCTAGGAGTGCCCCCAGTGACTCATCAAGGGCAGTGACATATATGATGAGGGGCCTTCCTAACACTAGCATAGAGAGTACTGGTGGATTCAACAAGTATTACTTGATGTCATTGAGCATAGCTTGGCATGCTTCATACCATATGAAGGGAGTGTCCTTCTTTAGAAGGTGTGAAAAGGACCTACATCATCTTGAAATTTTTGAGATGAACCTTCAAATGTTGGTTAGCTGTCCTTGGAGAGACCGTAGTTCATGGAGGGTTGTAACCGATGGCATGTCCTGAATTGCCTTGATTTTGACCAGTTCAATCTCCAGCACACTGTACCTCACGATGAACCCTAAGAATTTTCTTGAGCGTATGCCAAAGGCGCATTTCAAGGGATTCATCTTGAGTTGGTGACAATGCAGCCGTTCACCACCAAGTCATCCACATAGCACTCAACTTCCTTGTGGATCATGTCCTTGAAGATGGTGGTCATGGCTCGCTGGTACGTGGCACCGACATTCTTAAACCCGAAAGGCATCACAGTGTAACAAAAGACACCTTTTGGGATTAAGAACGTTGTGGCCTCCTCATTTTCTAACGCCATCCTGATTTGATTATAACTAGAATACCCATCCATAAAGGAGAAGATTAGGCAATGAGCCATAAAGTCCACAAGCATCTCGGTGAACGGAAAGGGGAAGTCGTCCTTGGGTCAGGCGGTGTTCAAATCACGGA
Source organism: Amborella trichopoda (assembly GCF_000471905.2). The sequence goes on from NW_006497389.1 coordinate 790,536, forward strand.
AATCAATACGGACCCTGATTTGGCCATTCTTCTTCTTGACTGGGACAACATTTGTCAGCCATCTTGGGTATTTGACTAATCCAGCTTGCCTGCGTTTGTTCACCTCAGCATCGATCTGCATCTCAAGGTCGGGTCTAAACCTTCGTGATTTCTGCCTAATGGGTTTGATGGCTAGATCAATGCCGAGATGATGGACAACAACCTGAGGGTCTAGATGGGCATCTCATGATAATATCAGGCGAAGACGTCTCGATTTTCTCGGAGGAGGGAAATATAACTTTCTTTCTTTGCTGGGGACATTTTTTATGAGGTGAAATTTGGCCTCACATCAACCTCATACCTTAAGTTGTTCTCTTCAAGCTCGTCAGCTGTGGCCTGACCACCTTCTTCCCACTCTTCTGGAGCTTCCTGAAGTTCCTTGTCAAGGGACTCACAAGGATTTTAATTGACCTCAAGTGTAGAAACCCATGAGCCTGACATCTCAGCTTCTAGGAGGGGCCCAGTGTGGGAAGGACTCTCGATCTCTGGCTATTCCAGGTAATGGAAGGGTCGGCTTTGAACGGGGAGTCCATGACCTCATGTCTGGGATCACTTGGTACTTGCCCCGTGCTAGATGATGCTTCATGAACTTGAATCATGTGGCAAGCCTCATGGGAACAGGAGTCTAAAGATGACTCAGTTTTGGCTCGGGCAACCAGGGCATCAACGATTGTCAAGAATCCAGCCACTTGGGCCAACATCTCTTTGAGGTTGTTGTGCTGCGACGTGGTGAGACTGGTGCCTCCGAATACGAATTTGAGCTGTGCATTTTGCAACGTGATCCTGATAGCATGCTTAGTGTGGTTCAATGAAGAAACGAAAGAAAAACATCAAGGAGCACACAATCAATCCAAAATTTTCAAGATTCATCCAAAATTCAAGTCTCATGATCATAGCTAAAAAACATGATTCATGGCTCGAAATTAGTATCGAATCGATCGCCATGCTGAGCCCTACAAGAAACAATCATCTTTTGATCAAACAAGCATTAGAGCAACCCTAGATCAACTATGGAAGATCATGCAAGTTCTCAAGCAGTTATGAAATTCCACACATTGTTAGTCAAGGGAAAAACAATCCTTTTGCACCCATTTTTAGAATTTCTTTTAATTCAATTAAATTGTAATTATCTTCAATTTTAGGTAGTTTTTGGGCATCCACCCATGTTTAGGCCCAATTCTATAAAAACATGCAATGCCTAATTGTAAAAAAGGCTAGAGACCTTCGGTTTATTTCACTGAAACATCAATAAAGTTTCAATTTCTTCTTGAGTTCGTGGGTGCATCTTGGAGAGAGAGAGAGAGAGGAGAGAGAAGAAAAGGGTCGATATCCTTTGATAAGGTAACTTTCTCTCTCCTCTTCTTTCACTTTCTCTCTCCCCCC
>NW_006497389.1:791977-811641 GCF_000471905.2 Amborella trichopoda
CTCTTTCTCTCTCTTCTTCTCATCTATCTCTCTTTCTCTCTCTTCTTCTCATCACTATCTCTCTCTTCTTTTCTTAACACGGTCGACGATGCTCAACGCCATTTGTGTCCCATTTTCTTTCATCTTCTTTCAACACAGCCAGCGAAGCTCAGCATTGACTGCGTCTTCTCTCTTTTCTCTGCCGAGTACAGCCGACGAAGCTCAATGTCCACTTTGTCTTCTCCCTCTTCTTGTCTAACACAACCGGTGAAGCTCAGCGACGACTGTGATCTCTCTCTCCATTCTTGGGCAGCAGCAGGGACTGTTCTTGGATACCACACATTGTTAGGTAAGGGTAAAACGGTCCTTTTGCACCCATATTTAGAATTCCTTTTAATTCAATTAAATTGTAATTATCTTCAATTCTAGGTAGTTTTTTGGCGTACACATAAGTTTGGGCCCAATTCTATATAAATATGCAAAGCTAAATTGTAAAATCTGATTGGGTTCATTATTAAAGATTTAATAAAGACTTCATTTTTGCTTAAGCTCGTGGGTGCGTCTTGGAGAGAGGAAAAGCAGACGGAAGAAAAGGTTCGATACCCTTCTTCTTTCTCTCTCTACCCGTCTTTCTCACTCTCTCTCTTCTTCTCATCTTTATATCTCTTTCTCTCTCTTCTTCTCATCTATATCTCTCTTTCTCTCTTATTCTCATCTCTATCTCTCTTTCTCTCTCTTTTTCTTATCTCTATCTCGCTCTTCTTCTCATCTCTATATCTCTTTCTCTATCTTCTCATCTCTATCTCTCTTTCTTTCTCTTTTTCTCATCTCTATTTCTCTTTACCTTTTCTCATCTCTATCTCTCTTTCTTTCTCTTCTCAACTCTATCTCTCTTTCTCTCTCTTCTTCTCATCTCTATCTCTCTTTCTCTCTCATCTTATTGTCTCTATTTATCTCTCTCTTCTTCTTATCTCTAGCTCTCTCACTCTTCTTCCCATCCTCTGTCCCCTTCGTTAAACACAGTCGACGAAGCTCAGTGCCAACTGCGTCCCCTCTCTCTCCTATGCCTAGACACAGTAGATGAAGCTTAGCCCCAACTACGTCCCTTTTCTCTCCTCTGTCTAGCCTAGTCAGTGAAGATCAACGCTGACAGTGTCTTCTCTCTCTTCTTAGAACACAATCAATAATGCCTAGCACCGACTGTGTCTCTCTCTCTGCTCTTGTTAACACACAGCTGATAATGCCTAGCATTGACTGTGTCTTTCTCTCTCCTCTCTTCTTAAAAAAAAGCACACCCAGCGATGCCTATCACCGACTGTATCCTTCTTGCCCCCTCTCTCTCTAACACAACCAGCGATAGCTAGCTCCGACTTTGTCCTCTCTCTCTCCTTCTTACCCCCCCTCTCTCCAACACAGCCGGTGATACCTAGCGCCGACTGTGTCCTCTCTCTCTTTTTTTCTAACACAGTCAACGATGCCTAACGCTGACTGTTTATTCTTTCTCTTCTTCTTTCAACACAGTCGGTAATGCCTGGTGCTGACGGTGTCCTCCCTCCACTCTCCTTCCTTCTCTCTTCTCGCACACTCTTCTCCTTCTTTCTTTCCCTTCCTCTTTTTCTTTCTCTTCTCCTCTTATTCTCTTACTTCTTACTCTCTCTTTATGATTTTTATGCCTTCTGTTATCCTTTCGTTTGATTAAGAGGGGTTGAGATTAGCCTCTTATGGTAGCCCTGTCGTCTAGCCATAATGTTCTTGTGCCAGAATTATTGTGCCCACTTTATTGCCACGACAGACTAACCGTCGTGTTTAGCTAGTCAGTATCGATATTGATGTCTAGTAATAACTCCGTTGAGCCGGTCTGAGTTACCAAGCCCGTATTACTGCCATGTCAGACCAATTACATACCAACTTTGTCACTGTGCTGATCTCCCCACCTAATCAAATTCTTCACTCCCCCATCTTCCTTCTCTTATTCTTCTCTTCTTCTTATGAATATGCACGCTTGTGTATGTTCACCAAAGAGGCAAGGTGAGGTCTTTTGACGCACCTGCCTTATAACATTTGCCATATATCTGTGATGGCAGAAAACAGGAGAATACAAGCCAAGGGAGGTGATTTCGAACCAATTTTACGACTGAGGGGCTTTCTTCATGATCTAAGAGGGCGCCCATGCGAGCTAGCCCGAGTAAGTCCCAAACCCACCTTAAATTCCTCTCTCAATGGTTGGTAATACATGCCCTTGTTCTCGAGCAAGGTTCCCAAAAGAGTGATCACAAAACGTCTTGGGTCTCCCCTGAAACCCGAGATGCGTGCCTCCCGATCATCCAAATCTAGAGGGCGAGATCGAGGCACCTAACCAGCTTGGCGACTACACTAGGGACTTACTACCTCTTAGTCGAATTGTACTTGTTTGGATAGTTTTTCATTTTTTTTTTCTGTATTCACACATCACTTATGGCTCGTGGGGTCTGTAACCCATTCATCTGGATCTGGGATTTTCTCATCCCCGCATTCGCAAGTGTTCTCAGGGAACAAGTTCCTTTTACGTTGTTCTCAACCATCCTTTTGAGCAAAGACCCATTGTCTAGTTCCCAGGTCCTAACTTGGATCGGTGTGAAGAGGGACTTGAAGGTCCCTCACTCCCCATCTCCTCGCTCTGATAGAACCTCTGCCAAGGCACCCTGCATTGGTAGCATGTCTGTTGCAGCACACAACATGCACCCAACACCGACAAGTCACTTGTTAATCGTACTACCAAGGTATGCTGGAAGATTACCTAGTCCCTCACTACAAAAGGTAAGCAATTTGTCATTGCTTTTGTGGGTCACAGTCAAGGCTGGCCCCCACATTCCTGCACCACCATGAGTCTCTATTCCTAGAGACTCAATACATAGAAGCAGAGGCCTTGTGGCCTCCACCTCTCACACACACCATAAGGCTCGTGGGTCGTCCACTCGAGCTACACCTCAGGGTAACTCTTATGTTACCTTGAGTCAGTGTTCCGAATCAGACCTCTCAAGGCCAGATCTTGCACATGCTGCTCATATGCTTCCTACCACTCGGGGCAACGCTGTCATTGTACCAACCTGGCTACACAGGAGATGACCTCCTCGTCCTCCTACACATCACACACAGGCGAGCCGTGTAAGGGGCAGGTCTCCACTTGTTCTCTTACAGGCACCTGCTCACAGTTCTCGACCTCCTAAGGCCAAATCACTTGCTCGAGCCAGGTCGAACCCTCTGGTACCCCGTGATCCTTCTTCATGGGGGGCACACGTGTCGCCGTCACAAACAGCCCCTCGCCCTCGACTCAAGAATCCTCATGAGTCAACCTTGCTCTCGCCTGCTCCCCCTTCTCCGAGCAAGCACCTCCAGCCATGATACTCAAAGACCTTTCACAAGAGTACAATCCTAAACCAGATCTGTCATTTTAGTCGTGTCTCTGGCGCGCACAAGAGAGCTAGGGGCAATGACCTGATGAAAGATTGCGTTCTTCATCCTCTTTGGCCCAAGATGACCCCAGTCCTTGGCCCTCATCCTTTGCCGCACCTGATGGAGACAGCTCTCTCCTGTGGAAGAAGAGCTGACCAACCGCAGTCCTGATCATAGTTTTGGCGTGAGGTCCATCAAAGCCTCAAAGCTAAGAATGATAGAGGTCTGCAAATTCTGACAAAAGAAGTTACCAAGGCGGTCTGAGCAACTAGCTTTGATAACCCTCTCCACCTAAATCCCTTCTACCCTCTTCAGAAGACGAAGCCTGGAGAGAAGGCCATGAGCCCTGCCCTGTGGTTAGTGTCGTAGAAGATGACCCAGCCACTCAGCAACCACGGTCTCAACACCCTCAAGAACCAGTCCTCACACGATTGGCATATAAGAGTCGAGTCTAATCGGGGTACACTGGCGATCTACCTCACAGGACCCGTCAGGTTCACAAGCCCTCAATTGCAACTGATGCTAACCTCCATAGAGAAACAGTCAGCGTAATGGTTGTAAGCGAGACTGACGACACGCAGGAAGAGCGCAAGAACAAATTTAAAGATATGGTGCACACGATGATGGAAACGATCGATCGTATAGGCATCGCACTCCAAGAAGCTAACCATGAGGTCAATTCCCATCACTCAGATTGTGCGGCGTCTCTCATCCCATCACTCAGACAGACATTGATGCTATGATGACCCATAGCTTAAAGAACAGACAAATCCCGCAGATACATGGTGCGACGCCTTATCAATGGTCGTACCCTTCATACATCGACCAGGTCCCGTTTCCCTCAGATTACAAGAAAGGGAAGTTTCCTCTATTCTACGAAACCACATCCCCAAACCAGCATATTGCCCACTTCCAGGCAGCATGTCGAGAAACAACGGCTGATGGGAGACTTCTTCTCCATCAGTTTGTTGAAACCCTTGACGGCCCAGCCTTTCAGTGGTATGCTAGACTTCTCCCAAACTCAATACATACATGGGAAGAGATGGGGAAACTGTTCTATCAGTGCTTCTATGAGGTCAAGAGAGAGGTGCAAACTATTGAGATTCTCACCTGACTGATGATCCTGACGAGCTCGTGGACCAGTTCCTATGAAGATGGAGAAATTTAGCCACTCATCATCCAAATCCTATGCCTAAGAAGGAAACAGTCCAAAATTGTGTGTGCACCATGCGACCTGAAATTGCTCTACATGTCGAGGCCTCTAATCCAACTTCCATGTCAGAGCTGATCTCTAAATTAGTCTGCATAGAAAATCTATCACGCCACCATGCTGGGTCACGACAACAGCCTGCAAGCTTTGAGAACAACTGGGGCAATGGTAGCTCTCGGAACAACACACGGGGCAGCCAACAGAAAGGAGTAATCAGAGCAGCCATCATGGTCACTGATCCAAAGAGGGTTCCCTCCTAAACTTTGGACCTTTCCAAAGGGGTGAGCACAGTAAAGTCAATGCCTCAGGCAGGCAAGCAACAACAGCCATACAATAGAGTACCCCTGTTAGCGAATCTTAATCGAGATGATTATTTCACCAGTTAAAGGAACAAGGTCTACCCCTTTGAGATGAAATGGGTCCCTGCACTATTCCGATTATTGTTGGAACAAACATGATTGAGCTTCCAAAAGCCAAGTTCCCTGAACAAGTTGGGCTCGATACTCAGGCAAACTATTGTGCTTCATCGAAGGATCAATCACCCCACTGATGACTGCTACACGCTAAAAGATATTATTGAGGCTCTGATCTAGAAGGGTCAGATAAAGCTTGAAGGCTTAAAGAAGGCCTTTGGGGCAGTAGAAACCTCCCATGCAGTAACCATCTAAGAAGAAGACGAAGCCCCTGGTATCCTTCACGCCTTCTTCATTATAATGCTTCATGAAGGCATAATCACACCGAAGCCCACAAGGCAAACCCGACGCCTTATTCAGGGGACTGAGGACTGTTGGTGTCCGTATCATCAGATATGGGGCCACTACCTATGGGAATGCATCAGTTTCCATGATATATTCTCAAAGAAAATGTGGGAATGTCAGGAGTTTTATAACGTCCCAGTAAGTGATCCCCAAGCCATTTCTTTGCTGATACAAGAGGATCTCCCAACACAAGACCTTCCTAATAATGAGTCAGATTCTACTGAATCCTCGACTTCCCAGCCATGGATAGTCCACTATGGGCGAAGCAGACTCAAGTCCTTAAGACGAGAAGCAATTCATCAAGCTCACGCTGTTCACAAGCCTAGGGAGATGAATCAAACACCACATCAGAAAACCTGAAGGAGATGGGCACCAAGGGCTACTCGCCGGAGAAACAAGACGGTTCAACCGCTAGTTGAGCAAGAATTTCTCAGGCCCCTTCCCCCACTGCCATCCTTACTGGATTTTATCCCGAGCACGATCCTCCTTCCTTCTCATCAAGAAGACATCCATGAACCATCTTCCACTCAGAGCATGTCTAATGAGGGTGACAGCGTTAAAACCACTCCTCAACGGTCTAAGCATGAGAAGACCTAAAAGACCCCCTGCACACCTCCAACCCCAGTGATGATGTAAAAAGCCATCTATATCGGTCTGATGAGGGGAATGACCTTAAAAGTCCCCCACTTTCTAACCCTTCGCCTTCTTCTTCTTCTACTTCTCATCTTTCTTCTCCTATGTCTCTTGCAGGTACAACCTTGAAATGTCTAGACTTCTAGGCTCTTAACAGAGAATTTCAAGGAATCAACATAAGCAAGATGCAATGGAAACGATTGAGAGAGACCCTGGCACATGCAGCAGGATTCCTAATAGTTGTTGATGCCCTGGCAGCTAAAGCCAAGGCAGAGCCACCTTCTTCAAAGAAGTACAAAACGTCGAAGCCAAAGAAACCTTAGTGGCCCTTGAGCCTGACATTGAGCAGAGACTAAGAGAATCAATAGGGCAAAGTTTCTACTATCAAGAAGCTTGCCACATGGTGCAAATCTCAAGAGCATCATCCATCACAGGGCAGATAAATCTCAGATCAGGGAGGATGCTGCAACCTCCACCACAGAAGTCGGGCACCTTGAAGTTTCCTTGTCCTCCACTGCTCCCTAATCCAAAGACTAATATGCCTATCTTACAGCTCCGTAGGCTCCTTCCCAATCCCAATACCTCAAACAATCCACCTATTCTTCAATTCCCTAGAACACCTCTGATCCCATATACTCAATCGCTTCTAAAACCTCAAACTTCCATCACCAGACCAAAGCCCATTGTGCAATCGAGTCAGCCGGCAAGCTAAAATAAACCTCTTCCACCTAAACCTGCTCCTCAACCCAACATACCACCCAAACCAATGGCTGGATTAGGAGCACAATGCCTTGATCAAGAAAAGGTGAAATATAATGTGATAGGGCATCAACTGAAGCTTTCAGCTCTCCTAAGTATCTACGACACCCTCATGCTCTTGAAGGATTATCGGATGGCTTTGGTTTAGTCTCTTTCTATCCTAGAGGTGTACGAGACTGAAGTAGAATCTATTGAAGTGGACCAAGTGATTTTAGAAGGATGTATGTCAATCACCTTTTCAGAGGATGATCTGCAGTTGGGAGAAAAGTTTCATAATCTCCCTCTCTTTATCACTGGTGAATTACATGCATGCCCCATCAACCAAATTATGTTAGATGGAGGGTCGACAGTCAACCTTATTCCAAGGTGGATCCTTACTCGCTTCGAGTTAGGGTCCGACGATCTTACTTCGACCCATGTCACAGTTCAAGGGTTTAATCAGCCATGAGAGAAGCCAGCTGGCACAGTTCACCTTTGTTTTAAGATCGGTGAGCTGAACGATTACGCCCAGTTTCATGTAATCGACACTGACACTTCCTACAACATTCTCCTCAGTCGGCCATGGCTCCACGACCAAGGGGTGGTTTCATCGACGTTGCACCAATGCTTCAACTATAGTTGAGATGGGAGACAGCATAGGGGTTTATGCCAACAAAAGACCGTTCCCTGTAGCCGAAACTCATTACGCTGATGCTAAATATTACTTCACAAATCTGGTGTCACCTCAGAAGCTGAATGATGAAGGTCACAAGTCTACAATGAAGACAACATCTTCGCCTCAAGAAGATGTTGAGGATGTTGGGAGAACATTGGTGAACATGTTCAAAGAGGAAGAAAGGTAGGGTGGAATTTTACCTCTAACCCCTATTCATTCTAACGTCCCAACCATCATCCCTGAAGAAACTCCTTCTTCACTTGAAAAGGAGTCCTCGCCCTCTGCCCCACTTCTGAGCCACCTTGGCTAGAAAATGAATCAAAGGTCGTTCCTGAGATTGAGCAAGTCATGGGGATAGAGTTCTCGGCTCCAAAGATCATCTATACGCCGGACCATCAAAAAGTCCTGCATATCCCTATTGCACTCTTGAAAGCAGAAGTGGCGTGCCAACCGTTGCGAAAGATTCTTCAAAATACAGTTGCTATAAGCATAAAGGATGCTCCTTGCACCAGTGATCAGCAGCAAGTTTTATTCTTCCCGGGTCTAACGAAGGGGAGCAGTTTGAGAAAAGGCAATCTTCTTCCCCTCAAGAGCAGGATCCCTGAGCAAACTTAAGAAGCAAAGTTCGCAGTCTCCAGAGGCAATTGAAGGTCATGCATATCGCTTCAAAACATCTCAAGGAGTTCGTGCATGAGACCAAAAGCTATGACAGGTTTGAAGTGAATGCTCCACTACAAGAGGCCAAATCCCCTCCTGACTGGATTATCTAAAGTGAGCAGGATCATCAAATGATGAGGAAAATGAACCATGAGCCCTTGGCCAATCAAACATTAAGAGGAGGAAAAGCAATGACTCCTCATTTCAAAGCTATACAAGCCATGGCAACCCGTCATGGGGCTAAACAAGTCTTAGGGTATTAATATATAAAGAGGTGTTTAAAAAAAAAATCACATGAAGTACGACAAAGTAAGAAGAGAATGAAATCATACAGCAAAGTCAACCAGAAGAGGAAAAAAAATCACTTTATTCATCAATTAAAACTTCAAATGCTAATAAAAATAAACATTTTAAAAAATGATCAATTATCCTATTGATCTCTACGCTGCATGCCACAAGAGAAGTCTCGGTGCCCTGGACATGCTCCTTCAGTTCGGCCACCATTTGGGGTCTCCTCCTCCATTGCCATGGTTTCGGACTCAATGGTGCAAGCAAGTTCGGAAAAATCTGTAACCAAAGAAGCCTTCATGGCCCTCCTCTGGATCATCTCCATCTCAAGACTAGCCAATTCCTTCCTCAATATTCTCATCTCTTCTCTTGTTTTGATCATTCTTTTGTAGCTGCCTTGCGCCTCCCTCTTGAGATCCTGCTGACGACCATTCATCGTGGCCTTCTCTTCAGTGCAAGAATCTATTTTCTCGTGACGATGCAAGATTGACCCCTTCAAGGAGGCTAGCCTGTAGATTTCTGTCTCATGATGTAGTAGTTCCGATCGTCAGCTCTCCAACTCATTCAGGGTTGCAACAAAATGGGAAAGGACTCCTGATGCACTCCCAACTGCAGCAGTCACAGAAAACTCCCTCAGTTTGGTCAAAGCCTCACCCAACTCATTGAAAGGTAGCTCTCTTAAACCCTGAAGGCCTACTTGAAGTATGCCTATAATCATACCAGAAACCTCGGGCCTAAATGGTGCTACTGAGATTACAACTACTGAAGAGGCTTCGACTTCGAGGATCCAGCATGTCGAAGTGATAATCATCTGAGCCACTGGCTCCTTGTAGAGCGATAGCAAAGTCCAGAGCTTCTTGCCCCTCAAACTCAAAAGCAACCCCAGCCTCAACCTGCTTGGATTCTTCAATACCAGCCTCGCTGCCTTGACCCTCGCTTATGGGGACCTCCACTTCTATCCCAGCAGCCTCCAAAGAAATATGTTCCCCATGCTTCTCACCCTCCTGAACTGCCACGTCAACATTGGCAAGTTCAGAAGTTGCTTCTTCCCTTGGGTCTTCGCCAATCACCGATTCAGCCCCAGCGATGGTTTCTTCCATCTGGCCTGCACCTTCAGTAGCCAGAACCTCAGCCACAAAAATTTCAACCCCTTCATCATCATGATCTGTGCACTCAAAGGTAGCGACCTCTTGGTATTGAGGGGCATCATTAACTATATGCCCTTCTTATTGAATCATAGCCTCTGCCTTAGTCGAGGCATTAAACCCCTGAAGCACAGAGGCCACATCGGCACCAGATTCCTTTCCTAGAGCAGTTACTTTGGGACCTCCAACGTCATCAGTCTCCATCGGAGCTGGCTCTGACTCAAGAATGGTCCTTGGACTCAAAGGCACCTCCCAAAGATCCAGAGTCACTTCCCAGTCAGAAGGAATAACAATGGGCTCAGAAGGGCCGAAGTCGTCTGCTTCAGTCTTTAAAGAAGAAGAATATATTTCAAGAGAGAGAAAAGATGGTGGAGAAAGTGCAGAAGGTGACACAGGTGGAGTTACTAAATGATTAGATGAGGAAGAGCTATGTCCTGGTTCTGAGATCAAAGGAAGATTGCCAACCCTATGCCTCTGAGTATGCCCACTAACTAGAGATGACACACGAATGTCAGTGCAGTGGAGCATTTTCTTTTCTTTTCCCCTGTCAGAGAAGGAGCGGCTGCTTTAGAATTCCCCCCTTGAGAGGAGCCCTCAACCAGTCTACTATGAGGACCCTTCTCAATCAGGGCATTCAGGTCCTATGTGGGATGCTTTTCATAACCAAGGACTTGTCGGCCCTCATCCCATTCAAATATGTTACTAAGTTTATCAAAGACACTCCCAGTTCTTTGTTTCATGGCTAGAAATTCTAGCGAGACGTCATCAGCTGCTATCTCTTGAGGGATCCTTAGAGCTTGCCAATTCGAGGGATATTCCAAGACAAAGACTTCGTCAGGAGTAAGAGGATCCGTCACTCTCCTCTGCCTAGTCTTCTGCCGCCGGTTGTCATTCTCTCCTTTCCAAGGATGATCCTCATCCCATTATCCCTTGCTGGTGATCCTCCACTATTTTGCATAAGCCGCAGTCATTCGAACCCTGCTGCCGAAGTGAGGTAATACATACTTGCTGATCTCAGTCATTTCTCGACATGTGGACCAGGTGGTCCGTATGTGTTATGGCAACCAGAACTCGAGAAGAGTCCTAAGCTCTTCCATTATCCCTGTGTTCACCTTGCCTCGGTGCTTTTTGAAAAACACAGAGAAGGGGCAGCATTGATCAAGCCCATGCTGATGGGTGAAGTAGTGGGGGAAATACCCCTTTAGTTTGGCATTGTGTGCAGTTCAATATGGCAGAACTCCTCCTCTAATGCTTAGGATGAACATGATCTCCCTAATGGTTATTGGGGCACCATCTAGCTCCTTCCCCAATTCATAAATGAAAGCACTATCGATGAAGCTCCCAATTGGAAATGGGATCTGCCGCATGTTTGAGTCATTCCCAAATAAACTTTGAGCTCCCCCTGGGGTATGGAAGATAGCCTTTTGGTTAAAAATACTCATCAAGAAGGGTCACAGTTTACCCCCCGGGCACTGGTTCGTGACATAGGTGTCAGGGAAATAGGCCCCTAGCCACCCGTACATGTAATGCACGGGGAATGAAGTCTTAAAATCCCAAGGAAATGCCTCTCCTCCTACAATGTCATTCCCTCCCACTTTCCCTTTGTAGGCCTTTCCATAAGAGATGGCCCCCAAGCCATGGTAAATGTTACACAAGACTGGCTGAGCAAGGGCATACTCACGCCCTCTGGCCATGTCGCAGGCTACATACAATATGCCTAAACAAATGTCATCTGCCCATCCGGGCAGCAAGATCTTGCATAAAAATAAGGCCAAATATGCAGCCAAAAGACACAGTCATCACTGGTCTTAGATTGATACACGGGAGGCGTCCCCTTTACAACTGCCTTCCCTTTTCCTCTCGAAGTACCCCGACCACCTTCGAGATAGCCCCCACAAAAGAATTTCACCCATTCAGTGAAGGTGACCCGACCATTGCTTTCCTTGGTATGGATCAATTGGTAAGCCTCGAAAATCTTTTGAAGACTGGCAGGCGGTTTTTCGTCACCCAAGCTAGCACCACCAAAGATGACCGAGTTCTGGGGCACGAACTCATCATACATGGCCCTGATCATCGGAAGGCCCCCAATAAAATGAAGATCTGGCAAAGAGATTCCTGCTTCCCCATGCCCAAGAAGCCAGGTATTTCTAACGTGACTCCATGCCTCAAGAAGCACTTCCATAGTATTGGAGCACCGATCATAGTAACTGCCCGAACACTGGGCCGCTGCCAGTAAAGAAGCACGTTCAAGGATGCTTCTATGCGACACCAACACCTTGGCGGTCCAGGAGGAGTATCCCTTCAAATATTGATGCTCCCCCTATATTTGAAGGCCTTTTCCCGACCATATTAGTAACCCCTTTACCCATACCATTAATTTCCCTGCGGTAGGCAAGTTCTCTCTAGAAGCTATATTCATGTGAATACAATGAAGGAGCGCCACCCCTTCTTAAATACTAACACTTCTGTCATTCCCCTCGCAGACTTCAAAATGAACAGGGTTAGTAAAGAAAGAGACACTGAGAGGCCACTCTGATTGGCAAGCTGGCTTGGTCAGCGAAACGGGCTCACCCCTTAATAGAGCCTCACAGGTAAAATCATCGGTACCGACATCTCCACCCCTTGGAAGCTTCTTTACATCAGGAATTTGGTAAGAAGGACCAGCCATTAAAAAGGGTTCAATGATTCAATTAAAAAATTGCTACGGCACTGGATCAGTGTCGGTTGTGCACTCAAACCTTAGCGCCCGCTGGGCACCAAAACCTTAGCGTCGGCTACGTCAGGTAAACCTTAGTGCCAGCTGAGTCTGCCAAAGATTAGCGCAATTTGTGTCTGCCACTGTTTAGGACCGATTGTATCTACTGACGCTTAGTGCCGACTATGTTTTCCAATGCCTAGCACCGGCTGTGTTTCCCAATGTCTAGCGCCGGTTGTGCACACGTGCCACAGATTCTATGCGTGACACCTCGAGCCCTGCTATGTCGACTTGACAACCGTCATCATGACACACAAGCAAATGACAACTGTTGCCATGTCCTTCTGTGCCTCCTGACACAAGAGCGAATGACAACCATCTCCACGTCCTTTTATGTCACGTGACACGAGCGAATGACAACCGTTTGACTTCCCTGCGACGGTCCACCTCCTACGACAGTTTGTTCCCTATCTTTTTTATTTCTTGCCGGAACTTCTCTTCCCTGTCGAAAAACCTCTGCAAGGCCACTAAAGACACCGGGAAACCACCTAAGCCCTTAGAAAAACTCCCAAAACACACAAAAATGCTCACTGCTGCACTTCCTACCTCTACAACCAGTAAATCCACGGTTTGGATTCACTGTTTCCCGGGTAAAACCCCTTGCACTCACTGAGAAATTGTTGAAAACCCCTAGTAGCTCTTTTCTCTTCCCTAAATCACAACCGGAGTTCACTGACTCCTCAGTGAGCTCACCTTTTCGAAAAAGCTCCCTGTTTTCTCTTTTTGCTCGCTCTTCTCCTATAAACTTCACTAATCCCCGGCGGACTTCTGCTTGCTGAAACCTTCCCTATAAAAACCTTGTCGGAATCCTTGGTTGCTTGTCAGAGCTTCCACCACAAACTCTGCTCCCCGTTTAAAAAATTTTGTTTCAGTTACCTTCGGTAAAAAGTGGGGAAAATGGGGTTTTACCCCCTTATATAGTTAATTCTCTCCCCAAAGTGCCCATCGCAAATTGGGAATCTCAGCCACATCTAGGAGATCAAACGACAATGGGCCAAGATCGGGTCAGGCTACGGCAGAAGCCCAAACACAAACCCACACACAGCAATAGATACGTGTTCAAAGACTTCAGCGCCACCCATTTTGATTGTGACTTCAGCACCGGCTATGTGCGCAAAGCCCCAGCATTGGCTACTTTCTCAATAAACCCAGCGTCGGCTGTGTGTTCAGACACTCAGCGCCACCTGCATTTCAACAACCACAACACCGACTGTATGCTCGACAACTCAGCGCTGGCTGTGTTCATGTGATAGCACGAGCTGCCCTCAGCGCCGGTTGTGTTCATGTGATAGCACGAGCCGCCCTTAGAGCTGGCTGAGTCGTTAGGAAGCAGTGTTGGTCATTTTCAGCATCGGTTGCATTTTCGAAGACTCATGGCCAGCTGAGCACTCACAAGAAATAATGGTTGCTGCACCTGGCGCCGATTGTATTTTAAGTAGCCTAGGTCGAAGCTGTGTGTGTCCTATTGCTATCTGCAGTGAGGTTACACCTTGACTCTGACCTATTAAACCTAGGTCGATCAAAATCAGGTCATGACTTCTCATCCCCAATAGGAGAGCCATACTCGTACTATAGCTTATTATCCCCAGTGGCATTAAGGTCATGTTTGCTATTGCAACCCCCGGTGAAGTTCTCTTCTGTTTGCCATCCCTCGTTGGGCCACCATCTCCATTTGAGCCTTTGCTTGTGAATGCCTTAACCGTTTTATCCTTAGTAGTAGGATTGCCATCCACAGACCTATTCCTCATGGAGCTCCATCTACATGGCGACCCACACAATGGTCTAGATGCACGACCCTAAACTGTATGGTCCAAACTATATGACCTTAAATTGTAGCGGAGGTCTAAATGCACGACCTACATGGTTCTAGCTGCATGACTTTAAAACTGCATAGTTATGGTCAAAATGCACGACCTTAAACTGAATGGTCCAAACTATATGACCTTAAAATGTAGCAAAGGTCTAGTTGTACGACCTTAAACTGCATGGTCCTAGCTGCATGACTTTAAAACTTCATAGCTATGGTCTAGATGCACGACCCTAAACTTCATGGTCAAAACTATATAACCTTAAACTATAGCGGAGGTCTAGTTGCATGACCTTAAACTGCATGGTCTTAGCTGCATGACTTTAAAAACTGCATAGCTATGGTCTAGATGCACGACCCTAAACTGTATGGTCCAAACTATATGACCTTAAGCTGTAATGGAGGTCTAGTTGCACGACCATATACTTCATGGTCCTAGCTGCATGACTTTAAAAATGTATAGCTATGGTCTAGATGCACGACCCTAAACTACATGGTCAAAACTATATGACCTTAAACTATAACAGAGGTCTAGTTGCACTACCTTCAACTGCATGGTTCTAGTTGCATGACCTTAAAATTGCATAACCCTAAAACTACAGTACATGTCATAGCCGCATGACGTTAAAAGGCTCAACAGCACGATCCAAACTATATGACCGTAAACTGTAGCGGAGGTTTTGTTGCATGACCTTAAACCACATGGTCCTAGTTGCATGACTTTAAACTTCATAACCGCAGTCCAAGCTATATGACCCTAAACCATAGTGCACGTCCTGGCTGCATGACGATAAACTGCTTTGCACAAGTCCCGGAGGAATGACCATAAACTTGCCCCCGTGTATGCGTGCACACCTTTTTACGTGCATCTTCATGCACGTCTTCCTTAACCAACCCATGTGTGTGCACTACCTCCACAGTGAGTCCATTCACTTCATCATTCCCTAGTGAGTCTCACTCGTGCTCACAAAACGGTGAACCATCCCGTCACCTATACTCATCCCAAGCTAGTGGGTAACCATTTTCCACCCACCTTTCATACCTCATCTATCTTTCATAAGTAGCTTCGTGCCATCTCCTCAAAAGTGAGCTAAAACCACTACCATACTCACTCCATGGCCTCTACAACTATCATCCATCTCCATTATGGTCCAGCTGTATGACCTT
This sequence comes from Amborella trichopoda, assembly GCF_000471905.2. Next base: position 807,223 of record NW_006497389.1, read on the forward strand.
AAACTGTAGTGCACGCCCTGACTGCATGACGTTAAGAGGCTTCGCACAGGTCTCGAAGGCATGACCTTAATCACGCCTTCACAAAAAAAAAAAAATGAAATAACGGGCATGGTGTATACCTTAATAAGGGAACTCCATGAGTAAAAATGACGGACGGGCATGGTCACGAAACCATGAGTAAAAGAGTTGTGTGAATAAAACCCAGGAACGGTGAAAACTTGAAAGAACATCGTGAGTAAAAATGGAAGAATAAGGGTAAACATGGCAGTAAGGTCATGGGTAAAAGAGCCCCAAATAAAAAGAAGTTAGTGAAAACCGTCTTTAGGGCATCGCTCCTCAAGTTCAAGTGAAAATCCACAAAGGACGCATAGACCAATAAACAGGTTGATGCAGCACTCGCCTCAACAGGCGACTTCAGCCCTCACTCAAAACAAAAAAAAAATCCCTAATGTTACAATACCAGGGTTAAAAAATATGAGCTCTACGGCCTGAGTCCAGTTGTAAAAAGGACTGGAAAGATAGAATACTCTTCAAGACAGCAAGACAAGTCTCATGAAGATGAGCATCATTCCTAGGAGGTTATAAATGTACTCCAAGATGCCAAAGACGCCCCGAGAAGCCTAAGTCAGCCATGACTTTGGACTTGCTATGTAACGAACTGTACAACAATGGGTAGGGGCAGTTGTACCCAAAGCTGATCACCTCGATTAGCTGAGGTGCCCTACCTGCCAAGGAACAAATGGTGCACGACATAGACGAGTGCCAAAAAAAGGTTCTTCAACACAACAAACAAACAAGAAAGTCGTTCCGAAAAACCAAAGATGCCCACAAAGACAAAAAACTGACAAAGCCAAGGCCAAACCTGTCAGAGATTTTAGGGTGACGCCTAGCCATGAGGCCGTCTCGCAAAAATCCCCCCTAGTCTATAGGCCCAGATATTCAAGACCGGTTAACAAAATGCCCCCAATTGGACCCGATAGGATGGGACCCACTGAGGTACACTGCTTGTCAAAAGCAAACCTGGTGTAGCAGCAAATAGCACCAACCAAAGGCCCTTTGGTTGTCTATCAAAAGACAAACAAACCCAGACCAAATGGCAATAGTTCCCTTCGACATGGCACTCAATTGCCAGACGAACCTGATTTTGACTGACGAGGTCCATACAAAATCCTCAGCTTCAAAATCGCAGACAGTCCACATGAGGGTGAGGACTTCGATAAGATCCCTCAAAAAAGTCTCTTCTCCCCCTAAAGTTTCCATGGACGAACCTACGAACAATGTCTCTCTACATTTGAGCATCCTAGTTACACCTTTACTTGAATCACCTCGGCGTTCACGTGGCCCTGTGGCTAGGAAGAAAAAATTAATAAAGCTCAACGACCCCATCAATGCGATGTATCTCAGAAAATACTACTTGTAGTAGGCTCAACAGAGTGGTGAAAACCTAAAAAGGCATCAAAAAAAAAAAAAAAATAGACGTGGTGAAAACCCGAAAGGGCATCACGGGCAAAAATAAATAAAAAATAATAATAAAAAAAAATCAAGAAGGAGCTTTTGATTAAAAAATACTCAAGTACAAACAAGTGCTTATAAGTTCCAACAATACGACCTAAGGACGAAGACTCCTCCTAAACCCTACGGCTTCCCAACAGAACCAACTCAAAAAGATGCGGGAGCGTGATATGAATGGAAAACCAATGTGACTTCGACGAATCGTAGAAGAACATCAGGACCTCTCCAAGTGGGAAGCTCAACAAGAATCCAGAGAACTCTTCATGGACTAGCAAAGCACAGGATGAAAGCTCCAAAGGTAAAAAAACAACTTCGAGACTTTTGAGTTCTCACGATCCCATAAGGAAATCCTTTCATCATCTTTAGGTAAAATATAATAAAGAAAATGACTACCAAAGGGACCACATGTGGCAAAACTGTAAGGCCTGTCCCTTTTAAAAGCTCTTTTTCAATCTGATTGTTAAAAACCTCCATTTCCAAAGCCCTTTTAGAAAGGACTTCCTCCATCACTACAAGAGGTTAAACTGTTAGTAGATATAGCCTTGTTCTCAAAGCCAACTTCCTGTGCCTGTTATGAAGGCTTGAAACTAGCCAGGCACTCCATGGTTGTATGAGTATAACTACCAACTACCACATATCAGAGATAAGTGAACCTTGCCAATGACGATATTGGCTAGTCAAGGAGCATTTTTCTCTCGACTGGATCCCCTGAGGTGAAATGAGGCAAACTCATCCTCGTGTGTGCGTACGATGTCCCAAAATCCAATTCGGAAAACGTTAAACTCGTGCAACATAAAAGAGTCGAGACAAGATAAACGTCAAATTCGTGCAACATAAAAGAGCCGAGACAAGATAAGCGTCAAATGCGTGTGTCATTAAAGAGCCGAGACAGGATAAACGTTAAACTCATATGACGTAAAAGAGTCGAGACAGGAGAAGTGTCAAACTCGTGCGACGTTAAATAGTCGAGACAAGATAAACGTCAAACTCATGCGACATAAAAGAACCGAGACAAAAAACGATAGAAAAAAAAATAAAACGTCAACTTGTGCCACGTTAAAAAGCTGAGATAGGAAAAACGTCAAACTCGTGAGACGTTTAAGAATCGAGACAGGAAAAAAACGTCAAACTCGTGCAATGTAAAAGAACCGAGACAGGTATCATCTAGCCCCGTAAGATAAGAAAGGTCGGCTGTATCCAGGGCACAACCATCCTATTTCAATGGAAAAATGTCAAACTCGTGCGATGTAAAAGGGCCGAGGTAGGTGTCGTCTATCCCTGTATGATGTGAAAGGTTGAGTGTATCCATGGTACAACCACCATGTTCAATGGAAAAATGTCAAACTCGTGCGATGTAAAAGAGTCGAGACATGATAAGCATCAAATTCGTGCGATGTTAAAGAGTCGAGATAGAAAAAACGTCAAACTTCTACACCGTAAAAGAGCCGAGACAAGGACCGTCCAGCCCTGTATGATGTAAAAGATCGGGTGTATCCAAGGCATAACCACCCTGTTCAATAGAAAAAAGTCAAACTCGTATGACGAAAAAGAGCCAAGACAGGGACCGTCCACCCCCGTATGACGGAAAAGAGCCAAGACAGGGACCGTCCACCCCCATATGACGTAAAAGGTTGGGTGTATCTAAGGCACAACCACCCTGTTCAATGGAAAAACGTCAAACTCGTGTGACGTAAAAGAGCTGAGATAGGGACCTTCCAGCCCCGTATGATGTGAAAGGCCGAGTGTATCCAGGGCATAACCACCATGTCCAATGGAAAAACGACAAACTCATGCAACGTAAAGAGTCGAGACAGGTATCGTCTAGCCCCATATGAGGTGAAAGGTTGGGTGTATCCAGGGCACAATCACTCTGTTTCAATAGAAAAATTTCAAACTCGTGCTACGTAAAAAAGCCGAGGCTGGTACCATCTATCTCAATATGACATGAAAGGTCGGGTGTATCCAGAGTATAACCACTCTGTTCGATGGAAAAATGTCAAACTCATATGATGTAAAAGAGTCGAGGCAGGTACCGTCTAGCCCTGTATGATGCAAAAAGGTCGGGTGTATCTAAGGCACAAACACCATGTTCGATGGATTTCGTCTATCCCCGTAGTTACGTAAAAGGGTCGGGTGTATGGTCCATCGCTACATGACGATAAACTGCTTATAGGGCTATATGGTTGCAGGAGTTAAAACCGCTAACCAACCTTGTTTTTCGAAATATTTTCTCTTTTCAAAATTTTCACTATATGTCTTGTGTTTTCCAAAAACTTTAATTTCTTTGTTAAAATCCTAACCTGTCCTTGCTCCGGGTTCTATTTCAATCTCCCCCTACTTTCAATAATTCTAAAAAAGTCTTAAAAAAATGAAGGAGCTTGGACACCCATATATGATGATTACCGCGTTGCCACGATTGCCACGTTGCTACCTTGTCTCTCACTTCGGATTCGGTCTGACAAGTCTCTTCTTATAAAAAGTCTTTTCCTATAGACAGTCTTGAAAACCCTAAGGAGATCGATGAAAATGACAGGGTTAAAACTTCAAACTACAAAAGCCCTTGAAGTTAAGCGGCATGTTTAGAAAATCCAACTTGAGTGTCAAGCTTGTGTAACTCACCGACATCTCACGCCGTAAAACCTAGGACGAAAAATGACCTAAGTGGGTGAGCTCGGTGAGCGTAATGACTTGGAGGGATAGTTGATGTGCCTCTTGACCACATGACCTCAAGAAGAAATTTAAAATGTCTGCTTTATCTTTGACGTTCACCTGCCCCTCGAAGGACAGGGAACATCAAAGTGTCTGCTTCTTGCCACGTCACTTGTCCCTCGACGGACAGGGTACGTGCCCGAAAGACGGGGGCAACGTGTACGACGACCCCCGTATTTTAAACTCGTAGACGTCGTG
>NW_006497389.1:812023-915771 GCF_000471905.2 Amborella trichopoda
AAACTACCAAATCCTATCCAATTTGAAGTAGAGCCCAAGAGACTTTCCAACGGTATAAGAATCGCCTGAATCAGGCGTACGGATAAAAGGATATAACAAATGATAATTTAGTCCTTGTGAGACCCAACTGTCCGGCTGCGGGCTGAACTGTAACGAGCTCGACAGGCCCAGATGCGAAAAATCCTTAGAAAATTCCTAAAAATTTAAGAAAAATTCTAAAAAATCCCAAAACAATTAGAGAAAATTTCATAATTCATATTCAACCTCTAGAGATCACAAAAGCCTTAGAAAACTAAGGAATATCTCCTCCAGACCCTGAGAAAGACCGACATCTTTAGAAAAATCTCTAGATTGAAAACCCTAGAGAAGATAGAAACCCTAGCCTCCTGGAGTTCTAACCCCCAAGACTTAGAAACCTAGACCTAGGGCATAAAGACCCTAGATCAAAACTAGAATTAGGGCACAAATACCCTATATCTAACCCTTGACACTAGAGATCTGCTAGTCAACATCCGAAATCAGAGACGCAAAGGGGATCGATTCTGATACGGGTGAGCCCTCGAAGGCTCGGGAATCCCGGGCAATCCAGCCAGGTTTGGTGTTATTTGTTCCTCTCTCTTTCCTCTTCCTTTCACTATTTTGCTTCATTTATTTATTTTTAATCTGTTAACTTGTCTAAAAAATCATATTTTAATTCTCTGGATCATGTTGGCTCTGCCACAGATCTAAGAGTAGATCTCCTCGTTTCCAAGCAAATCTGGCCTTAGATCTGAATTCGATCTGTCTCACTTTCTCTGCCACTTTATTTACATCTTTTTAATTAGTTTAAGGTGTTAAAATTCAAGAGATCTTCATCGGAAGATCTGTCAGATTTTCATCGTAAACAACGCCTTGGCGGCTCGAGCCAAGTCACAACCATCTTCATCCACAAAGAAGCACAAGAGGTCAAAGCTGAAGAAACCCCAGTGGCCTATTGAGCCTGACTTTGAGCAAAGGTTGAGAGAATCAAGGGGGCAAAGCTTCTATTCTCGAGAAGCTTGCCACATGGTACAGATCCATGAAGTATCAGCTAGCACGGGGCAAACACTATAGACACCGCTGCAAAGACTGAGCAATTCATATTAGGGTGCCTCTGGCCTCAAAATCATTGAATCTCAACCTCCTTGTGACTTTCAAATCAGACTCCTACAGCCTGATATGATGTCCATATTTGACGTCAACCCTTATGTGCCTCAGTTCGATAAAGGTGCAGAAATCATAACCTACCTTGAAGCTCTATTGAAGGCAGAGATGTCAGGATCATGGGTCTCTGCACTTGAGGTTAATGAGAAGACCTCTAAAGCCAATGACGAGGAGCTGCAAGAGGCCCCAAAAGAATGCACAGAAGGCAATCAAGCCACAGCCGATGAACTAAAGGGATAAATCTAGGTGATGAGGCTGATCCTAGACCCACTTTCATCTCATAAAATATGTATCTATAGGAGAAAGAAAATTTTGCTGCCTTCTTATGAGAAAACCAAGACGTTTTTGCCTGGCATTACCATGAGATGCATGGTTTAGATCCTCAAGTCGTAGTCCACCGACTTGGCATTGATCCGTCGATCAAACCTATCAAGTAGAAATCAACAAGGTTCAGACCTAATCTTGAGATGCAGATCGATGTTGAGGTTACCAAACTCAATTAAGCGGGCTTCATTCGCGAGGTCAAATACCCAAAGTGGTTGGTGAATGGTACCTGTCAAGAAGAAAAATGGAGAAATTAGGGTATGCATTGACTTCTGTGACTTGAACACCACTTGCCAGATAGATGATTTTTTATTGCCATTTACATAAATGCTTATAGTTCCACGACTCATTGTCAGATCTTCTCCTTCATGGATGGATACTCTAGGTACAATCAGATACAGATGGCTCTAGAATATGAGGAGGCAAGATCATTCTTAACACCAAAAGGTTTCTTTTGCTACACAATGATGCCTTTTGGATTGAAGAATACTAGCGCCACGTATCAAAGAGCCATGATGACCATTTTCAAATATATGATGCACAAAGAGGTCGAATGTTATGTGGATGACTTGGTGGTGAAATACGAGGAGAAAGAAGCTCAGATGCGAGATCTTGAAAAGGTATTCGAATGGTTACACCTTCATCTGCTCAAGATGAACCCGCTGAAATGCGTGTTTGGCGTGCACTCAGGAAAATTATTGGGGCTCAATGTCAGACATCAAGAGCTGGAAGTTGAACCAGTCAAAATCAAGGCAATTCAAGAAATTTCGCCACCAACTATATTTCGAGAGTTGCGGTTCCTTCAAGAGCAGCTGGCTTATATCCGCAGGTTCATACCCCATTCATTGGGATGAAGCATGCCTGGTAGCTCTTGATGACATCAAGTAGTATTTGCTCAACCCTTCAGTGCTCTCTACACCAGTGTTGAGAAGACCTCTCATCCTATATGTGATTGCTCTTTATGAGTCACTCGGAGCACTATTGGCACAAAATAATAATGAGGGGAAGGAGACTGCACTATACTATCTCAGGCATAGGATGCAAGGGGTCGAGAAGAATTATCCCCCTATAAGAAGATGTGATTGGCCCTAATCTTTGCAGTACAAAAGCTCCGTCACTATTTACTTGATCATGAAGTGAAACTCTTATCAAAAGCTGACCCTATAAAATTTTCTCATGACATGCTCGTGCTTTTCGAGATGCCTTGCTAAGGCTGTCAAGGGCCAAGCCCTCGCTAACTTTCTTGCAGCAGCTGTAGACACCCACTTTAAATTTGGCAAGTTCTATGGTTTTCTTAAACCCTTAGGATCAAATTGGCCTAGTAAACCCAAAATCCATAGGTCTCACAACTTACCCTGTGAGCCGGAACCATTCTGTCAGCCAAGAACCCAGCAGATGCCTGTTTTGACCCGAAATCTAGTAAACACACTGTTTTACCAAAAAAATCATTAAAAATAATAAAAGACTCCATTTTGACCCAAAGTTTTTTTTATGCTAAGGAACATACCTGAAAAAGAAAACTTTCAATTTGGACAAGTTCTCATTTGGGCGACACGGAGCGTGTCGCCCAAGTCATCTTGCAAATGTCCTATTTTACTAAAACAATCATTAAAAATAGTAAAAAAATCCGTTTTGACCCAAAGTTTTCTGATAGCTTAACAAGAGTCTAAGGAACACACCTAAAAAAATATTTCAATTTGGAAAAATTTTGGTTTGGGAGCCACGACTCGTGCCGCCCAGACGACAAGGGGCGTGCTGCCTAGACAAGTTTGTCCCCAAACATTTTTTTTTATCATTTTTTATGTTTTTATGGTCATATTTTGGGTGGTTTTGTTGGTTACAGGATAACTCTGCCCCAACAAATCCCTCATTCAGATGAACTCACTTTGGGTGACCATAAAAGGATGAAAAATGAGATAAAAAAGTGAGATTTTTTTTGGGGGAGAGAGGAAAAAAAAAAAAAGAGGGATGAGACTTTTAGAAACTTTAGGCTGGAAGTGAAATCTTAGGAGAGTAGAGAGACCTTCCATGAGAAAACCCTAACCCTCATCTTAAGACTGACTAAACCCAGATCTCTTGGGCACAACAACCCTAATTATAGGACCATCTCCAGGGCAAAACTACCCTGGACATCACAGATTTGCAGGTCAACATCCGGATCAGAGAGGCAAAGAGGACGTTGCTGCTGATACGGGCGAGCCCTCAAAGGCTCAAGAGTCCCGGGCCATCCGGTCGGGTTTGGTATCATTTTCTTCCTTTGTTTTACTGTTTTAATTTTATTTTGATCTTATTTTGATTAGTTTTCATTAAAAAATCAGATTTTTTGTGCCTTGGATCACGCTAGCTCCGCCATTGATCTGTGAGCAGTTCTGCTTATTTCTGGGCAGATCTGATCTCATATTTGAATTCGATTGTTCCCAATTTCTCTACCATTGATTTTTCATTTATTTTTATTAGTTGAAAGTGTCAGATCTGAGAGATCTACATCTTTAGATCGCTCGATCCTACGCTATAAACAGTTTGGTGCCCACCGTGGGTCCATGCATGATCCGAGCATCAAAATTTTGAAAATATTAGAATATTTTGAAACTTTTCAGGCGTGTTCTAGGTACCATTTGGTGACTTTTACCATAGTTTCAAGTCAAAATAAAATATTGAAAAATACAAAAAAATATTTTCTTCTGTTAGATCTGCTATCTCTTTATTTTAATTTATTGTCATTAAAACACATTGTATTTGTTGTTTCTCCAAGTTTAAAGTAACATATAAAAATAATAATTTGTTTGGGCGACACAAGGCATGCGGCCCAAGTGACACGGGGCGTGCCGCCCAGGTCCAGGGCAACACGCTTTCTTGTGATTGAAAACGGAGACGAAGAAGATGATCCCAGCCAATTCATATTTGCTTGTGATCAACATCTCCAAGAAGTTGAAGAATATCTTTTGTGTCTTCTTAGAGGAAACTCTTCATCCCCGAACTCTGATGATCCTCTTAAGTGGGACCAGTATGACGAAGATGATGCCCTCGAGATTGACATGGTCAAAGCTGATGAAAAGGGATCATCTTTCAAACAAGGGGCCAACACCCTGAGGTCTCCCATTACTCTTGCTAAGGCTGACCTTATTGAGCTCTAGGCTGGAGAAGTTGATTCCTTAACCTGAAGAGGTAGAGTGTTTAAACCCATCCAATTGATGGCTGACACTCTTGATGAAAGATTGAAAACCACTTCAACAGCAAAACCACCAGCAGGGGTTGCGGATCACGAACCTAATAAAAGAACTCAGGGATCAGCAACCACCTATGATCTACCGACTCATCTCGAGAAGATCTAGGCTCAAATATCCATCTTGGAGCTGCTTGCAAATTCACCGATACATAGAGTGCAAATTGAAAAGGTTCTGTTAATACCCACATCCCGAGCAATACACAACTGGATGAGTTGTGCGGGATGATCAACCAACTAATGCCACCGACACCAATCATGTTCACGGACGATGACATCCCGGCTAATGTCAATCGCTTTCACATCTAGCCTCTTCATATCACTGTTTTCATGAAAAGATATGAAATACAGAGAGTGCTTGTTGATAATGGGGTATCCTTGAATATATGCCCTATGAAAACAGTGAAGCAGATAGGCAAAAGCTCGGATGACTTCGAGCCGTGCCAACTAACTATCTCCACATACAACGGAACCAAGAGGCAAGCTGAAGGCATATTGCCTATCACACTCAAGATTGGTCCTACTATCCAGGTGATAAAGTTTAATGTCTTAGACATAAAACCTTCATTCTACATGCTGCTAGGCAGACCATGGCTATATGAGAACTTCATGGTCGCCTCCACACTCCATCAATGCCTCAAGTTTCCCATTAAAAACGGCATCACAAAGGTATGCGTTGAAGCCCCTTCCTATTCCAATTCCAGCATACATAGCGAAAAACTGGCTGTCGAGGTCGAGCTCAGAGAAATCCAACTCGCTTCCTTCGAGCAAGTTGATTGTGGCACTTTACGCCCAAAGGCCGACGACCCCGTTCCTCAAATTTACAAACTCCTGCATCGATGGAGTAGATCATCCATTGCCAACATCGATAAGGCTTCGGATCCCTCGAAGCCTGACACATGCTCCTATCCCAAGGCTTCCAACTAAGCCAAGGCTCGGGAAGTAAAGAGCAAGGCATAAAGGAAGCGATTCCTGCATCACTTGAAGCCAAAACTGGAAAAGGGGATCGAAGAGGACTCTGGTGTTCTCTCACTTTATTTCAAAGCTAGATGAAGCCTTCAAGCTATCCAAGCTTTATATCCGGAGGCATTCAAAGCCTCAATCTTCTCGATGCACGTCCTTCAAAACGACCAAAGGTGATCCTTGATTCCCCAACAGGGAACAACTCTTCTTCCACATCTCAGCACACAAAAGAACTGGGAATTGAAGACCTTTTCACTGACCTAAATTTCAAGGTATGCACAATCGGCTCTGACACAGCCAAGCATGCTCATCCACCTACTAAAACTCAAGAACTGAATTGGTTGATTACTCTTCTATCTCGAGAATTGCTGAGAGCATACCAGCGGCACCTCCAAGTCCCGGTGTCAAAAACCTGATAGGCGCAGGGTGGCCATCTAACTGCCCTGCGCGTCCGGTCCCCAACATTTCTCTCATGAGTCCCATAAGGGACACCTCCTGTGACATTTCAAAAACTGGTGAAAATTTAAAACATGATAAAGTTGATAATAATGAAAAATAATTTTCAAAAACGGCGCTCGCTCAAGATAGCCCAATAACGGTGCATAATACCCGAGATGATGAATTGGATGACTAAGATGAAGATCAAGGGAGTCAAGAGTCTGAAGAAATCTCTTAAACTAAGGAAATGACTTGCCATGTTGAGCAATTCAAGGAGAGGTTCGATGGTGACCCAACGGCTATCATCGAAGAGACGATTGATGTAAACCTAGGAACTGAGAAAGACTCAAGGTTAACCAAGATTGGAACCTCCTTATCTTCTGAAGAGAGGGAAAATGTGATTTCCTTTCTCCAGGAATATCGTGATGTCACCTGGTCATACAATGATATGTCAGGGCTAGATCCCACATTGGTGCAACATCACAGTTTTCCATTATTAAACATAGATGCCTTGGTCGACAACACTACAGGGCACGAGATGTTGTCATTCATGGATGGCGTCTCGGGTTACAACCAAATCCTCACGGCAAAAGAAGACCAAACCAAGACGTCATTCATAACGCAATGGGGAACCTACTGTTACAAAGTCATGCCCTTCGGTCTCAAAAATGCAGGAGCAACTAATCAACGGGCAATGATTAACATCTTCCACTATCTAATGCATACCATTATGGAAGACTATGTCGACGACTTTCTAGTCAAGTCGAAGACCGGGTCTGATCATCTCACCAACCAGAGAACCATATTTTAAAGACTCTAGAAACATTAACTCAAACTCAATCCACAAAAATGTGCCTTTGGAGTTGAATCTGGCAAATTACTAGGCCTTATAGTAAGCCAAAGAGGCATTGAGGTGGACCTGTCCAAAATACAAGTCATCACTAAAATGCCTCCTCCCCGGAACATCAGAAAAATCTGTGGGCTTCAAGGTCGCATACAAGCCATAAGGCGCTTCATTTCACAACTGGCGGATAAGTGCACACCATTCAATAGACTCCTTAAGATGGACACACCATTCATATGGGACAATGAATGTCAAGAAGCGTTCGATCAAATCAAGGAGTACCTCACCAAACCTCCCATCCTTAGTCCTCTTAGTCCAGATAAACCCATGTTCTTATACATGTCAGTGAGAGACAAGACCATGGAGGCAATGTTAGGACAATATAACAACCATGGAAAATAACAAACGATATACTATATCAGCAAAATCATGGTCGACTATGAGACAAGATACACGGATGTGGAGAAGCATTGCTTAACACTTGTGTGGGCCATGCAGAAACTAAGACATTATGTCTTATCTCATTCTGTCAAGCTCATATCAAAAATTGACCCACTCAAGTACCTATTGGAGATGCCAGTCCTCACCAAGTGGAGAATGTTATTGAGCAAGTTCGAGATCGAGTATGTCACTCAAAAATCGGTAAAAGGACAAGCCATTGCTGACCATTTAGCTGAACACGCACTACCAGACAATATTCCTGTTAACATGGATCTCCCTAATAAGAATTTGGGCGCTATACTTTGATGGTGCAAAGAATAAATACGAGTCAGGTATAGGAGTCATATTATGCTCACCCGAGAAGATTTTAATGCCAACAGCCATCAGATTGAATTTCCCATATACCAATAACGTTGCTAAATATGAAGCCTTGATAGCCGGGCTTGAGAATGCCATGGGAATGAAAATCCAGCAAATATGAGTGATTGGTAGAACCAAGTTCAACGGATTTGGAAGATGAAAGAAGAGAAGCTCAAACCCTATCAAGAAAAGGTGGAAAAGATGATTCCATATTTTAAGAAAATAACCTTTCAGCATTAACTAGGGAAAATAATCAGTTCACCAACACCCTTGCAACCCTTGCTTCAATGGTTGATATTCCTCCAGAAATCACCACATTGCCATTCTATATCAGGAACAAACATGACCTTTCCCCACCAAGGATCAAAAAAGAAATAGAGCAAGAAAGTGAGAATGATGGGGAAGTGTCTCTCGTGGCTTCAGATGAGCTAGTTAAGGCAAAACCATAGTTCCATGATGTTCTGTCCTTGCTGGATGGGTTATACCCTGAAGGAGCCACCAAAAAGGATAAAGAAGCCCTCCGAAAGTTTTCGATGGAATTCTTGGTAAGAGATGACCTCCTGTTCAAAAAGTCCTTCAATGGCATCATTCTACGGTGCCTTGATCAGCCAGAAATTGACCAAGTACTGACAGAGTTGCACAATGAAGGAGGTCATTCTGGGGCAGCCGCCTTAGCTCAGAAAATCAGCCGCCAAGGCTATTACTAGACCACCATAGCTGATGACTCTTGGAAGTTCGTTAAGAGGTTTCCCAAATGTCAACTCTATGGAGACCTCATCCATGCACCGTCTGTATCACTCAACTTAACACTTCCTGTCTGACCCTTCGCCATGTAAGGTCTTGATATCATAGGAATGATAACACTAAAAGCCTCAAACAGTCACCATTTTCTATTAATGGCTACAAAATACTTCACCAAATGGGTAGAGGCCGCATCATTTGTTAAAATTGAAGGCCAACATGTTGCCCTTTTCATAAAGAACATAATCATATTCAGATGTGTGCAAAAGGTTTGGGATAACACAGAACTTCTCCTCACTTACTACCCTTAAGGAAATGAACAAGCAGAAGCCACAAACAAAGGACTTCTCATAATAATAGACAAAATAATAGAATGCAAGAAAGATTGGCATGAAAAGCTAAATGACGCCCTATGGGCCTACCGGACAACTGAGAAGACTTCCACTGGCATGACCCCATATTCATTGGTGTATGGTATGGAAGCAGTACTACCCATCAAGGTTGACCGTCCCTCCGAGTGCTTATTCACAAAAATGCAAATGAGGAACAAAAGATCAAAGAACGAATACTGCCCTCATTGCTTTGGATGAAAAAGGACTACGAGCAACACAAAATATCATTGGTTACCAGTGTAGATTCGAGAGAGCGTATCAAAGGAAAGTTGTTCCTTGACAGTTCAAAGAAGGAGACATGGTACTCAAGAAAATCTTCCACACTCCTGCAAATCCACACCCCTTAGACAAGTTCAATCCTAATTGGGATGCGCCATTTATGGTTACCGGAGTGCATGCAGGCAAATCTTATAAGATCAAAAATCAGGGGGGGCACGAACTCCATGACCCCATTAATGCAATGTATCTCAAAAAATACTACCCGTAACGGGCTAAAAAACATGGTGAAAACCTAAAAGGCATCACAAAGAAAAATAAAAAAAATAAAAAAATAAAAATAAACAAAAAAATGGATGTGGTGAAAACCTGAAAAGGCACCACGGGTAAAAGGAATAAAAAGATCTCCAAGAAGGAGCTTTTGATGCAAAGCACTCAAGTACAAACAAGTACTTGCAAGTTCCAATAATACTGCACAAGCAGACCCTGAGGATGAAGACTCCTCTTAAAACCCAACAGGTTCCCAACAGAACCAACTCAGAAAGATGTAGGAGGGTGACATGAATGGAAAAGCTGAAGTGACTTCGTCGAACCTTGAAAAATGTCGAGACCCTTCAAGAGGAAAGGCTGGTAAGAATCCATAGGACTCTTCATGGATCCGTGAAGCAGAGGATGAAAGCTCCAAAGGTAAACAGATAACTTCATGATTTTTTAGTTCTCACGATCCCACAAGGAAATCCTTTCATCATCTTTGGGTAAAATAAAATAAAGAAAATGACCACCAAAGGCCCACAGGTGACAAAACTTTAAAGCCCATCCCTTTTGAAAATGTTGTTTCAATTTGATTGTTAAAATCATCAATTTTCAAAAGCTTTCTCCTTTTATAAGGGACTTCCTCCATCACTACATGAGGTTAAACTATTAGTCGATCTGGTTTCATTCTCGAAGCCAACTTCCTACACTTGTTATGAAGGCTTGAAACTAGCAGGGCAATCCATGGTTGTATGAGTATAACTACCAACTACCAAACATAGGAGATGGGTGAACCTCGCCAATGACAAAATTGGCTAGTCTGGGAGTGTTTTTCTCTCAACTGGATCCCCTGAGGCAAAATAAGGCAAGCTCATCCCTATGTGTGCATACGATGACCCAATAGCCGAAAATTCGAGACAGAACCCCACAACTAAGGAGCTGAATTTGAAAAAAAAAACAGTTTGAAAATTGTGTGCAAGGAAAGTGTTCTACTCTACTTTGACGAATCAATTGCATACGTACAAGTTGAACAAGAACCCCTCAACAGGGGCAATAAAGAAAAAAAAAAGTTTTCAAACTCCCCATAATAGGGGCAAAGTTGAAAAGCCCCTTTTATCAACCAATTCTCCAAAAAAATAAAATTTTCAAAAAACTAATGATAAAAAAATAAAAAAAGAATAATTTGCTCCTCGGTGGCATGAGCCTAAACTGCCGACCAATTTTCCAAAATTTTCATAAAAATAATAAAAAAAATAAAAAGAATTTTCTTTTTTTTTTTACGCTCCTCGGTGGCACGAGCCTAAACTGCCAACCAATTTTTTTGAATAAAATAAAAAATAAAAACAAAAAAAAATCCAAAAATAAATTTCCATGTGCTCCTCGGTGGCATGAGCCTAAACCGCTGATCAATTTTCCAAAATTTTCAAAAGAATAATAACAATAAAAAAAAATTATGCTCCTCAGTGGCACAAGCCTAACCTGCTAACCAATCATTCCAAATAAAAAAAAATTAAAAAAAAAAAATTTCCATATGCTCCTTTGTGGCATGAGCCTAAACTACCAGCTGGCTTCAAAATCTTTTGCTCCACAGTGGCATGAGCGTAAATTTCCAACCAGGATTCAGATCGTCAAACTCGTGCGACGTTAAAAAATTGAGCTAACACGTCAAACTCATGAGATGTTAAGACCCGAGCTAACACGTGAAACTCATGCGACGTTAAAAAAACGAGCTAACACGTCAAACTCATGCGACGTTAAAAAGCCGAGCTAACACGTCAAACTCGTGCGACGTTAAAAACACCCAAGCTAACACGTCAAACTCGTGCGACGTTAAAACACTCGAGCTAACACGTCAAACTCGTGCGACGTTAAAACAATCGAGCTAACACGTCAAACTCGTGCGACGTTAAAAAACCAAGCTAACACGTCAAACTCGTGTGACGTTAAAAAACCGAGCTAACACGTCAAACTCATACGACATTAAAAAATCGAGCTAACATGTCAAACTCATGCGACGTTAAAAAACCGATCTAACACGTCAAATTCGTGCGACGTTAAAACAAAGAGCTAACAATTCAAACTCGTGCGGCGTTAAAAAAACACGTTAATATGTCAAACACATGCTACATAAAAGAGCCGAGACGGGTAACGTCTATCCTCGTATGACGTAGAAGTCGAGTGAATTGTCCATCGCTGCATGATGGTATACTGCTTAGAGGGCTCTATGGTTGTTGAAGTTGAAATTGCTAACCAACATTACTTTTTGAAATATCTTTCTATTTTCAAAACCTTCATTATATGTCTTGTATTTTCAAAAACTTTAATTTCATTATTAAAATCGTAACGTGTCCCTGAATTGGGTTCTATTTCAAATCTCCCCCTACTTTCAAAATTTCTAAAAAGACTTGTAAAAACGAAGGAGCTTGGACACCCATATATGACGAACACCGCGTTGCTGCCTCGCCTCTCTATTCGGAATTGATCAGACAATTCTCGTCCTATAGAAAACTTTCCTATAGACAGCTTTAGGAAACCCCTAAGGAAATCAAAGAAATTGCCAGGGTTAAAATATTCAAATTGAGAAAACCCTGAGGTCAAGTGGCATGGCTGTAAAATCCACCTCGAGTTTCAAGACTGCGTAACTCTCTGACACCTCACGTCGAAAACCCTAGGATGAAAATTCCCTAGGTGGGTGAGCATGGGAGTGCAATGACTTGGAGGAATAGTTGGTGCGCCATCTGCCCACGTGACATCGAGATGATGTTCATCTTTGACATTCTCCTGCCCCTCGAAGGACAGGGAGGGTCAGAGACTCTACTATTGCTACTCACCTGGCCCTTAAAGGATAGGAAGTGCGCGTTCACCTACCCCTCGAAGGACAGGGAACGACAGCATATCTATTTCTTTCCCGCTCTCCTGTCCCTCGAAGGATAGGGAGTGCCAAAGAGGGGCAACTATAAACATCTACTTTAAATCTGACAAGTTATGTGGTTTTCATAGACCCTTAGGATCAAATTGGCCTAGTAAATCCAAAATCCATAGGTCACACAAGTTACCTTGTAAGCCGGAACAATTATGCCAGCTCAGAACCCAGCAGACGCCTGTTTTGACCCGAAATTTAGTAAACGCATTGTTTTACCAAAAAACTCATTAAAAAAAGTAAAAAAATATGTTTTGACCCAAATTTTTCTGGTAGCTTCACAAGAGTCTAAGGAAAAAACAGAAAAAAAAATATTTCAATTTGGAAAAGTTTTGGTTTGGGTGACACAGGGCGTGTTGCCCAAGTCATCTTGCAAATGCCCTATTTTACCAAAACAATCATTAATAATAGTAGCAAAATCCGTTTTGACACAAATTTTTTATGGTAGCTTCAAAAGACGTTGAGGATCACACCCGAAAAAAAAAATATTACAGTTTGGAAAAATTTTGGTTTGGGCGACTAAGGGGCGTGTCGCCAAGCCTTGGGACACGACTCGTGCTACCGAGGTGACACGGGGCGTGTCGACCAGACACGTTTTTCCCCAAACATTTTTTTTATCATTTTTTATGTTTTTATGGTCATAGTTTGGGTGGTTGGCCATGTGATGCTATCCGCATCGGTCAAATCCGAATTTTAAACAATAAAAGATTGGGGATTTGTTGGCTACGGCATAACTCTGCCCCAACAAATCCCTCATTCAAATGAACTCACTTTGGGTGACCATAAAAGGATGAAAAGGGAGATTTTTTTGGGGGAGAGAGGAAAAAAAAATTAAAGAAAAAAGAGGGACGAGACTTTTAGAAACTTTAGGCTGGAAGAGAAACTCTAGGAGAGAAGAGAGACCTTCCCTAAGAAAACCCTAACCCTCATCTTAAGACTGAGTAAACCTAGATCTCTAGAGCACAACAACCCTAGTTATAGAACCATATCCAGGGCACAACCACTCTGGACATCACAGATTTGCTGGTCAACATCTGGATCAAAGAGGCAAAGAGGACGATGGTGCTGATACGGGTGAGCCCTCGAAGGCTCGGGAGTCCCGGGTCATCTGGCCCCGTTTGGTATCTTTTTTTTCCTTTGTTTTACTATTTTAATTTTATTTTGATCTTATTTTGATTAGTTTTCTTTAAAAAATTGTGTTTTTGATGCCTTGGATCACTTTGGCTCAGCCACAAATCTGAGAGCAGATCTACTCGTTTCTGGGCAGATCTGATCTCATATTGAATTCGATTGTTCCCACTTTCTCTACCATTGCTGTTTCATTTATTCTTATTAGTTGAAAGTGTTAGATCTAAGAGATCTACATCATTAGATCGCTCGATTCTGTGCTATAAATAGTAGCACATCTTGTACCGGTAGAATCTCCTTTATCAAGTGACTTCCCTGATGAAGAGGTATTTTGTACAGAACTTGCTCACGTGTGGGAGATTTACTCCGACAGTGCCTTCCAATCTGATCGTGGAGATGCTGGAGTAGTGTTCATGACTCCGAAAGGAGGGATACTTCCTCTATCCTTCTCTCTCAAGCCAGTTCCCATAACGAGGCAGAATATCAGGCCCTTATAATTGGGTTGGAGATTTCCTTCGATCTAGAGTTGGAGCAGCTCAAAATTTATGGCGACTCTGAGGTTGTCTTCGATAGCTTAAGGGGATCTATGATGTGAGAAAACACACTCTCAAGCCTTATCACGATACTGCAAAGTCATATATGGCTTAGTTCGATGATGTATCCTTGACTTACATCCCCACAGATTAAACTCGCAGGCTGATACACTTGCAAAGCTCGGAGCTACAATCCTATTGTCCTCACTAAGGCCCATTCCTGTTTGGATAGTGGAGTGGAGACACATTGAACTAAAAATTGAAGTAAACGTAAATGATGAATGGGTCCTCCTTCCCGAGTTTCCAACTTACCCATTCGGGGAACTCTTATCAGCTAAAGAGGTTATTAAAGCTGAGCATGAAATGACACAAAGTCGAGGAGCAGATATTCAAAAACAAGAACCAGAGTTCTTTGACCCAATATGTGCAGAAGTTGAGTAGGTCAAAGATTAGAGAGAACCCATTATTGACTTCATAAAGCATGGTAGACTGCCTGAGATCGTGTTGAGCGCAATCTTCAGGAGATACTCTCTTGAAGATCACTCTCTTTCAGCAATCTTTTGACAGAATTCTTCTCAAATGTGTAGATGCACAGGACGAAAATAAGGTGCTGAAGGAAGTTCACTCAGAAATCTGTGGACTGCATCAGTCCGACCCTAAGCTCTATGACCGGATATACAATTGGGGTACTATTGGCCTTCGATGATTGCCGACTCTTTAAACTATGGTAAGAGGTGCTAGGTATGTCAAATGCGTTCAAGTCTCGTTCATCAGCCTCCAGATCCCTTACACCCCACAGTGGAATCATGGCCCTTTTCACAATGGGGTATGGACATTGTAGGGCCTATCGACCCTCCTTCTACAATGGGCCATGTCTTCATTCTAGCAGCGATAGATTTTTTCTCCAAATGGGTAGAAGCAGTTCCGCTCAAGCAAGTCCCAGGGGCTGCGACGGCCAACTTCGTGCGACATCACATCATATACCGGTTTGGGGTGCTTGACAAGATTATATCAGACAATGGTCCTCAATTTAGAAGTCATCATATTGATTTCCTGGTTAGCCAGTTAGGTTTCAAGTGGATGTGCTCAACTATGTACCACCCTCGAGCGAATGGCTTAGCCAAGGCTTTCAATAAAATCTTGTGCAGTGTCTTAAGGAAGTCATTATCAAAGATAAAGAAGAACTAACACGAGAAGCTTCTTGAAGCGCTATGGGCCTATCGTACAACCACATGAAATGCTATTGATTCCACTATTTATTCCCTAGTCTATGGGGGTGAAGCAGTTTTGCCTCTTGAGATTCAGCTCCCCTCGCTGAGGGTCGCTATACATCAGGGACTGACTGAAGATGAGAGTGTCAAGCTTCGTTATCAAGAATTAGATGTGCTCGATAAGAAGAGGCTAAACGCTCAGCAGAATCTTGAAATCAACCAGGGGAAAATGCAGAGAGCCTTTGACAAGTCAGTCAAGGTTCGCTCATTCGCTTGGGGGACCTCGTTTTAGCAGTTAAAAGGCCCATCGTTATGCATGAACGACGTAAAGGTAAGTTTGAACCCAAATGGGAAGACCCTTCATAATTAAGAAAGTCACACCAAATGAGGCTTATATACTGGCACATCTTGATGGGGAGTAGGAGATTCTCCCTATCAATGGGCGATATCTGAAAAAGTATTATCCCTAATATGCTCTCAAAAGATCCAATATGCAATGGAAAAATAATTAAAAACACAAGAAAGGGAAATGAAAAAAGAATCAAGACAATCCAAACCAAGTTTAACTCTTTTTTATTGCATTAGAAGGAGTTACAAGTTGCAATCAAAGCCCATTATTAGGGAGGTTACAGATCTCTTGCATCTGAGGAAAAGAGAACGGCTACGTCAAAAGCGTTGCTCTTGCATCTGAGGAAAAGATGATGGTTACAGGCCAAAATTTGTCCTCGCATTAGAAGCGTTGCTCT
This sequence comes from Amborella trichopoda, assembly GCF_000471905.2. Next base: position 827,938 of record NW_006497389.1, read on the forward strand.
TGCATCTAAGGAGGAGAGGACAGTTACAGGCCAAAAGTCGCTCTCACATTAGAAGGTGGAAGCTCTTTGATCAAAGGATATCAAACATACAAAGCAGACTTATCTTGCAAGGAACTAGCCTATGATGGATAGCATGCCCTCTTCACAATACGTGCCCTTGCACAGAACAACATGGATTTCACAATTGTTCTTGAGGACATGGCTTCCAACAGGTTTCATAAGCCTGGCTTTACTATTGGTCACCAACCTTTTCCTATCCAAGTCAGCACCGTGTGGGATCATCACCATGCATGACTCAATCATCGCATGCAACTCACCGCCGCATGTGGTCAACACCGTACGTGTCATGTCGTTAGCCATGCGTGACCAAAGTACTAATACCGATTGTGATTTCCAGAAGTAACACCGGCAGTGTCTGACAAAGGGCTAACGCCGACTAAGGGTAATGTTGACTGTGTTGGACAAGGGGCTAACGCTGCCTGAGGCTAACGTCGGTTGTGTTTGTTATCGCCGTGCGTATTCCCTCGTGACAGTGACCTTTCACCTTCTCGAGACTCTTCGTCTCCCCGCGACCCTTCGTCTACCCGGTGACTGTGCACCTTCTCGAGACTCCTCATCTTCTACAACGGATCGAATTCCAGAGACTCCTTGTCTTCTGCCACAGATCAAATTCCCAAGACTCCTCTTCTTCTGTGACAATAACTCTTCATCTTCCCTGTGACTGTCTGCCTTCCTGCGGCTGTTCCCTCTCCTTGCGACCTTCAGTTTCTCACTAGGGAACCACTTCCACTCACCGAAAATTGACTATGACACCTCACCCTCTCCTTCTCGATGTCAAAAACCACTGGAAAACTCCCAAAAACCAGTGGAAGTTCACCTACAGCTGTGACTTTTCCAGTACTCTCGAACCACGACCAGAACCTTAGCTGGTCGGAAAACTCTTTGTCTCCTTCAAACTTCGGTGAACGAGAACCCTTGCTTGAATTACCTCTACAACTTGTCGGTGTTCTCCCTTCTTCACATGAACCTTCTCTTCCACAGCAGAAACCTCGATACTTCCTGGAAAGCTCCTGTGGACACTCTGCTGAAGCTGCTAAATCTTGCTGGAATACCTGTGTTTTCCGAAATCACCATGCCTGAAAAGCTTCATCTCTTCTCGGCTACAACTCTTATTGTTTTACCTTTGATGAAAAATAGTGAAAATGGGGTTTTCCCCCTTATATAGGCGAGGCTCCCCTGAAGTTCCCCTCACAAAGCCAGAATACTAATCAAGTCCTTGAAAGCAAAATGTCAATGGGATGGACCGGGTTGGGCTCCGACCCGAGGCCCGAATAGAGGCTTACCGCTACTTCTGCAATGCAGAGCATCAACCTTCAGATGGGCTGGACCGGATCGAGCTTAGACCCAAGGCTCGAACAAACGCTTACCGCCACCTGTGCAACGTCGAGCATCAACTTTCAGATTGACTAGACTTGATCGGGCCTAAGCATGAGGCCCGAACACTGGCTAACGCCGGCTATGTTTTGTATCATCGTCCATGACTAATGTCGCGTGCAACAAACACTAAACACAGGCTAGCGCCAGCTGTGTTTTGTACCACCGTCTATGACTAATGCCGCATGCAACTAATGTTGTGCACGCCAAGCGCGTTAGTATTATTGCCACCTATGACCACTCATGTGCATACTAGCGTCGATCGTCCTAGCGTTGTGTGCACCAATAATTACCATCGCACGTGTTGCTGCTGTTTGTGGCTAATGTTGCACATGTACTAGCACCTGGTTTCTGCCGTGTGTGACCTACCACTATCTGTAATGGAGTTACACCAAATCCATAACCTCTGTCATCCCCACTGGAGTTGTATCCAGACCGTTCCACCCATTCCATGACTCGTCATCCCCAATGGAGTCAAGAACCAGGCCATTGTCCCTCATCCCTAATAGGAGTTACATTAGTGTCGCAACCCATTATCTCCAGTGGAGTTAGGGTCATTCTTACCTCTTTAATCCCCAGTGGGTCTGTCTCGCATCAAACTATCTTATCCCCAATAGTCGGGTTACCTTCCATGAGCTTATTCCCCATGGAGTTTCATCTTCCACTTTAAGTAGTCATACTTATCCCCTAATTCCCAGTGAAGTCTGCTTCTCCATCTAAACCCCTTGTTGGCCTTAATCATTTTTCCCCAAGGAGTCAGATTACTATCTACAAACCTATCCCCCATAAAGCTTCACCTATATGGCGACCCACAGTCATGGTCCATACTGCATGACCTTAAATTGCACAGCCTTGGTTTAAGTGTACGACCTTAAACTGCATGGTCCAAACCATATGACCTTAAACTATAGCAAAGGTCCAGTTGCACGACCTTAAATTGCATGGTCCAAACTGCATGACTCTAAACTGCATATCTATGGTCCAAACTATATGACCTTAAACTCTAGCGGAGGTTTAGTTGCATGACCTTAAACTGTATGGTCCAAACTGCATGACTCTAAACTACATAGCCATGGTCCAAACTATATGACCTTAAAATGTAGCAAAGGTCTAGTTGCATGACCTTAAATTGCATGGTCCAAGTTGCATGACTTTAAACTTCATAGCCAGGGTCTGAGCTATATAACCTTAAACCATAGTGCATGTCCTGACCGCATGACGTTAAATTGGTCCTACACACGACTTTAAAACACGCCTCTACACACTCGCACACGCCCTTTACGTGCATCTTCACGCATGTCTTCCCTCACCAACCTGTTTGTGTGCACGCACCACCTTCATTACCTCCTCAGTGACTCCATTCACTTCATCACTATTTATCATTCCCCAGTGAGTCTCACCCATGCTCACAAAACGGCAAGCCATCTCGCCATACTTGCCGTCAGCAAGTCGGTCACTACTTTCCACCCTCCATCCGTACATCACCCATCTTTCATAGGTAGCCTCTTGCCATCTCCCCAATAGTGAGTCAAACCACCACCAAACTCACTCCATGGCCTCCACAGACTGCCATCCATCTTCACCATAGTCCAGCTGTATGACCTTAAACCATAGTGCACATCCTGACTGCATGACGTTAAAAGGCTTGGAACAAGTCCTGAAGGCATGACCCTAAATACGCCTTCACAAAAAAAATAGAAAAAAAAAAAGAGAATAACGAGCATGGTGTATACCTAGTCAAGGGCACACCATGAGTAAAAATGGAGGACGGGCATGGTCACAAAACCATGAGTAAGAGAGCTTCGAGAATAAAAACTCGAGGCACAGTGAAAACTCGAAAGGGGACCATGAGTAAAAATGGAAGAAAAGGGTAGAAATAGCCTAAAGGGCATGGGTAAAAAAGCCCCAAATAAAAGGAAGTTGGTGAAAACCGTCTCTACGGCACCACTTCCCTACTCCCAGTGAAAACCCGCAAAGGGCGCTTGGATCAATAAGCAGGTTGATGCAGCATTCGCCTTTATAGGCGGCTTGAGCCCGCATTCAAAAGAAAAATCCCTAGTATTAGAATGCCCTGATATCAGGACCCAAAAAGATGAGCATCAAGAAAATATTCTGACAGCTTAAGTCCATTTGCAAAAAGGACTCGAACGATCGAAGACTCGAGAAGAAGGCAAGACAAGTCTCATGAAGAAGAGCATCACTCCTAGAAGGTCACTATTGCACTCCAAGATGTTGAAGACGCCCTCAACCATGACTTTGGACTTGTGATGCAGCAATCAGGATTGAATCCTCAGGGATCACTTCGGAAGAAGAGAGGTATCTTGATTGTTGAAACTGCTAAGCAGTAGGCAGGGGCTATACCCAAAGCTAGTCACCTCGATAAACTGAGGTACCTTGCCAGTGAAGGAAAATCTGGTGCAGAACGCAAACGGATGCTGACATAAGGCCCTTTAGCAGACCATCCAAAACAAACAACAAAAATAAGAAAATTTATAATGACAAACCGAAGACTCCTCTAGGCAAGAAACCGACAAAGATAGGGTGAAACCTGCCAGAGACTTCAGGGTGATTCCTCACCATGAGGCCGCCTCACCAAAATCCCTCCATAGCTGGCAGGCGCATATTTTTGGGACATGCCAATAAAAATCCCCCGATTGGACCCGACAGGATAGGGCCCGCAAAGGTACCCTCCTTGTCAAAAGTAAACCTGGTGTAGCAGTAAACAACATCAACCAAAGGCTCTTTAGCTGTCAATCCAAAAACAAAGAAACCCAGACCAAATGGGAAGAACTGCCCTAAAGCATGCAACTTGACCACCACACAGGCCTAAATCTGACCAACGAGGTCCATACAAAATCCTCAACTATCAGAATCACAAATAGTCCCTTGAGGGTAAGGACTTCGACAGGATACCTCAAAAAAGTCTCTTCTCTTCCTAAAGTCTCCATGGATGGACCTGCGAACAATGCATCCAAACATTTGAGCATCCTAGTTACAGCATTGCGTGGATCTCCTCGGCGTTCACGTGGTCCTATGGCTAGGAAGAAAAAAGTAATAAAGCCGAAGGAAATTTTTTGAAAGTTGTCCTTCTTGCTTCTCTCGAAGCACAACATTCAATGGGGCAAGCTGTTTGAGCACATTTTTCAGCACCTTGGGTCCTCAATATAGAATAAAGAGGAAGCCAGTCAATTTAGCCTAAATTATAGTGGAATTTTGACAGTCTCATAATTGCTCCAAAATGGGTAGAAATATTCCTAAGCACTTCAAAAGGCCACCTACCAAGTTTCGTCTCAATTTAACATGTAGACAAATAAATAATTTCGAAAAAATCAGCCTCTAGCACTCTGAAACGGATCCCATAACTAGAACTCTATTTTTGGTGCATTAAATCATTGTGGCACCATCGCCAATAGATCCGACACGGTTAAAAAACCCTGTGGGTAAAGTTTCGGCTTAATCGGGCACGCCATGACAAAGTTATGGGTAAAAGATCGAAAAGGGGTAGGCCGCACACTATTCTTATACGCCCTTCCTACAACCAAACACCATTAAAAGTGATTGTTTTCATAGTTTTAGGAAGTGACTTTTGGGGGCCATATCTCACTCATCTTAAGTTGGATCCCACTCAAATTTGGTAAGCGTGTTCGTCTCATCAAGATGAGCATTTATATATGTGGCATGCCTCGTGATGATGCCTGGATAAGGAGAAAAGCTAGAGAGAAGTTTCATATTCATGAATAAATTTGTAGAAAAATCAATAGCGACACACCTCGCTTGAGTGACAAATCACGACTCTCACGCATCGGATCGACACGAAACCAATTCTATCGTGTGTGTAAGGTCCAGGGCTATCATTGGTCTGAACCCTGTACGTGATGAATGGTCAAATTTTTTACACAAAGGTGATGAAGTTGCTATAAATTCCAGCAGCTGAAATTCAGATTCCAACTAAAAACCTAAGACGACAAAATCTTCGTTCGGGCATGAAATCGAGCTGGTTTGTTGCCACACCATCATGACAACGTGCTCAGTACGATACAAAAAATAAATCACTAAAAAACATCAAGAAATGAGTGCACTATCAATCGAAAGTTTTCAAGATTCATCCAAATTCAAATCGCATTATCATGGCCTTAAAGCACAATCCGTGACTCGAAGTTGGTATCAAATCGATCATCATGTCAAGCCTTACAAGAAAACAATCATCTCAGACAAATGGGCACTAGAGAAACCCCAAATCATCCATGGAAGATCACACAAGTTCTAGGGTAGCAGCATGGACTATTCTGAAATTTCATGAATTGTTATGCAGGGGCAAAACAGTCATTTTACACCCATTTTCTTAATTTCTTTTAATTCAAAATAATTGTAGTTATCATCAATTGGTATAGTTTTTAGGCATCCACCCATGTTTGGGCCTAATTCTATAAATGCATGCTAAACCTAATTATAAAAAGCTTCCCTCATACTTTCAATTGATGAATAAATTTGATTTTTTACTTGAGTTTGAGAGGCAGATTTTGGAGAGAGAGAGAGGAGAGAGAATAAAAAGCTTGGTACCTCTTGAAAAAGGTAACTTTCTCTCTCCTACTCTTTTCTCTCTCCTCTTTCTTTCTTTTTCTCTCCTCTCGTCTATCTCTTTCTCTATCCTCCTCTCATCTCTATCTTTTCTCTCTCCTCTTTTTCTCTTTCTCACTCTTCTTATCTTTCTCTCTGTCTCTCTCATCTTCATCTTAAACATGCAAGGCAGTAACCATCGCCATGTATGTCTCTCTCTCTTTCTCGCCCTTTTCCTTTCTTCTTCTTTATTCTCTCTGCTTTATCTTTCGCTCTCTTTGTCTGAACATGCACGGTGATGGAATTGTCATGCACGAATCTCTCTCTCTCTCCCTCTTTCTTTCTCTTCAACTTTCTTCTTCATTCTCTCTCTGTCTCTTGCTCTTCAATTTTTTTCTCTGTCTCTCTCTGTCTGAACATGCACTGCGATGGAAACACCATGCACGAATCTTTCTCTCTCTTTCTTTCTCTTCAACTTTCTTCTTTATTCTCTCTCTGCTCAATTTTTCTTTTTGTCTCTCTCTGTTTGAACATACATGGCGATGGCAATGCCGTGCATGAATCTCTCCCTATCTTCTCTCTCTGACACACACGACATTGGTAGTGCCGTGCGTGTTTCTTTCCCTCCTCTTTCCATATTCTTCTCTCTTTCCTAATCTATTTCTCTCTCTTTCCTTCTTTCTCCTCTGTCTCTCTCTCAATATCTCCTCTCTCTTTCCTTTACTCTCTCTTCTTTCCTTTCTTCTTACACTGCTCACTTTCTTCTCTCTACTTTCTTTTCTTTTACTTCTTCTCTATCTCTCTTGCTCTCACATTATTATTTCTTTTCTCTCTCCTCTCCAATCATACACAGTGACGCTCATTGCTGGGTATGACGTTCTTAGTCTTCCCTTATCTTATAAAGACATGCACAGTGAGACGGGCCTTAACCCAAGTGGCGGGTCAGGCCTCTGTCCAAGTTTCCTCTTTCCCATGTTATGCATGGCGATGCTCATCGCCGTGCACGACCTTCCTTTCTCATTCATGTCTCCCTCTCTGACATGGATGGCAGTGACCATCGCCATCCATGTTCTTTCTCTCCTCTCTCCCCTGTCATGGACGGTAATGACCATCATCGTCCATATTCATTCTCTCTCCTCTCTCCTCTATCATGGAAGGCACTGACCATCGTCGTCCATGTTCTTTCTCTCACCTCTCTCCTTTGTCATGGACGGCAGTGATCATTGTCGTCCACGTTCTTTATCTGTCCTTTCTTTTTTTCCTCTTCTCTTCTCTCTTCTTTCTTTCTCTTCTTTTCTCTTTTCTTTCTCTCTTCTCTTCTCTCTTCTTTCTCCCTCTTCTCTTCTCTTCTTTCTCTCTCTTCTTTCTTCGTCTCTCATTTGATCATGAGACAAGCCAAGTCAGCACTGTCATAGTAGTCTCATCGTTGTGCCGACCTAAGTTACCATGCACATCTTGCTACCACATCGAACTCACCGTTGTGTCAGGCTGGTTGGTGTTGGTATTCTGTCATCGAGTAGTATTGTCGTTGCACCGGTCCATGTTACCGTGCCCATCTTGCTACCACGACAGGTGAATCATCAGGCAAATCAAGCCACTGTGTTAGGCTATTCACCTGATCTTCTTTTCTTCTTTCTTCTGCCTGCTCCCAACCCTCATCTCATCATCTCTTTTCTCCTTTAAATGTGCATGCTTGTGTACATTCGCCCAAAGACAAGGTGGGGTCGTTTAGACCACTTGTTTGTAACATTTTCCATGTGTGTGTGATTGTAGAAACAGGAGAGTACGAGCCAAGGGAGATGATTTCAAACCAGTTATAGGACTGGGGGCCTTTCTTCTTGATCTAAGAGGGTGCCCACGGGAGCCAGCTCGAGTAAGTCCCAAACCCACCTTAAATTCCTCTCTCATCGGTTGGTATACCTGCTGTTGTTCTTGAGCAAGGTTCTCGAGAGGGCAATCTCAAGTCTCGAGTTCCCCTAAAACCTGAGACATGTGCGGCCAGATCATCTAGATCCAAGCGATGCGATCGAGGCACCTAACCACCTGTATGCGACCTTGAAGCCCATAGATTTCTTTGATGTTCCGAGGGGGGGGCATTTTAATGATGGCTCGTATTTTGGACGGGTCCACCTCAATGCCACTTTGGCTCACTATAAAGCCTAGTAATTTGCCAGATTCAACTCCAAATGCACATTTCTATGGATTGAGTTTGAGTTGATGTTTCCGGAGTCTTTCAAAAATGGTTCTCAGGTTGATGTGACGATTAGAACTGACCTTCGACTTGATCAGAATGTCGTCAACATAGTCTTCTATGATGGTGTGAATCAAGTCATGGAAGATGTTAGTCATTGCCCACTGATAAGTTGCCCCTGCATTTTTGACGTCGAAGGGAATGACTTAGTAGCAGTAAGTTCCCCATTGCGTTATGAATGAAGTTTTGGTTTGGTCTTCTTCTGCCATGAGGATCTAGTTGTAACCCAAAAATCCATCCATAAATGACAATATCGCATGCCCCACAGTTTTATCGACCAAGGCATCTATATTTGGTAATGGGAAATTGTCTTTGGGATATGCCTTGTTGAGGTCTCTGTAGTCGACACACACTCAAATCCTCCCATCTTTCTTGGGTACAGCCACTATGTTGGCAAACTATTCTAAGTAATCGACGAGGGTAATGAACTTCACCTTGAGCCGCTTATCAATTTCTTTTTTTATTTTAAGCTCAAGATGGGTCTTTTGATGTCAGAGTTTCTGCCTTACAAGCTTTGCCCCTTCGTTGAATATTAGGTGATGTTGCATCAATGTGGGATCTAGCCCTAGCATATTATCGTATGACTAGGCGAAGACATCGTGATATTCCTTAAGAAAGGAAATTATATTTTCCTGCTCCTCAAGAGATAGGGAACTTCCAATTTTGGTTAACCTTGGGTCCCCCTCAGTTCTTAGGTTTACGTGGGTCACCATCGAACTTCTTCTTGAATTACTCAACATGGGAAGTGAGTTCCTCAGGTTGAGGGATTTCTTCCGACTCTTGACTCTCGTGATCTTCATCTTAGTCATCCAATTCATCGTCTTGGGTATTGTGCACAGTTATTGGGCTATCCTGAGTGTTTACTGTTTTTTAAAAAAAAATTTCCTTATTATTAGTTTAATCATGTTTTGAATTTTCAATGGTTTATGAAATATCGCAAGATGTGTCCCTTATGGGACTCGCAAGAGAAATGTTGGGGATCGGACGTGCAGGGTGGTTAGGTGGCCACCCTGCGCCTATCCACTTTTTGGCACCAAGAGTTGAAGGTACCACTGGTATGCTTCCAACGTTTCTCGAGATAGGGGAGTGAATAACCAATTCTATCCTTGAGTTTGAATAGGTGGATGAGCACGCTTAGCTGTATCAGAGCCAATTGTGTATACTTCCAAATCTAGGTCAGCAAAAAGGTCTTCAATTCCCAGTTCTTGTGTGTATTGAGGTGTGGAAGAAGAATTCCCAACCATTGGGGAATCAAGGACCACATTTGATCGTTTTGAAGGACAGATATTGAGAGGATCGAGGCTTTGAATGCCTCCAGATACAAAGCCCGGATGGCTTGAACATCCGGCTATGAAATAAGGTGAGAGTACACCTGAGTCCCCTTCGATCCCCGTTTTCAGTTTTGACTTGGGGTGATTTAGAAATTGCCTCCATTACGCCTTGCTCTTGACTCCCCAAGCCTTGGCCTGGTTGGAAGCCTTGGGAGAAGAGCATTTGTCAAGCCTCGAGGGACCCGAAACCGTATCAATGATGACATTGGATAATGTCATCCATCGATGTGGAAGTTTGCAAGATTTGGGGAACAGGGCACCGGCCTATAGGCATAAGGTGGCACCAGCGGCTTGCTCGAAGGAGGTGAATGGTATTTCACCAAGATCGACCCCTATGGCTAGCTTCCCTTACTTATACTAGGATTGAGAAAAGAAGGGGGTTCAGCACATACTCTCACGACGTCATTTTTAATCGAAAATTCGAGGCATTGATGGAGTGTAGAGGCGACTATGAGGTTTTCATGCAGCCACGGTCTTCCTAGCAGCATGTTGAATGAAGGTTTTAAGTCCAAGACATAAAACTTTATCACTTGAACGATCGGGCCGATCTTGAGTGTGAGAGGCAGTATGCCTTCAGCTTGTCTCTTGGTCCCGTCATATGCAGCGATTGTTAGTTGACATGGCTTGAAGTCATTCGGGCTTTTGCCTATCCGCTTCACTATTTTTGTAGGGCATATGTTTAAAGATGCCCCATTATCAACTTGCACTCTCCGTATCTCATATCCTTGCATGAAAACGGTGAAAGGTTGGACATGAAAGCGGTTGAAGCTGGCTGGGATGTCATCATCCATGAACACGATTGGTGTTGGTGCCATCGGTTGATTGATCAATCTGCATAACTCATCCGGGTGTGTTGCTCGGGATGTGTGTCTTGGCGAGGATCTTTTCAATCTGGGCTCTGTGTGCTAGTGAATTGGCAAGCAGCTCCAAGATGGAGATTTGAGCCTGGATCCTCCCAAGATGAGCCTGTAGATCGTAGGTGCTTGCGGATCCTTGAATTTCTTTATTCGGTTCGTGATCTGCAACCCCTGCTGGTTGTCTGGCATTTGAGGTGTTTCTCATTCTTTCATCAAGGGTATCGGTCTGATTGGGTTTGAACACTCAGCCTCTTTGGGTTAGGGAATCAACCTCGCCAGCCTAAAGCTCAACAGGGTCAGCGCTAGCGAGAGTAATGGGAGATTTTGGGGTGTTGGCCCCTTATTTGAGAGATGACGCCATTTCGTTGATTCTGACCATATCGATTTCTATCATATCAACTTCACCATATTGGTCCTGTTTGGGAAGGTTATCAAGGTTTAGCGGTGAAGGGTTTCCTCTTACAATGCTCAAAAGATCTTTTTCCACTCTTGAAAGTGATGATCACAAGCAAATATGAATTGACTACGTTTATCTTCTTCGTCTCCACTCTCAATCATGTGATTTTCAACACTTGAATTTCCGATGTGAATAAGGAGAGAGCAGTTCTTGACCTAGGTCCGCAAGAACCAAAATGTATGTGGACTACGGAAGCTGTAGGACAATAAGCTCTGATCCAAAAGTGAAATTTTTTACAGTCTCAGAATGGCCCAAGAAGATTCAAGAATGTGGCTAAGGGTTTCGTACTACCAAGATTCATTGGAATCCAACGAGTTTAAGATAGTGCAGACACAGAAACAGTTTCGGAAAAACGATCGCTTGCGTACTGAAAATGGACTTTATAATTACAGCCCTAACACCAAAGTGTCAAACAACTACGGGACCACCACCATTGGATTCAAAACGTTTTAAAACTCACAGGGACCAAGTTTCAGCTTGATCGGATATTTTTGGACCATGTTATGGCCAAATTACCCTAACTAAGTAGGTCACACACTATTACCAAGCACCCTTAGTAAACCAATTTCCATTAATGGAAGTTGTGTTTTAGGGTTTTGAGATGAACTTTGAAAGGTCTAATCTCTCACATCCTAGGTTAGATCAAGCTCAAATTTTGGGAGTATGTTCATCTCATCGACTCGAACGTTTCGATATGTGGTACGACTCATGTCGTGGTCCAAGCTGGGAGAAAAACTAGAGAGAAGATTATGATTTGAAGAGAAGTTACAAAATTTCTAACAAGAGTGTGCCTCAATTAAGTGGCCACATCACGACGCTCGAACATCGGATCGGCCTGAAACTAGACCCATTATGAGCACGAGGTCAGACCCTTCATTTGAGTCAAAGCTCATACATGATGGATGGTCGGATTCGACATACGATGAGTATTAAGTTGCTTCACTCTTCGGCCACTGGAAACCAAATTCCGACCAAGATATCTAATTTGGAAAATAGTTGTTCGGGCACCAAATTCTCACGATGACTCGCTCGTCAATATTCAATGAAGAAATCATAGAAAAACAACGAGAAACAAGTGTGATCTTGAATCAAAGATTGCACATTTCTCGAGATTTTCACACATCGTGATTGTGGCCCAAAGATCTGATCCATGGCTCGAAATAGGTAACAAAATGATCGTATCCCTAAGTTGATCAAGAAAATGAACCCTGAAAGATCGCAAGGGTTGCATGGCCATGATAGGGACCTAATTGGAATTTCATGATTTGTTGGTGAGGGGCAAAATTGTTATTTTCTCCTTATTTCTTAATTTTATTTAATTCATTTAATTGTTAATTTTTAGATTAAGAATTGGGCATCCACCTATGTTTGGATTAATTTTCTATATAAGCTCGTGATGTGCTCATAGAAGGACCCCTGTTTGAACACAATTTTCAGCACCTTGGTCCCCGATCTAGAATAAAAGAGAAGCCGGTCAATAAAGTCCTGAGTTATAGTGAAATTCCTTACGGTCTTAGAATTTCTCTAGAATGGGTGAGAATGTTCCTAAGGACTTCAAGAGGCCACCTGCTAAGTTTCATCGCAATCTGACATGTCTAAAGCAGCACATACAAAGAAACAGTTTCAGAAAAATCGGTCTCTAGCACGCTGAAACAGACCCCGCAACTAGAACTCTATTTTTCGTACATCAAATGGTGGTGGGCACCACCAACATTGAATCCGACACTGTCGAAAACCCCTAAGGGTCACTTTTGGCTTAAACAGATTTTTCAGCACAAAGTTATGGGTAAAAGATTGGAAAAGGACGGTCCACATGCTATTCCAGTGCGTCGTCCCAGCACCAATCTCCATTAAAGGAGACTAGTTTGCATAGTCACGAGCAGTAACTTTGAACACCCATATCTCCCTCGTTACAAGTCAGATCGTGCTCAAATTTTGCAAGCATATTCATCTCGTCAAGACGTGCATTTTGATGTGGCATGTCTAGTGACGATGCTCAAGCAAGGAGAAAATATAAAGAGAATTCAATGATTTGCAGTAAAAGTTATAGAAAAATCAGCAGCGACACGCCTCACTTGAGCGGTCATACCACAGTGCTCGCACAACAGATCGACACGAGACCAGTTCCTTCGCATATGTAAGGTCTGAAGCTACATTTGGGCCAAACCTTACATATGATGAATGGTCGGATTCGGTGCAGATGTTGAAGTTGTTATAAATTTAGACTTCCGGAATTCAAGATCCGGGCACGAAATTGAACTACGTTTGTTGAAACACGATCTTGACGGTATGCGATCTGTGGTTCGAAGTTGGTACCAAATCGATCGTCATGCCGAGCCCAACAATAAAGTAGTCATGTTTTGGCCATCCAAGTACCGGAGCAACCCCGAATCGGCCTAGGAAAATCTCATGAGTTCAATGGCAGCAGTAAGGACTGAAGTGGAATTTTGGGAATTGTTGGGTAGGTGCAAAATCATCATTTTACACTCATTTTTAGACTTTACTTTAATTCAAATAAATTGTAATTTTCATGAATTAGGGTAAATTTTGGGTATCCACCCATGTTTTGGGCCCAATCCTATAAATACATGTTAAATCCGATTCCAAAGGGAGGGATTCTAATTAATGAAAATTGAGAGTTAGCTTGGAATCTGAGGTTCACATCCAAGAGAGAGAGGAGAGAAGAAAATTTTGGTACCCATTGATAAAGGTAACTTTCTCTCTCCTCCTCTTTTTTCTCATCTTCTTTCTTTCTCTCTCCTCTTCTCCTCCTCTCTTTTATGTCCTCTTCTCTCTTTCTCTCTCCTCTTTTCCTTCTCTTTCACTCTCTCCTCCTTGCCTCAAACACACATGGTAGAAACCATCATTGTGCATCGCTTTCTCTTTCTCTCTCTTTTTCTATCTTTCTCTCTCCTCCTTGCCTCAAACACACACACTAGTAACCAGCATTGTGCATCTCTTTCTCTTTCTCTTTCTCTCTGTTCTTCTATCTTTCTCTCTCTTTCTCTTTTTGCCTCTCTTTCACTCTCAACATACATGGCAGTAGGCACTACCATGCATGCCTCTCTTCCCCTTCTTTCCTCTTTTCTCTTTGTTCTTTTTCCTCTCTCATCCCTTCTCTTACCTAATCTTCTTCTTTCCCTTTCTTTCTCTCTCTACATGCCTTTCATCTTCCTTTTCTCTCTTTCATATCTCTTTTTATACTTTCTTTCTTTTCTTTATCTCTCCTTCTCTCTTTTCTCTATCTTTCTTGCTCTCTCTTTATTCTTTCCTTTCTCTCTCCTCTACAGTCATGCACGGCGATGCTCATCGCCGAGCATGACATCCACCTTCTTTTCTTATCTTTGAAACATGTGCAGTGAGTTGGGCCTTAACTCGAGCAACGAGTCAGGCCTTTATCTGAGTTCCTTCTCCCTCCTGTCGTGCACGGCAATGCCCATCGCCACGTGCGACATTTCTTCTACTATTCCCTGACAAGGACATTGAATCGGGCCCTTTCCCAAGTGGCGAGCCTGATCGTGTCTCAGTTCTTTCTGACACACACGGTAATGACTATCACCATGCATGTCGTTTCTTTCTCTAGACTCTCTCTCTCTCTCGTCATGAACCGTGAAACCCATCGTCATCCATGTTTTCTCTTTCCTTCTTTCTCTTATCATGGACGGTGGAACCTATCGTCGTCCATGTTCTCTCTTCCTCTCTCTCTCCTATCATGAAAGGTGGGACCTATCGCCACGCATTTTTTTACTTCCCTTCCATCTTTCTCTCTCCTTTGTCATGAATGGCAGAACCCTATCGCCGTCTATGCTTCTTCCCTCTTTCTCTCTCCTTTGTCATGAACAACAAAACCCCATCGTCGTCAATGCTTCTTCCTTCTTTCTCTCTCCTCTATCATGGATGGTAGAACCCCATCGTCATCCATGTTTCTTCCCTCTTTCTCTCTCCTCTGTCATGGACAGTAGAACCCCATCATCATCCATGCTTCTTCTCTCTTCTCTTTCATGGATAGTAGAACCTCATCACCGTTCATGCTTCTCTCTCCTTCTCTCTCTTCTGTCACGAACGGTGAATCTCATTACCGTCCAGGTTTCTCTTCTCTCTTCTCTTTCATATCTCTTCTTTCGTCTCTCGTCTTTGTTCTTTCTTCTTTCTTCTTTCTTCTTTCTTCTCTCTCTTCTTTCTTCTCTCGCCTCTATCCTTTCTTCTGTCTCCTTTCTTCTTTCTTCTCTCTCTCTACTCTCTTCTTCCACTTCATCTCTCTTCTATTTGCTTCTTCTTCTTCTTTTGCTCTCTTCTTTTCTTCTCTACTTCTGCTCTCTCTACTGTCTTCTCTCTTCTCCTCTTCTTCTTCTTCTCTCCCTTATGCCTTCTTTCTCTTATGTTCTCTCTCTTGTTTCTCCCCTCCCCTATCTGCTCGTCTCCTCTGTTCTCTTCATCTTTTTCTTTTCCCCTCTTCTTTCGTACTCTCTTCTTCTCTTCTTTTTCTTCTCTTCTTTTTCTTCTCTTCTTCTCTTTCCTCCTCTCTTCCTTTCTCATCCCTTCTGTCTTCCCCTCTCTTCTTTTTCTTCTCTCTTCCTCTCTCTCCTCGCTTTTTTTCTTTTTCTTTCCTTTTCTCCTCTCTTTTCTTTTTTCTCTTTCTTTCTTCTCTCTTCTCTCTTCTTCATCTCTCATTTGACCAAAGGACAAGCTAAGTCTAGCACCACCATGGTAGTCCCATCATTGAGTAGTATTGTCGTCGTATCGGTCTGAATTACTGTGCCCATCTTGCTACCACTACAGGCTAGCAATCATACCAAGCTACTTGGTGTTGATTCTGTCATCGAGTAGTATTACCACCAGTTACCATGCCCGTCTTGCTACCACGTCGGGTCAATCACTGTACTGGTCTAGCTAATGTGTCGGTCTAGCCACTAGGTCAAATTTTTCTCTTCTCTTTCCTCTATTCTATCTCCTTTCATCACCCCAATCTCTATCCTCTTATTCTTTCCTTCTTCTTTTCGAAAGTGCACACCTGTGCGCCTTTGCCCAAAGATAAGGTGGGGTCCTTTGGCCCACTTGTCTTGTAAATTAATCATATGTGCGTGATCACAAAAACAGGAGAGTATAGGTCAAGGGAGGCAATTTCGATCCAGTTGAAGGATTGCGGGGCTTTTTGTTCTGATCTAAGAGGGTGCCCACCCGAGTCAGCTCGAATGAGTCATGGACCCAGGTGAGGTGTGTCCCGCCTTACATTAAAATTTCTCTCTCACTAGTTGGTGTACCTGCCCTTGTTTCTTAACAAGGTTCCCGAGAGAGTGGTCTCAAGTCCTGAGTTCTTCTTGAAACCTGAGACACGTGCCACCAGGTAATCTCGGCTTGGAGGGCGAGATCAAGGCATCTAGCTGACCCCCTCTTGATCAATAAAAAAATTGGGCTCTTTACTTTAGCTTTTGGGTAACGTTTCACTTCTTGGAGAGAGAAAGAGAGGAGAGGGAAGATTTAAGCAGGTACCCTTGGGCCATCAAGGTAATGTCTCTCACCTTTCCTCTTTCTCTCTCTTCTTTCACTCTCCTCTCTTCTTTCTCTCTTCCCTCTTTTTCCCTTTTCTTTCTCTCTCCATTCCTCTTTCTCTCTTCTTTTTTTCTCTCTCTTCTTTCTTTCTATCTTCTTTCTTTCTCCTCTCTTCTTTCTTCTTTCTCTCTTCTTTCCTTTTTCCATCTTTTCCTCTTTCCTTTTCTCTTCTTCTTCTTCTCTCTCTTCTTCTTTCCCTTTCTCTCTTCTCTCTCTTTCTCTCTCTCTCTCTCTCTCTCTCTCTCTCTCTCTCTCTCTCTCTCTCTCTCTCTCTCTCTCTCTCTCTCTCTTCTCTCTCTTTCTCTCTCTTCACTCTCCTGAACGACAGCATAAGCCACCATTCATGCTTCCCTTTTCTCTCTCTTCTGTCTGACACGACAGGGTCACCACCATGTCTAAATCTTCTCACTACTCTCTTCTTTCTCTTTTTTGTCTAGCACAGTAGGGTCACTCGTCGTGCCTGACATTTCTCACTACCTCTTCTCTCTCTTCTCTCTGGCACGACATGATCACCCCATCAAGCACGACATCTCTCTCTCTTCTCTTTCTTTCTCTCACTTCACTCTCCTAGATGGCAACATAAGCTAGCATCCATGCTTCTCTTTTCTCTCTCTTCTCTTTGGCACGATAGGGTCACCCGTCGTGCTTAACTGTTCTCATTGCTTCTCTTCTCTCTCTTCTCTATCGAGTACGACAGGGTCACCCCACGGTGCATGACATCTCTTCTCTCTCTTGTTCTCTATCTTCTCTATCTGGCATGACATGGTCAACCCATCGTGCACAATGTTTCCTCTATCTCTTCTCTCTCCTCCCTCTTCTTTCTCTTCCCTATCTAGCACAGCAGGGTCAACCTACCATGCACGACATTTCTTCTCTCTCTTCTCTATCCTGCACGGCAAGGTCAACCCATCATGCATGACATTTCTTCTCTCCCTTCTCTTCTCCCTCTTCTCTCTTCACCCTAGCACGGTAGTCAACCCATCGTGCTTGCTTTTCTTCTTTCTTTCTTCTCCTCCTTTCACTTTCTCCCCTTTTCTTCTATCTTTTCTTTATCTTCTCTTCTCACTTGTCCCCTTCTCTCTTTCTCCCCTTTCCTTCTCAATTCTCTTCTCTTTCTCTTCTCTTCTCTCTCTTCTCACTTCTCTTCTCTTCTCTTCTTCTCTCCTTCTTTTCGCCTCTTCTCCCTTTTAAAAGGTTTAGCAAGAGCCAAGTTAACCTTCACCCTCTTTCATTCCTTCTCTTCTCTTTCTACCTTCTTCTTCACTCTTCTCTCTCTTCTCTCTCTCTTCTCTTCTTCTCTCCTTCTTTTCGTCTCTTCTCCCTTTTTGAAGGTTTAGCGAGAGCCAAGCTAACCTTCACCCTCTTTCGTTCCTTTTCTTCACTCTTTACCTTCTTTTCACTTCACTTCTCTTCTCTTCTCTCTCCTTCTTTTCTTCTCTTCTCCCTTTTAGAAGGTTTAGCGAGAGCCAAGCTAACCTTCACTCTCTTTCTCATTTATTTTCTTTCTCCTCTCTGTGAAGAGCTAGGTGAAAGAAAGACTAGCCTTCATTTCTTTTTTCCCTCTCTACAAACATATTTTCCTTCTTTACCTTTGAAGAGCTAAGTGCAAGCCAAACTAGCCTTCGTTTCTATTTCCTTCTTTAGTCTCTTTCTCTGAAGAACTAGGTGAAAGCTAAACTGATCTTTGTTCCTTCATTTCTCTATTCTCTCTTTTATTTTCTCCATCTCACCTCCTTTCCCTTATTTTCCACCAAGGAATGATGTATAAATCCCCTAAAAAGGCACTCGAAGGTTGTCCAATTAACATAGGGTTCAATGGCATTATCCCTTATTTTTTCCTTTGAATGTACACACTTGTGTGCATTCACCCAAAGACAAGGTGAGTTCTTATGACCCACTTGTCTATGTTCTTAATGTGTGTGTGGTAGTAGGAAAGAAAAAACAAGTCAAGTGAGGCGATTTCAAACCTGCCACAGGCCAGCGGGGCAGTCCTTGTGATCTAAGAGGGCACCCAAGCGAGCAGCTTGAGTGTGTCACTAGCCCACATGAGGTAAGTCCCACTTCACGATCCAAATTCCTCTCTCACCGGTTGGTATTCATGCCCATGTGCCTCTTTATACGATTCTCGAGAGAGCGATCTCAAGTCTCAGGTCCATCATGAACCTGTGACCACACCACCAGGTCATCCCAACTCAGAAGGCGAGATCAAGGACCTAACTAGCTTGGCGACTCCACTGGGGACACACTACCCCATCATCTGATCATTCTTGCTTGGCTTTTCCTTTCTTTTATTCCTGCTTTACTACACACGCACAGGTCTTTGAGGCTGTTCAACCCCTTCATCCAAGCCAAGGATTTTCTAATCCCGCACTCGTGCGTCTTGCTCAGGAACACATTCCACGAACCTCATTCCTAACCTTCCTTCTAAGTGTTGACCCGGTGTCACACTCCCAAGTCCTCACCTGGATTGGTGTGTGGAGGGACCTAAAAGCCCCTCACTCCCCACCTCTTAGCATTGTGGACCTCCCACTAGTGCACCTTAATTGGATGGCACACTAGCCATCACGCACCATATGCACCCTGCTACTGGCAAGTCACTTGTCAGTCCGAGTACTCAGGGCAACCGAAAGGCTATCCCTTCCTTCCCTGCAACTAGAAGTCCATTTGCCATTGCTCTAGCGGGTCGTTCTAGGGCCACCCCCCACTCTCTGTCATATTGGGCCCCTGTAGCAGGAGGCTCGACACACTGAGGATGAAGCCCTAAGGTCACCTCCTCCCACGCATGCACCAAAGCTTGTGGTCCATCCACTCGAGCCACACCTCAGGGCAACCCTCAAGGTGCCTCGAACCACTGTCAGGGATTAGGTCTTCTTGAATGAGGCCCTGTACAGCCTTTTCATGTGCATTCCACTACTCGGGGCAGCCCTCTTCTTGCGCTTGCCCGAGCACATGAGAGACACCCCCCTCATTGTCCCTCTCTGCACATATCTGCACACTCTATGAGGAGTGGTCACAAGGCCAATCCCTCACCTACACATGCTCATGGTACTCGGCCTCCTACGGCCAAACCTACTGGTCGAGCTCGAGTTGACCACCAAGTCACCTAAAACCCTTCTTCAAAGGGTGCACAAGCACCACCTCTATAGACTGCCCCGATCCAACATCGCAGCCCATGCGGTCTCAAGACCATCGCGGACCGGTCTTGACCCAAACAGCATACAAAGCTTGAGCTCAATCTGGGCATTTTGAATCCTTACTAACCGACCTACTGCACCCAATCTAGATGTTTGAATGCATTTTTCAGCACCTTAGTCCCTGGTAGGAAGCAGGTCAATAAAACCTACAAAACAGTGGAAAGTCCCGACAGTCTTAGAATGGCCTTAGAATTGGTCAAGATCTTCATCAGCACCTTAAAAGACCACCTGTCAACGTCGCATTTCGACATATCTAAGGAAATGAACACAAAGGAACAGTTTTTGAAAACATGGCCTCTATCACCCAGAAACCAACCCTACAGTTGAAACTATATTTTTGGTGTCTCAAATCATTATGGGACCACCACCATTAGTGATTTTATCCTAGGCACGATCCTTCTTCCATCTTCATCCCATGGAGAAGATGTTCCTGTGTCATCTTCTCCTCAGATCACGCCCAATGAGGGTGGCGACGTTAAAAGCAGTCCCCAATGGTCTAAGTAAGGGAAATACCTAACCATGCACACGTCCACCCCTGGTGATGACGTAAAAAGCTGCTCAGATTGGTCCGATGAGGGGAACGACCTTAAAAGTCCCCCACTTTCTGACCCTTCCCCTTCTCTTTCTTCTACTTCTCATCTTTCTTCTCTTATGTCTTATGCAGGTACAACCTTGAAATGTTTGGCCTTCGAGGCTCTCGATAGAGAATTCGAAGGAATCAACATAAGCAGGACGCAATGGCACAGGTAGCTGGATGCTTAACAGTTGCTGAAGCCTTGGCAGCTAAAGCCAAAGCAGAGCCATCCACTTCAAAGAAGCACAAAAATTCGAGGCTAAAGAAACCCCAGTGGCCCCTTGAACTCGATTTTGAGTAGAGACTGAGAGAATCAAGAGGGAAAACAAGAGGGAAAAGCTTCTACTCTCAGGAAGCTTGCCACATGGTACAAGTCTACGAAGTGCTAGCCATCGCGGCACAAACACTGCCGACACCCGTTCAAAGACTATGTGATTCATACGAGGACATTTCTTGTTCTACAATCGTTGAATCTAAAATTCCATATAATCTCTAAGTCGAACTCCTTCAGCCTGAGATACAGTCTATATTTATGGAAGATCCTTCCGTTCCTCCATCTAGAAAAGTTGCAGAGATTATGATCCACCCTGGACCTTTATCGAAGCCGGAGATGTCAGTATCATGGGTCTCCTCACTCGAGGTTGATCAAAAGACCTCTGAAAACAATGAGGAAGAGTGGGAAGAAGGCGGTCAAGCCACAGCTGACGAGCTCGAGGAGATAAATCTTGAAGACAAAGCCGACCCTAGACCCACTTTCATTTCAGCGAATATGTATCCAAAAGAGAAAGAAGTTTTTGCTACCGTCTTGAGAGCAAACTGAGATGTCTTTGTTTGGCATTACTACGAGATGCTTGGTTTAGACCCTCAAGTCGTCGTTCACCATCTCAGCATTAATTTGACCGTCAAAACTGTCAAGCAGAAATCAAGAAGGTTCTAACTTGAAATGCAGATAGACTCCGAAGTTACCAAACTCAAACAAGTAGGCTTCATTCGTGAAGTCAAGTACCCGAAATGGCTAGCAAATGTTGTTCCAGTCAAGAAGAAGAATGGCCAAATCAGGGTTTGCATCGACTTCCGCGACCTGAATACCGCCTTCCCCAAGGATGACTTCCCGCTGCCATTCACCGAGATGCTCATCGATTCTATGACTCACTGTCAAATCTTTTCCTTCATGGATGGATGCTCCGGGTATTATCAGATAGGGATGGCCTTGAAGATGAGGAAGCCACTGCATTCTTAACTACAAAAGAATGATGGATGCTTCGATTACAAAATGATGTCTTTTGGATTAAAGAATGATGGTGTCACATACCAGAGAGCAATGACGACCATCTTCAAAGACATGATGCACAAGGACGTGGAGTGTTATGCAGATGAATTGGTGGTAAAACCCGAAGACAAGGATGCTCACATGAGAGACCTTGAAAAGGTGTTCGAGCGACTACACCTTCATCAGCTTAAAATGAACCCTCTGAAATGCACTTTTGGTGTACGTTCGGAAAAGTTCTTGGGGTTCATTGTCAAAAATCGAGGGCTTGAAATAGAGCCAGTCAAGATTAAAGCGATCCAAGAAATGTCATCACCAACTACACGGCGAGAACTGCGCTCTCTCCAAGGGCAGTTGGCATACATCCACTGGTTCATCTCAAATCTCTCAGGTCGTTGTAAACCCTTTACACACCTGTTAAAGAAGGATACTTCATTCATTTGGGATGAAGCATGTCAAGCAGACCTTGATGACATCAAGTAGTATTTGCTCAATCCTCCAGTACTTTTTGCGCTAGTGTTGGGAAGACCCCTCCTCCTGTACATGACCACTCTAGACGAGTCACTTGGGCCATTGTTGGCACAGAACAATGATGAGGGAAAAGAAACGACTTTGTATTATCTCAGCCGCAGAATGCAAGGGGCTGAGAGGAATTATCCCCTTATAGAAAAGATGTGCCTCGCTCTGATCTTCGCAGTACAAAAACTCTGTCACTACTTGCTCCGTCATGAAGTGAAACTTATATCAAAAGCAGATCCTGTAAAATTTCTGATGACACGTCCCTGCTTGTTAAGGCGCCTTGCTAAGTGGGCATTATTGTTGATGGAATTCAACATCACGTATGTCCCACAGAAGGCCATCAAGGGTCAGGCCTTGGCTGATTTTCTTGTAGCACACCCCATACCGACAAAATCTTCGTTATCAATCGACGCCCCTGATGAAGAAGTGTTATGTGTTGAATTGTACTTCGACGGAACCTTCCAATCAGATCGAGGAGGCGTCAGAGTAGTATTCCTGACTCCGAGAGTAGGAGTATTTCCACTTTCTTTCTCTCTCACTCGGGTCGGTACTCATAATGAGGCAGAATATCAAACCCTTATAATCGGGTTGGAGATAGCCTTCGACCTCGACTTGGAGTAGCTCAAGATCTATTGCGACTTTGAGTTAGTTATCCGACAGCTTAAAGGGATCTATGATGTGAGGAAAGACACTCTCAAGCCTTATCACTATACTGCTAAATCATATATGACCCAATTGGAGGACGTATCCCTAAGTCACATCCCCCAAGAGGTTAAACTCGCAAGCTGACGCACTTACAAAACTCGGCGCTATAATTCAATTATCCTCATCGACACCCACGCTTGTCTGAATGGCAGAATGGAGACACATTGAACTAAGAACTGAGGTAGACGCGAATGATGAGAGAAATATCTTCCCCAAGTGCCCTCCTTATCCATTTGGAGAGCTTCTATCAGCTAAAGAAGTAATCAAGACTGAACAAGAAATGGCATGGAGTCAAGGAGCTAAGGTTCGAAACCAAGGACCATAATTCTTCGACTCCATGTGTGTAGAAATTGAGCAAGTAGAAGATTGGAGAGAGCCCATCACTAGTTCCTAAAACATGACAGGCTCCCGAAAGATCATGCCTAACGCAATAGTATACGTCAAATGTCTACCAAGTATACTCTCCTTGAAGGAGATGTTCTCTTCAAACGGTCATTTGACGGTATTCTTCTTAGATGTGTGGACGTGCAAGAGGCAAACAAGGTGTTAGATGAAGTACACTTAGGAATTTGTGGACTACACTAATCCGGTTTTAAGATTTATGAACGGATACGCAGATTAGGGTATTATTGGCCTTCCATGATCGTTGATTCCTTAAAATATGCCAAAAAGTGCCAGGTAAGCCAAGTACATTCCAGTCTCGTTCACCAGCCTTCAGAGCCCTTACACCCTACAGTGGCATCATGGGCCTTCTCACAATGGGGTATGGATATTGTAGGGCCTATTGACCGTCCTTCGGTAATGGGTCATATCTTTATTCTGGCTGCAATAGATTAATTCTTTAAATGGGTTGAAGCGGTCCGTCTTAAGCAAGTTCCTGGGACAACAGTGGCCAACTTCATTCGACATCACATTAAATATCGGTTTGGGGTGTCTAATCGAATTATCTCGGACAATGGTCCTCAATTTTGAAGTCATCATATTGATCGACTGGTTAATCAGTTTGGTTGAGTGGAGATACTCGACTATGTACCACCCTCGGGCGAATGGCTTGGCTGAGGCCTTCAATAAGACTTTGTTCAATGTTTTACGAAAGTCGGTATCGAAGACGAAGAAGAACTGGCACGACAAGCTTCTCGAAGCACTATGGGCTTATCGTACTACTAAACGAAATGCTACTGATTCCACTCCTTACTCTCTGGTCTATGGGGGTGAAGCAGTTTTACCTCTCGAAATTCAAATCCCATCACTACGAGTCGTTATACATTAAGGACTAACCAAAGATGAAAGAGTCAAACTTCGATATCAAGATTTGGATGCGCTCGACGAAAAGAGGTTAGAGGCTTAGCAGAACCTCGATCTCAACCAAGGGAGAATGAAGAGGGCTTTCGACAAGTACGTCAAAGTCCGCTCATTCGCCCATGGGGATCTAGTTTTGGTCGTCAAGTGACCGATTGCTATGCATGGCCGGCGTAAAGGGTAGTTTGAACCCAAATGGGAAGGTCCCTCTATAGTAAAAAAGGTCTCACAGAATGGAGCTTACATACTAGCACATTCTGATGGAAAGGAGGCAATGCCCCCTATCAATGGGCGATACCTAAAGAAATACTATCCATGATGCATATTCAAGAAAAGAGACTCAATGCAAAGCAAGCAAGACTGTCCAAACAAAGTCTAACTCTTTTTATTGTAGTAAAAATGAGTTACAAGTTACATGTCAAAAAGCCCATTATTAGGGAGGTTACAAGTCTCTTGCATCTGAGGTTAAGAGGGAGGTTACAAACCAAAATCTGCAGTGTTGCTCTTGCATCTAAGGATAAGAGGATGGTTACAGGCCCGAAAGATTTTCTCTCCTAGAAGAAGCAAACCCAAGTACCCACAACATGAAGAAGAAGCAAAACCACTTGGAGAGTTAGCTTCAATTCATCTTACTAGTGCCACCATAACAGGAGGGTTACAGGCCAAAAGAAAACCCAACCATTTTTGAGTCAGCTTCAATTCATCTGACAAGTATATCAAACATACAAAGCAGATTTCTCTAGCAATGAACTAGCCTATGATGGAGAGCATATCTTGTTCACTGTGGATGCTCTTCCACGGGACAACAGGGACATCACTGTCGTGCTGGAGGACTTGGCTCCCAACGGGCATCATAAGCTAACCCTCACCACCCGTCACCATCCTTTGCCGACCCAGGTTAGCCCCGCACATAGCTCATCGTCGTGCGCAACAATTCTTACATGCAACACACTACCACATGCGAGTAATAATGTACGCATCATGACGCTCACCATGCGCTAATAAGCGCCATTTGAGGCCAGCACCGGCTGTGTCCTCCAAAGGCCAACACGAGTTGTGCTCCCAACTCCTAATGTCTGCTGTGTCCTCCAAAGGCCAGCACCGACTTCTCCCAACTCTTAGCACCGACTGCCTTTTTTTGGGGGATCAGCGCCGACCGTGTCAGTGCCGGTAATGCTTCTAACCCCAAGTGCCAGCTGTCTTTTGAAGGTCAGCGCCGGCTATGTCAGTGCCAGTTGTGTCAAGTGCCAGCTACTTGTCCTAGGTCAGCACTGGCTGTATGCTTCATCGTGGCTGTTCACCTCCTGATGACTCCTCATTTTCTAAGACTCCTCGTTTTCAGGGCCTCAGACGATTCACATCCTTGAGGGTTACATGATTTTCGATGCAATCGTCATCACCTGTGACGGTCCACCTCCCATGACCGTTCGTTTCCCTGCACCCTTCGGTTTCCCACTGGAACTCCCCTGACATTGATGAAAAACCTCTCCAAACACTAATAAGTTACCTGAAAACCATTGGAAAATCCCCCGAAAAATTCTCGAAACTAGCAAAAATGTCGACTGCTACAGCTCCCACCACCTCCTGCCTTCGCCAAAGCCCTCAAAACCATAGCTAAAAGTTTCTTTGTTTCCCCGAAAAACCTCCTTGTGCTAGCTGTGAAGCTCCTGCAACTCTAATGTAATCTTGCCTCCTTTCCGCGGGCGTCTCCTTGCTTGACCAGAACTTCCCCTGCTTCCTGGCAAAACCTCCTGCTAACCCTGGCCGGAAGCCTCTGCGGGTTTGCCAAAAACTCCTTGGCGAAAGTCTCCTTCTCATTGTTAAAAAATTTGCTTAAGTCTTTTTACCTTCAGCGAAAAGAAAGAAAATGGGGTTTTACCCCCATTATATAGCTAACACTACCCTCAAATGTCCCTCACAAACTGGGAATCATAGCCGTGTCCAAGGAAAGCCAAACGACAAACGGGCTGGACCAGGTCGAGCTTCGACCCGTGGCCCGAGTAAAGTTTCATTGTCGCTTCATCAAACGCCACGCGACACCGACCAGGACCGGGTCGGGCTCGGGTCATGGCTCGAGTATCAATCCACCCAGTGCCGGCCACGTGGTCAAAGTTACCTAACGCTGGTTGTGTTTCAACCACCCTACCGCCAGCTGTGTGCTCGGCAACTTAGCGCTGGCTGTGTTCACGCAATAGCACAGGCCATCCTCAGCACCGGCCGCTTTTTTTTTTTTTATAACAAATTCAGCGCTGGTTGAGTCGTTAAGAAGTAGTGTTGGCCCTTTTCAGCACCGGTTGAATTTTCGAAGACTCATCGTCGGCTGAGCACTCAAAAGAAGTAATGATCGCTGCGCCCAGTGCTGATTGTGTTCTAAATAGTCCATTGTCGCACACCCCATGTTGAAGCCATGTGTGTCTTATTATTATTATTATCCTCTGTGAAGTTGCACCTTGACTCTGACCTATTATCCCCGGCAAAGTGGAACCCAGGTCGTACAAGCTCAGGTCATGACCTCTCATCCCCAATAGGAGAGTCATACTTGTGCTGCAGCTTATTATCCCCAGTGGAGTTTGGGTCATTTTTACTGTTGCAACCCCCAGTGGGTCTGTCTCACATTTAGTTATTCTGTCCTCAAGGATATAAAGGATCTACATATGTCCCCTTTTCCCCAATCAAGTTGGTCTTCCCATCTGGTTTTGCTGACTTTAATCATTTTATCTAGGGAGTCACACTTACCCTCCTAATCCCTAGCAAAGTTTGCCACTCCTCATAGGGCCACCATCTCCATTTAAAAAAAAAGAGAAAGCTTTATGCCTTTGTCTAGCCTTAACCATTTTATCCTCAGAGGGTCAGACTGCTATCCACATACCTATTCCACTTGGATCTTCACCTACATGGTGACCTACGCCTTGGTCCATGCTACATGACCTTAAACTGCACAGCCTTGGTCCATGCTGCATGACCTTAAATTGCACAACCTTTGGTCCATGCTGCATGACCTTAGTCCATGCTGCATGACCTTAAATTGCACAACCTTGGTCCATGTTGCATGACCTTAAACTGCACAGCCTTGGTCCATGTTGCATGACCTTAAACTTTACAACCATGGTCCATGCTGCATGACCTTAAACTGCACAGCCTTGGTCTATGCTGCATAACCTTAAACTGCACAGCCATGGTCCATACTGCATGACCTTAAACTGCACAGCCTTGGTCCATGCTGCATGACCTTAAACTGCACAGCCTTAGTCCATGCTGCATGACATTAAACTGCATAGCCTTGGTCTATGCTGCATGACCTTAAACTGCACAACCTTGATCCATGCTGCATGACCTTACACTGCACACAACTTTGGTCCATATTGCATGACCTTAAACTGCACAGTCTTGGTCCATGCTGCATGACCTTAAACTGCACAGTCTTGGTCCATGTTGCATGACCTTAAACTGTACAGCCATGGTCCATACTACATGACCTTAAACTGCAAAGCCTTGGTCCATGCTGCATGACCTTAAACTGCACAGCCTTCGCCCATGGTGCATGACCTTAAACTCATACTACATGACCTTAAACTGCACAGTCATGGCCCATGTTGTATACCTTAAACTGTACAGCCTTGGTCCATGCTGCATGACCTTAAACTGCACAGCCATGGTTCATGATGCATGACCTTAAACTGCATAGCCTTGGTCTATGCTGCATGACTTTAAACTGCATAGCCTTGGTCCATGCCGGCATGACCTTAAACTGTACAACTATGGTCTGCACTGCATGACCTGAAACTGCAAAGCTTTGGTCTAGCTGCATGACCCTAAATTGCATGGTCCAAACTATACGATCATAAACTGCACAACCATGGTCCATGTTGCATGACCTTTAAACTGCACAACCTTGGTTTAGGTGCATGACCCTAAGCTACATGGTCCAAACTAGAAGACCATAAACTGTAGCGGAGGTCTAGCTGCATGACCTTAAACTGCACGGTCCAAACTATCTGATCTTAAACCATAGTAAGCATCCTAGCTGCATGACGTTAAAAGGCTCAGCACCACGTTCCAACTATATGACCATAAACTGTTGCTGAAGTCTAGTTGCACGACCTTAAACTATATGGTTCTAGTTGCATGACTTTAAACTGCATAACCACGGTTCAAGCTATGACTCTAAACCATAGTGCACATCCTAGTCGCATGACAATAAACTGCTTTGCACAGGTCCTAAAGGTATGACCATAAACCCGCCCCCGCATATGCACACACACCTTTTTACATACATCTTCATGCACGTCTTCCTTAACTGACCCGTTCGTGCTCGTGCATCACCTTCACTACCTCCCCAATTAGTCCATTTACTTCATCATCCTCCATCCCAATGAGTCTCACTCGTGCTCACAAAATGGCGAACCTTCTCGCCACCCATACTTGTTCTAAGTTAAGGGGTCACCATTTTTACCCACCTTTCATACATCATCCATCTTTCATAGGTAGCCTCGTGCCACCTCCCCAAAAGTGAGCAAAAACCACTACCATACTCACTCCATGGCCTCCATAGGCTGTCATTCATCTCCACCACGGTCCAGCTGTATGACCCCAAACTAGAGTGCACGTCCTGGCCGCATGACATTAAAAGGCTTCGCATAGGTCCTAGAGGCCTGACCTTAAACACACCCCAATAAAAAATAACAAGCATGGTGTATACCATAATAAGGGAAAGCCATGAGTAAAATGACAGACGGGCATGGTCACGAAACCATGAGTAAAAGAGTTTCGTGAACAAAAAAATAGGCACGATGAAAATTCAAAAGGGTATCGTGAGTAAAAATGGAAGAATAGGGGAGGACATAGCCGAAAGGTCATTGGTAAAAGAACCCCAAATAAAAGAAAGTTAGTGAAAACTGTCCCTACGGTGCCGCTTCCCAAGTTCAAGTGAAAATCCGCAATAGACGCTTGGACTAATAAACAAGTTGATACAGTGTTCGCTTCAACAAGCGGCTTCAGCCCACACTTAAAAAAAGAAAAATCCCTTGTGTCACAATACCAAGGCCTTAAAAATGCAAGCCTTAAGAAAAAAAATTCTGACAGCCTGAGCCCATTTGCAAAAAGGACTCGAAAGAGCATCATTCCCAGGAGGTTACAAATGTACTCCAATATGCCGAAGACGCCTTGACAAGGCTAAGTCAGCCATGACTTTGTACATGCTATGTAACAACCTGTGGGTAGGGGTTATACCCAGAGCTGATCACCTTGATAAACTGAGGTACCCTACCTGCCAAGGAACAACTAGTGCACAATGTAGACGAGCGCCAATAAAAGGCTCTTCAGCAAAACAAACAAACAAGAAAGTCATTACGCCAAACCAAAGATGCCCACGAAGGTAAGAAACTAACAAAGCCAGGGCTAAACCTGTTAGAGATTTCAGGGTGATGCCTCACCATGAGGCTGCCTCGCCAAAATCCCTCCCTAGTCGACAAGCCAAGACTTTCAGGACTGGCTGACAAAATGCCTCTGACTGGACCCAGTAGGATGGGACCCACAGAGGTACCCTGCTTGTCAAAAGTAAACCTGGTGTAGCAGCAAACAGTGTCAATCAAAGGCCCTTTGGCTGTCTATCCAAAGACAAACAAACCCAGACCAAATGGGAACAACGCCCTTCGACATGGCACTCAATTGCCAGACGGGCCTGGTTTTGACTTACGAGGTTCGTACAAAATCGTCAGCTTCAAAATCACAAATAGTCCACACAAGGGTAAGGACTTCAATAAGATCCCGTAAAAAAATCTCTTCTCCCCCTAAAGTCTCCATGGACGGACCTGTGAACAATTCATCCCTATGTCTGGGCATCCTAGTTGCACCATTGTGTGAATCTCCTTGGCGTTCACATGGTCCTGCTGTTAGGAAGAAAAAAGTAATAAAGCCAAAGAAAATTTTCTGAATGATGTTCTTCTCGTTTCTCTTAAAGCACAACATTTGGCGGGGTAAGTTGTTTGAACACATTTTTCAGCACCTTGGTCCCTGATGGGGAATAAAGAGGAAGCAGGTCAATAAAGCCTGATAAAACAGTAGAAATTTTGACAGTCTCATAATGGCCCCAAAACTGGTCAATATCTTCATAAGTACGTAAAAAGGTTACTTGCAAAGTTTTATTGCAATCAGATATGTTTATGGTAGTGTACACAAAGAAACAATTTCAAAAAATTGGCCTCTAGCACCTTGAAATAGACCCCGTAACTAGAACTATATTTTTAGTAAGTCAAACAGTTGTGAGACCACCGCCATTGGATCTGGCACGATCGAAAACCCCCATGGGTCAAGTTTTGGCTTAATCAGGCACTCCAAGACAATGTTATGGGTAAAATACCAAAAAGGGGTAGGCCACACACTATTCTCATGTGGCCACCCTGCACCAAAACACCATTAAAGGTGGTTGTTTTTATAGTCATAGGTAGTGACACTCGGGGCACATATCTCACTCGTTCCAAGTCGGATCGCTCTCAAATTTTGTGAGTGTGTTCGCCTCATCAAGATGAGAATTTCGATAGATGGTACGCCCCGTGATGATGCCCGAGCAGAGTGAAAAATTAGAGAGAAGTTTCTTATCCATGAAGAAAGTTGCAGAAAATTCAGCAGCAGCATGCCTCACTCTGACGGCCAAATCACGACACTCACATACCTGATCGGCATGAAACAAATTATATTATGTGCGTAAGGTCCGTGGCTATCTCTGGTCCAAACCTCTCATCCAATGAACTATTGGATTTTACACACGGATACGTCAAAGCTGTTGTAAATTCCAGCCACCAGATTTCAAGATTCCGATCAAAAATTCAAGACGATGAATTTTCATCCGAACACGAAATCGACTTGTGTTTGTTGCAACGTGATCGTGACGGCATACGTAGTGTGATTCAACGAAGAAACAAAAGAAAAACATCAAGGAACAAGCGCACTATCGATCCAAAGTTTTAAAGATTCATCCAAAATTCAAGTCTCACGATCATGGCTCAAAAACATGATTTATGGCTCGAAATTAGTGTCAAATCTTTCACCAAGCCGAGCCCTACAAGAAAACAATTATTTTCGATCAAATGGGCATCAGAACAACCCCAAATCAGTCATGGAAGATCATGTAAGTTCTCGGGCAGCAACAGGGACTGTTATGAAATTCCACACATTATTAAGCAGGGGCAAAATAATGCTTTTGCACCCATTTTTTGAATTTCTTTTAATTAATTTAAATTGTAATTATATTTAATTTTAGTTAATTTTTGGACGTCCACCCATATTTGGGCCCAATTCTATATAAACATGCAATGCCTAATTGTAAAGAGGGCTAGAGACCTTCGGTTCATTTTCACAGAAGCATAAATAAAGTTTCAATTTCTTCTTGAGTTCATGGGTGTGTCTTGGAGAGAGAGAGGAGAGAGAAGAAAAGGGTCGACACCCTTCGGTAACGTAACTTTCTCTCTCATCTTCTTCTTCTGCTTTCTCTCTCTTCTTCCTCTTTCTCTCTCCTTCCCTCTCTTCCTATCCCTATCTCTCTCTCTTCTTCTCATCTTTATCTATATTTCTCTCTCTTCTTCTCATATATATCTCTCTTTCTCTCTTCTTCTCATCTCTATCTTTCTTTCTCTCTCTTCTTTTCCTAACACGGCCCGCGATGCTCTATGCCGTCATTGTCCCATCCTCTATCCCCTTCTTTTGACACAACTAGCAAAGCTCAGCGCCGACTGTGTCTTCTCTCTTTTCTCTGTCTAGCACAGTCGGCAAACCTTAGCGTCATTTGCATCTTCTCTCTTTTCTCTGTCTAGAACGGTCGACGAAGCTCAGCACCGACTGCGTCTTCTCCCTCTTCTTTATCTAACACAGCCGGTGGAGCTCAACACCGACTGTGTCCTCTCTCTCTTCTTTTTCTAATACAACTGGTGAAGCTCAGCACCGATTGTGTCGCTTCTCTCTTCTTTGTCTAACACAGTGGGTGAAGCTTAGCACCGACTGTGTTCTCTCTCTCTTCTTTATCTAACACAATCGACGATACTCGACGCCGACTGTGTTCTCTCTCTCTTCTTTGTCTAACACAGCTGGTGAAGCTCAACGCCGGCTGTGTTCTCTCTCTCTTCTTTGTCTAACATAACCGGCAATGCTCCACACCGATTGTGCCCACTTCCTCATCTTTGTCTACCACAGCCGGCGACGCTTAGTGTCGACTGTGTCCTCTTCCTCATATTTGCCTAAATACAGCTGGCGACGCCTAGCTCTGTCTATGTTCTTCTCTTTTCTCTCACACTCTTATCCTCGTCTCTTTCTCTTCCTCTCCTTCTTTCTATTCTCTTCTTCTTCTCTTATCTTACTTCTTATTTTTTCTTTATGATCTTCACTCTTTCTGTTATTCTTTCATTTGATTAAGAGGGGTTGAGAATAGCCTATCATGGTAGTCTTGTTGTCTACCCGTAATGTTGTTGTGTCAGAATTACTGTGCCCACTTTATTGTCACGACAGACTAACCATCATGTCTAGCTAGTTAGTATTGATATTAACGTCTAATAGTAATTTTGTTGAGCCGGTCTGAGTTACCGAGCTCGTTTTACCACCACATCAGGCGAATTACCCACCAGCCTAGTCATTGTGCTGATCACCCCGCCTGGTCAAATTCTTCTCTCTCCCATCTTCCTTCTCTTATTTTTCTCTTCTTCTTATGAATGTGCACGCTTGTGTACATTCACTAAAGAGGCAAGCTGAGGTCTGTTGACCCACCTGTCTTATAACATTTTCCATTGTGTGTGATTGCAGAGAACATGAGAATATAAGACAAGGGAGGTGTTTCCGAAGTAGTTTTACGCCTGGGGGGATTTCTTTGTGATCTATGAGGGTTCCCACGTGAGCCAGCCCAAGTAAGTCCCGAACCCACCTTAAATTCCTCTCTCATCTATTGGTAATACCTGCCCTTGTTCTCAAACGAGGTTCCCGAGAGAGCGAGCTCAAAGTCTCGAGTCTTCCTTTAAACCCGAGACACGTTCCCCCCTAATCATCCTGATTCGAAGGGCGAGATCGAGGCATCTAACCAACAAATACCGCATGTTCAAGAAAGACGGGGTTGTCCTAATCTCAGGCTCAATTTTGAAGTGCAGTCTATTGCAGCCTCAAGATCAAGCAAAAGAGAGGCCTGCAGCTCCTGACTAGAGAGGCCTCCAAGGCAGTTGAGGTTACCACTCTTGATGACCTCCTGTCCCACAATCCCTACTTCCCTCTTTGGATTTTAGAACCTAAGCAAGAAGTCCAAGAATATTGCTTTGTAGTTACCGTCACGGGAAAAGACCAAGCTGCTAAGAAGTCACGGTCCCAAGACCGTCAAGAACCGGTCCTCACATGGTCGGCGTACAAGTATCGAGTCTAGTCGGGGCATGCTGAGCCCCTACAAATCGACTTGCCATGTATGACTCGTTAACCCCGGCCGTCCACTACTCCACCTGGCTCTGACCTCCAGAAGAAACGGTCAGCATTATGATGATCAACAGGCCGAATGATGCCCAAGAAGAGCAGATGAACAGGTTCGAGGTGATGATGTTGTCTATTCTCGAAAAGATGGACCGCCTAGAAGCCTTCAGCCCCCCTTTTTCTCACCATGAAGCCAACTCCCCCCATGGTGAGGATACAGCTCCCAGGAAAACTCCCCCATCAGCCTCTCAAGATAGCTTTGCTCCCAGCATGGTTTCGTAAGCCGATATAGAAGCCATGGTGGCCCACAGTCTCAAGAGTAAGGTCCTGGGCATGCAAGAGGCACTGCTTTGCCAAAAGCCATACCCCTCGTTGGTCAATCAGGTGTCGTTTCCCCCAGACTATCAAAAATGGAAGCTCCCCTTGTACAATGGTACTACATCCTCGCACCAGCATATCGCTCACTTCCAAGCGGCTGGGAGAGAAGGCTGCTGAAGAGCGACTCGTCCTCCATCCATTCGTCGAGACTCTCGAAGGGCCAGCCTTCTAGTGGTATGCTCAGCTACCTCCAAGCTCAGTACACACATGGTAAGAAATGGAGCAATTGTTTGACCAGCGTTTTTATGAATTTTAGAGAAACGTGGAAACCATCGAGCTCCTCACTCTGACTCAAGAGCCTGGTGAGCCAGTGGATAAGTTCATCGCCTAATGAGAGAGTTGGCAACCTATCATGCCACTCACACGATTGAAAGAGAAGCAGTTCAGACCTGCATACGAAATATGCTGCTCGAGATTGCCCTGCATTTTGAGGCTTCTAATCCAGCCTCCATGTTAGAGCTCATCTCTAAAGTGGTTCGTAGAGAAGCTTTATCCAAGCATCATGGCAGATCTCGTCAACTGCCCCTAGCTCGAGAAATGGCAGGGGCAATGTCAATTCTCGCTCCAACAATCGCAGCAACTAGCAAAAAGGGGTGATTAATACGGCTGTCACCGTGACTAACGCTAAGAATGCCACCCCTCAAACCTTGGACCTCTCCAAAGGGGTAGTCACAACCAAGGCATAGACAACAC
The DNA here is from genome assembly GCF_000471905.2 of Amborella trichopoda. The sequence goes on from NW_006497389.1 coordinate 862,436, forward strand.
CTCAGGCTGGAGGCAACCAGCAGTTGTCCTATAACAAGATCCCGTCCCCAAAAAATATAAATCGAAGTGACTACTGGATCCAGCACCAGAACCAGGTGTACCCCTTCGAGAAGGAGTGGGTTCATGCACTGCTTTGGTTACTACTAAAGCAAAACATGATCCAGCTTCCGGAGGTCAAATCCCCAGAGCAGGCTGGACAAGAGACACACGAGAGATACTACGCCTATCACAGGAGAGTAGGCCACCCCACTCAAGAATGTTATACGCTCAAAGACATTATCGAAGCCCTTATTAACAAGGGCCAGATAAAGCTCTAGGAGCTAAAGAAAGCATTCAGGGCAACTGAGGCTTCCCACGTAGTGACAATCCAAGAGGATGATGATGCACCTACTGTCCTCCATGCAGTACTGTCCGTAATGCTCGAAGAAGGTCTCATCACACTTAAGCCGACAAGGCAGCCCAAGTTCCTGCCTCCAAGAATTGAGAACCTCTAGTATCCGTATCATCTGATATAAGGCCATGACCTGAGCGAATGCACTGGCTTCTACAATCTCTTAGCAAAGAAGATGTAGCAGCACCAAGAAGTTCATGGTAATCCAGAAGGACACCTTCAAGTCCCTACTCCAGCAGTGTAAGAAGACATCTCGACACACGCCCAAGGAAGTGCTGAGCTAGACCATCTGCAGGCCTTCTTCGAGGCGATGCTCCAACAGGGTCTCGTTACTCGCAAGCCCACCAGGCAACCTTGGCATCTTGCCCAGGGAAAGGAAAATCTTTGGTGCCCATATCATCAGGTATGAGGACATGAGTTGGGGGAATGCTCTAGGTTCGAAGCTAAAGTCGTGGAGAAGGTACAGAAAGGCCACATTGTTTGCGTTATTTTCCTGGAACGCTTCCAAGCCATCACTCCCATCCAAGAGGAAATCCCATTACAAGTCCCATATGAGGATACCCTAGACCCTTCAGAGCCCTCGACTTCTCGGTCTTGGGAAGTTTACCATGGACGAAGTAGGCTCAAGTCCCTGAAGCATGAGGTAGTCCGCCAAGCTAAGGCCACTCATTAGCCCTGTAGGACAAACCAAACACCTCCCCAGAGATCCAAAAAGAGATGAGCACCCAAGTCAGCTCGCCGAAGGAACTGTATTCCTCAGCTACCAGTCGATGAAGAATTTCTCAAGCCTCTTCCTCCACTATCGACCTTACAAGATTCATCCCAAGCGCAACTCGCCATATCCCTCCATCCAATCAGGTGGACATCCCTAAGTCATCAACTGCTTGGGACTCGTCCAATACAGGTGACGACGTTAAAAGCATCCCCGAACGATCAGAGTTGGGACAAGACCTAAAATATCCCCTGCACACGTTCAATTCTGGTGATGACATAAAAGCTGCCCAGAACACTCTAATTCTGCTTCTTCTTCTTCTCCTCCTTCCTCATCTATCTCTTTCACAAGTGTAGGTCGGCAGTGCCAGATTTTGACACTCTAAACAACGAGCTCGAAGGCACCAACATCAATAGGTCACATCGAAAGCGCCTAAGAAAGATGTTGGCTCAGGCGGCTGGATTCTTGATCGTTGCTGACGCCCTGTCTGCCCAAGCCAAATCTAAGCTATCTTCAAGCTCCTGTTCCAAGGATGCCTCCCATATGGTGCAGATCTCGGAAGTTTCATCCAGCAGAGGCCAAATGAGCCTAAGATCAGGGAAGAAACTACAACCCACACCTCAGAAGCTCAAGTTTCTTGATCCTTCACTTTTCCCTAAGCCTCAACCTCAAACCTCCACATCTCTAATACAAATCCCCATTACTTCCTCATCAGCCCAGACCACACCGATCGAACAATAAAGTCAGCCAGTGTCACAAACCAAAACCAAAACCTACTTTTAAACCTACCCTACCACCTAAACCACTGACAGGATTAGGAGCGCAGAAGGCTAATGAGGATAAGGTGAAATATGACATAGTTGGGTATTTGAAAAAGCTTCCAGCCCTTCTAAGTATCTATGATGCCTTATGCTGTCTAGAGACTACCCTATGGCCTTGGTTCAAGCCCTTTCTAACCCGGAGGTGTACGAGACTGAAGTGATGCCTATTGAGCTGGACCCAGCCATCCTGGGTGGGAGCTTGACGATTACCTTTTTTGAAGATGACCTTCAGTTGGGAGGCAAATTTCACAATCTCCCCCTCTTTGTGACTGGTGAATTACTTACATGCCCTATCAATCGGATTATGCTTGATGGAGGGTCAGCCGTCAACTTGATCCTAAGAAGGATCCTCACCTGATTGGGATTAGGATCGGGGGACCTCACTCCTACTCACATCATTGTGCAAGGGTTCAACTAATCAGGAGAAAAGCCGGTTAGGACAGTTCATCTTCGCCTCAAGATCAGTGACCTGAATGACTACGCTTAGTTTCACGTAATCGACATGGATAAATCTTATAATGTCCTGCTCGGCCACCCTTAGCTTCACGATCAGGGCGTGGTTCCTTCCACACTCCACCAATGCTTCAAGTATAGTCGAGATGGGAGACAACACATGGTCTATGTTGATAAGAGACCTTTCCCTGTAGCCGAGACTTATTATGCTGACGCTAAGTACTATTTCACGGATCTTCCAGCACTAAAAAAGCCAAAGTATGATGATTGGAAGCCTGTGAGAGAGTCAAGGCCCTCTTATCATGATGATGTCAAAGACCTCGGGTGAATGATTACGGACATGTTCAAAGAGGAGGAAAGATAACGCAAGATCCTCCCCTTTACTTCTATTTACCCAAGTCTCTGAGGTCATGGTGTCATCCCTCGAAGATGAAGCTTCCCCCTCTACCTCTATTTCTAATTCGTCAAAACAAAATGACAAGATAGAAGCAACTCTTGAGGCTAAGGAAGCCCTAGACGTAGACTTTTCAACACTAAGGGTCACCTACACATCGGACCAACAAAAAGTCCTGCATGTCCCCATTGCTCTCCTAGAAGCAGAAATGGCATACCAACCACCAAGGAAGTTACTCCAAATCCCATCCTCCTTGAACAAGGAGATCACCAGCAGCCAAAATAAGGTTTACCCTTCTCAGATGCTCTCGGAGAGGACAGGCAGACAACAGTCAACCCTCCGATCGCAGGAACAGTGGCCAAATGAGTCACTGGCGTCTTAAGAGCGATTGCGAAACCCAAGGCCTTAGGCTCCCCAGATTCAGGGGCAACCTCAGGCTGCCCTGATATCTCAGCAACAGCCCTCTCACTCAAATCTCCTCCCATTTCGTCTTCGGCCTCAGTCGGGGCAAGGGTGGCCTCCCTTCCTAGAGATACCGCCCTAGTATCATGTTGCACCACGGTAGCCTCCTCTCTTGGGACGATGTCTTCTTCATGCTCCCTCTCTTCTTGAGCCCCCACCTCTGCCTCGGCAGGTGCGACGCCTCTCCCCTCTCCTTTTTTGCCTTGTCTGTCAAGACAGCCATTTCAACTACAGGCTCTTCCACAGGGCCTGCGTCTTCGACAACCAGGGGTACCTCCTCTGAGCCTTTGAGGTCAGCCCCTTGAAGATGTCTTGGCTCTTTGACCTCTTATATAGCTACGTCGCTCGACGCAACGACTTCCTGCTGCTTGAGTAGCCCTTCTTCAGTCTTTGAGGCCCCGACCTCCTTTATCACCAGTGGTCCTCCCTCCTGAGTAGACCTTGGGCTTGCCCCTTCCATGACTGAATCCTCTACTTCACTCGGTACAACAGCTTCCTAGACCACAGCATTTTCCTTACCTTGAGCAGCACCCTCAAGGCTTGCATCGCTAGCCCCATTGATCTCAATTGGGACTGGACCCTCTCCCTCAGCCGCAGATGTCACTTCCTGGTTGGAAGCGATGTTAATCGATACAGTGGGATCTGAGGCACCTGCTGGAACCTCTGAGGAGCCAGAAGAAGGCTCAGAAAAAAGAGAAGATGAATCCTCCAGAGCAGAAGAGTGAATCGGAAACCACCGGAGACACATAGGACTCTGAGAAAGCAGCCGGTGAAGAACCATCAATCGGCTCCCGAACCACTGAAAGTTTGGGCCCTTTGTGCTTCGGAGCCCGTGCTGCAGGATGAGCTAGTGCACGAGGAATGGTCGGGGCAGCCCGCTTCCTCTTCTTCCCCTTCGCTTGAGAAGGTGCAGCAGTCTCAGAAGCACCCCTTCGAGAAGAGCCAGCAGCAAGTTTGTTGTGAGGGCTCGCTCCTTATCATCTTGTTCAAGACTTGGACTAGGCTCTCTTCATACCTCGAAACCTTGCAGCTGTCCTTCCCCTGGAAAATAGCAAAGAGGTTGTCGAAGATGCTCTCTGTCTTCTTCTCCATGTCAAGAAACCATGGCAGAGACTTATCCACGACAATTTGGTGAGACCGCCCAACGTCGCGCCAGTTCTAAGGGAAGCCCAGGGTGAATACCTCCCCCAATGGAGGAGTCCTCGCCATCTTCTTCTGTCACATGTCATCCTGGCTTCAGTGGGAGTTCTCCCCTTTATAGGGGTGGCTGACTTCCCAATACCCCTTACTGGTGATCTATCACCAATGTTCGTAGGCCTCAGTTGCTCGCACTATTCAGCTAAAATGCAGCAGCACGTACTTGTTGATCTTGGTGAACTCCAAGCACGTGGCCCAAGCCGTGCGAATATCTCTCAGGAGCCAGGTCTCATGATGAGTCCCCAGCTAGTCCTTCTTTCTGTGGTTGATCTTGTTGTACCGCTTCTCAAAGAATATCGAGAACGGGCACCCTTGGTCTATACTGTGCTATCGGGGCAAATCGATGAGGGAAATACCCCTCAAGCTTGGCACTATGGATGGTGCGGTAGGGTAGAACCCTGCCTCTGATGCTCAACATGTACATGAGCTCCTTATGATAGTTGGAGAACCATCTCAGTTCTTACCCAAGTGGTCGGAAAAAGCACGATCCGTAAGGCTTTTTACTGAAAAAATAGGCTACTCATGTGAAGGTGGTCATTGTAGAACAGTCTACGTGCATGACCAGGAGTATGGAAGACTGCTTTCTGCTCAGCACTCCTCAAGACAAATGGGCACATTTTTTCCTCCAATGCCCTATTTTTGAGGTAGGTGTTGAGGAAATAAGCCCTGAGCCAGTTGTAAATGTAGTGGATGGGGAATGGCGTCTTGAAGTCCCCTGAGAAGGCTTCGCCGTCCACTATGTCGTTGCCTCCCTCATCACCCTGATAGGCTTTCCCCCTAGACATGGCTCCCAAGTCGTAGTAGATGCTGCATAAGTCCGGCTGTGCGAGCGGTACTCTCGCTTCCTCACCATCTCGCATGCTACGTAGAACGTGCCTGAATGTATAGTGTCTGCTCCTCCGGGAAGAGCGAACTTACACAGGAAGAGTACGAGTATGCCACCAGGAAAATGTGGTCATTCCCACTGTGCAATTCAAATAGTTGAGGTGTTCCCTTCATGGAGGCCTTCCCCTTTCTTCTCGGGCTTGGACCAACCTCATTAGTACAGTCTCCATAGAAGAATTCCACCCATTGAGTGAAGGAGACACGCCTTGGCTTTAGAGAAGAGCAGCTGGTAAATCCCAAATAACTCTTGCAGTTCAGCTGGTGGGTCTTCTTTCTCGACCCGTTCACCTCCAAAAATGACTGAGTTCGGGGGCACGAACTCGTCATACATAGCACCTATGAGTGGGATCCCATCGATGAATTGTAGATCTAGCAAAGACATCCCTTCTTCCTCATAACCAAGCAGCCATGTGTTACTAACATGGCTTCAGGTTTCCAATAGCACCTTGACCGTGTTCGAGCAACGGTCATAGTATCCTGCCGAGCACTGAATGGCAACTAGCAGGGAAGCGCGCTTTAGAATGTCTTGGTATCGGCTCAGCACTCTTACGGTCCTTTCAGGTACTGATGCTCCCCTTGCACCCAGAGGCCAGCACAAGACCACTTCAGGCCCGCGGTCTTCACCATCCTCTTGCCTAGGGTCGGCAAGTCCTCCCCCGAGGCTATATTCCTGTGCAAACAATGGAAGATGCCTACCCCTTCTTCTATTCTTACATTCCCATCGCTGTCTTCTCTAACCTCAAAGCGGATGGGGTCACTAACAAAGGTGATGCTCAAAGGCCACCTTGGTTCACACAAAGCCTCTGTGAGTCAGATGGGCTCACCCCTCACCAAGCTTTCGCATGTAAACATATTAGTGCCAAGCTCCCCTACTCGTGGGAGGTTCTTCACATTAGGAATGGTGCCTGAAGGTTGGGCCATGAAGCTAGAGCAAAAGCTTCACCCTACCCCGTGCAAGTCGCTAAGGGACAGTGTTACCCCAGTGCGTGAAAGGCATGGCTATCACTGGCTGCGTGAATAAAGGCTAGCTCCGGCTATGCTGTCTATAAAGATACCACCATCTGAGTTCTCAAGACGTAGCGTCGTCCGTGTTCATAGGGGCTTATCGTCGGCTAGTCACTTAAGGCGTAATGCCAATTGCTCTTATAAAGGCTATCGCAGTCTGCCCACTGAAGTAGTAGTGTCGTATGTCAACGCAAAGGTGCAATGTCGTCTCACGACTAAGGGGCTATTGCCGTCTTTCGAAGTGAAGCAGTAGCGCCATGCAAGGACCAAGACGTATCGCTGTCTGTTCACCCAAGACACAATGATGTCTGTAAGCAAAGGGGGGGCTAACGCCGCTTGTGTTCTACCACTGGCTACAAACGCTCGCAAACATTACATGTATGGCACACCATGACCCTCAAAATCCGTGCATGCTGCCTGCCACCCACGACGTGACTTGACACCACATGTGCGGAGGGTGACCCTTCGCCATCCCACAACTCTTCAATTCCTGATCGTTACAGGTCACGACCCCTCAGGTCCCTACCGACGTTTGCTCTTCTCGTTGGAAACTTTCCTTCCTACTCAACGGATGACCCTCTCTATCCTTTTCCTCTACTCACCGGCGACGAAACCTACCGAGAAAACACCGGAATCTCCACAAAAATCTCCCTGTGTGGTCACAGGTAGAATTGCCGCTTGTGCTTCATGACCTCTAAAAGATTTATTGTCGTGTGCATTATCTAAGGCTTAGCGCCTCATGCCTTACTCATGTTAACGTTGCACGCGTCCTCTAGATACTAACGCTCCGTGATGTCTAATGTCGCGTGCCTCATCCAACTTATCATCGTGCGTCGCTCTTCCCAAGCTCAACGTCGTGTCCTTCACCAGAAGCCACCACTGTGCGCTTCACCAGAAGCTAACGTCATGAGATCTAGCGTCATGCGCATCATCTAGGCCTAACGCCGCGTGCATCATTCAAAACCTAGTGCCTTGTGCATGCTATGGCACTGCCTTCGGTGGATTTCTCTCACGATTCCAGTGGAGCTACGCTCAAATATTTAGATATGACCATCATTTTGCATTCCTGGGGGGTCCATTCTCTGCACTACAGTCATCATATCCTCAGGGAGTCAAGTCTCCCGTTATGGTCCGAACTACAAGACCTTAAAACTGTAATGCATGTCTCTGTAGCAAGACGTTAAACAACGCAACAAATAGTCCATTCGTATGACTTTAAACTGTGAAATTGACACACCTCTCTACCGGGTGTATTCCGTCACTAGCCTCAATAGGGTTGCATCTGTGCTCCGGCTTACCATCCCCAATGGAGTTACATGCATGCCACTGCCCTTCATCCCTATGGAGTCATATTTACCTCATTAATCCTTAGTGGGTCCGCTTCTCACTGAACCACTACCTCTATCCCCCCACGAAGCTTCACTTACATGGAAACCCAACTAATTGGTCTAGTTGCACGACCTTAAACTGCATGGTCCAAACTATAGAACCTTAAACTATAGTGGAGGTCTAGTTGCATGACTTAAAACTGCATGGTCGTCGCTGCAAGACTGTAAACTGCACAGCCATGGTCCAAACTATATGACTTTAAAATATAGTGGAGGTCTAGTTGCACAATCTTAAACTGCATGGTCTTAGCTACATGACTTTAAACTGCGTAGCCAAGGTCCAACTGTATAACCCAAAACTTAGTCATGTCCAGGCTACAAGACGGTAGGCGGCTCTGCTACTACGCCTGTAAAGCAGCACGAATTGTTTCACACAGAGTTCAAGAGGTAGGACTTTAAACATGCTTCCACACACACAAGCCTGCACAATACCCTTTTGCGCATCCCATCTTCATCATCTCCCTAAAGAGTCCATTCCCCTCTACACCATTCAGCATTCCTCAGTGAGTTTCACCTATGCTCACGAAACAGTGAACCATTCCACCATCCATATTCGCCGTCAGCTAGTGGGTCACCACTATCCACCACCCATTTCCCCAAAATGAGTATAATCACCACCATGCTCACTCTATGGTCTCCAAAGTCTGTTATCCACCACCACCATGGTCTAGCAGTATGACCCTAAACTATAGTACACGTCTAGGCCACATGAAGTTAAACTGCTTCGCAAAGGTCCTGGAGGCATGACTTTAAACACGCCCCCACAAAAAAAGACAGACACGTCATGGGTAAAAATGTCAAGAAAAACCAAAGAGATTAAAAGTGAACGGGTACGGTCACAAAATCGTGAGTAAAAATGTCCAAAAATAAAACCCAAGCACGGTGAAAACCCGAAAGGGCGTCGTGAGCAAAAATGGATGAAAAGGGTAGACATGGCCGAAGGGTCATGGGTAAAAGAGCCCAAAAATAGAGGTTGGTGAAAATCGTCTTTACAGTGCCACTTCTCCAGTCTAGGTGAAAACTCACAAAGGACGCTTAGACCGATAAAACAAGTTAACGTAGCATCACCGCCTTAGCCACCACCAATTGCTAAACAGGTGTAATTCTGACTAACAAGGTCCACACAAAATCCTCAGTTGTTAAGATCCAATCACAACATAAGATGGCTCACTCAGGAGTGAGAGCCTCACAAGATCTCCCAAACTCTAAAAAAACAAAAAGAGTCCTTGAGGGTGAGGACGATGACCTAAAGATCCCTCCAAAAATAGAAAGAGTCCTTGAGAGTGAGGACGATGACCAAAAGATCCCTCCAAAAATAGAAAGAGTCATTGAGGGTGAGGACGATGACTGAAAGATCCCTCCAAAAACAGAAATAGTCCTTGAGGGAGAGGATGATGACCGAAAGATCCCTCCAAAACTAAAAAGAGTCTTTGAGGGTGAGGATGATGAATAACAGATCCCTCAAAATAAAAAAGAGTCCTTGAGGGTGAGGACGATGACCAAAAGATCCCTCCAAAAATAAAAAGAGTCCTTGAGGGTGAGGACGATGAACAAAAGATCCCTCAAAATAAAAACGAGTCCCTAAGGTGAGGATGATGAACAAAATATCCCTCAAAAGCACAAATGGCTCTCAGGGGTACCGTCTGATAGGGTGAGGACTGTAAATACCAATATCTCCATGTCACAAACTCGTCTGATAGGGTGAATACATTAAAAACTAATCCCTACAGTCCCTTGAGGGTGAGGACTGTGACAAGATCCCTTAAAGTATATTCTCCCCTAAGGTCTCTGTGAATGGATCTGTGACAAATGCGTCCAAATGACTGAGCACCCTAGTTACAGCATTGCGTGGATTTCTCCTCAGCGCTCACGTGGTCTTGTGGCTAGGGAGAAAAAAGAAATAAAGCCAGAGAAAATTTTCGAATGATATCTTTATCGCTTCTCTGGAAGCACAACATTCGGCAGGGCATATTGTTTGAAGACATTTTTTGGCACCATGGGTCCATGATGCAGAATAAAATAGATGCAGAATAAAATAGAAGCAATAAAGCTTGACAAATAGTGGAAATTTTGACAGTCTCAAAATGTCCCCATAACAGGTAAAGATCTTTATAAGGACTCCAAAAAGCTTCTTGCCACGTTTTGTCATGTTTCGACGTGCCAAAGCAGTGCAGATGAAGAAACAGTTTTGGCAGAATCAGCCTCTAGCACCCTGAAACGGACCTCTTTAACTGGAACCCCATTTTCGGAGTATTAAACAACCATGGGACCACCACCATTAGATTCGGCATAGCTGAAAACCCTCAAGGGTCAATTTTTAGTTTAAACGGACACTCTAGGAAGAACTTATGGGTAAAAGACCAAAACAGGAGGAGCCGCACACTACTCTCGTGTGGCCACCTTGCAATTAAAGTCCATTAAAGCACAATCACGAATGGTGAACTTGAGACATCCATATCTCCCTCATCCAAGATCGGATCATGCTCAAACTTGTTAGAGCATGTTCGTCTTGTCCAAACGAGCGTTTTGATATGTGGCACGTCTCGTGACGATGTCCGAGCAAGGAGAAAAGGTAGAGAGAACTTCGTGATTCAAAGCCACACATTGCAGAAAATCAGCAGGACATCCACTCACTCAAGCGGCTAAATCACAGCGTCCATGAGCCCGATCGATGCGAGACTAGTTGCATCGCGTGCGTAAGGTATGTGGCTATCGCCGATCTAAACCCCATACGTGATGAACGGTCGGATTTCACATAAGATTCAAATGTAGTCACTGCAAATTTCAGTAGCTAGAATCCCAAATTTCGATAAAAGTCCATGATTATCAAAACTTCGTTCGGGCACCAAATCGTGTTTTGTTTGTTGCAACGCGATCATGGTAACATGCTCAGTGCAATTCAACGAAGAAATAGAAGAAAAACATCAAGATGAAGACGCACTATCAATCAAAAGTTTTCAAGATCTATTCAAATTTCAAGTTACATGATCATGCCTTTAAATTGTGATTTGTGGGTTAAAATTATTATCAAAATGATCGTAGCATCGAGCCCTGCGTGATGGAAATCATCTTTTGTTCATTCGGATGGCGGATCATCAATAGATCGTCCGAGAAGAATCAAGAATCTCCCTAGTTCTCAATAGGGACTATTTTGAAATTTTTCAATTGTTAGGCAGGGGCAAATCAGTCATTTTACACCCTATTTTCTTATTTTTTTAATCCAAATAAATCTTAACTATCAATTAGGGTTAGTTTTGGGTAATCCACCTATGTTTTAGCCCTAGTCTAGAAATAGACGCTACCTCTCATTGAGAGGGCGGGGCCTTTGAAAATCGTTGTACAAGGATTCGACTCTTAATCAATACAAATTAAGGCTTTTTTCTTGAGTTCTCTTGAGCACACCTTAGAGAGAGAGGAGAGAGAAATTTTAGCGCGATACCCCTCTTATCTTCGAGGTATTTTCTGTCCCTTCCCTTCTCTCTCTTCAGTTTTCTTTTCCTCTCTTCTTCTCTCTCTGCTTCTCGTTCTTCTTCATCATCTGTATTCTTCTTCTCTGTTGAGTCTTTCTTAGAGGCCATGCATGGTAGTGACAATGTCGTGCATGTCTCTTTCTTTCTTCCCCCTCTTGTGGTTTCACAGGTCGTGCATGACGATGGTAGCGCCATGCGTGAACTTCTTTCTCTTTCCTTCTCTCTTCTTCGTCTCTTTTCCTCAACATAATTCACGTACAACATTAACCATTGTTGTGCATAACGCCGTATGAAGGAGCATACGGTGAGTCAAGCTGTGCTCAAGCAGCAGGTCGGGCTCCTGTTTCAGTTTCAGGATTGGTGTCATGCATGACGATGTGTAACGCAGACCGCAGACTATCTCTCTTTCCTATCATGGGTCACAAAAGGCGCTACTCATCGCCATCCGCAAAGCGTGTCTTCGACGTCCTACGCAAGCACAGCCAGCGATGCCTATCGCCGCCCGCAGGGGTCTCACATGTGCTTCACAGCTATCACAAACGGTGATGCCTATCGCTGCCCGCGGGGTCTCACCCGTGCTTCGTGTCTATCACAGACGGTGCTGCTTTCCGTCATCCACGGGCCTCTCTTTTGCGCTCTGTGCCTATCAAAAATGGTGACACCTATCGCCACCCATGAATGGTCATTGCTACCTTCTGATGTCGCAGATAGCGAAGCCTATTGCCGCCCGCGAAGGGTTGTTGCTACCTGCATGTGATGCCATGGTGATGGCCAACGTCGCCTGCAATTCACTACTCACCCTTCTACCGTGAGCAGCAGTGTCCAGCGCCATCCAGGGGCCACGACATTGTTACTCCCTGGCTGTGGGCGGCGATGCCTAATGCTGTCGGGACCTTCCTACTCCTTCATCTTGCATCTCTCTGCTCTCTTCTCTTCTCTTTTCTTCTCTTCTTGCTTGACTAAAGGACAGACTCAGTCTAGCACTGTCATAGTAGTCTAGTTGTCGAGCAGTATTACCATCGTGCTGGTCTAGAGTTCCATGCCAGTCTTACTGCCACACTAGATTAGGATGGTCATATTGGCCTTGGTTTCTAGTAGTATTGTCGTTACGCCAGTCTGAGTTACCACGCCCATCTTGCTACCACTCCGAGTCAGTCACTGTACTGGTCCAGCTATCATGCTAGTCTTGTTCCTTTATCAAGTCCTCTTCACTTAAGTCCTATTTTCTTTTCTCCCCCTTTATTCAAATCCTCTTCTTCATCACCCTAACTTCTCATATTCTCCACCATATGAATGTGCACATCTATGCATGTTCGCCCCAAGACAAGGGTGGGTCCCTCGGCCCACTTGTCTTGCAAATTAACCATGTTAGTGCTTTGCATAAAACAAGGAGATTGCAGAAAACAAGGAGATTGCAAGTCAAGGGAGGCGATTCTGAACCAGCTAAAGCAGTTGGGGGCTTTTCGACATGATCTAAGAGGACACCCACGTAAGTCATCCCAGTAAATCACAGACCCAAGTGAGGTTGGTCCCCACCTCATGTTTGAAATTCCTCTCTCACCAGTTTGGCACCTGCCCTTGTTTTGTAAACAAGGTTCCTGAGAGAGTAATCTCATGTCCCGGGTCTTTCGAACCTGAGACACATGTCACCCGATCACCTAGATCCACAGAGGCGAGGTCAAGGCATCCGGCCAATGTAATATTGGGCCCTTGATGCCCCAAACTCACTTGTAACATTTTGGACGAAATTTTATACAGTGTATTTTCATTTATGTGTGTTTTAGAAATTTTGTTTATTCTTTTTCGTGGTGTGCTTTGATTACCGCTCTTATAAGGCATTGAGTTCACTCCGACCTGAGTGACATTCGCTAGCCTTGAACATGGTTCTGCACTCTGTCGCCCTTCGGTAAGTGCAGTAGGGGATAGGGGGTGGGGTCGTGACATTGCTTTATAGCCGGCATGGCTTGGGAGGTTTGAGCGGATTGGGTAGAAGGGGTATGTGTTGGTGGAGCGGGGGTTTCAGGTTGAGGTTTAGGAGGTGGCTGGGTGTATGGGACCGAGGTAGTCCCGGGTATTTATAGAGTGGTGGAGTATTCGGATAGGGGAGAAGTGGCGGATCCGGGTACGTCAGGAGCTTTGGCCTTTGAGGCGGCGGCTGCAGCTGTTTCTCAAACCTCATATTCATTTGGCCTGTGTTAGCTGGCGCTTCAGAAATCTGAACCATGTGACAGGCTTCTTGAGAGTAGAAGCTCTGCCCTCTTGATTCTTTCAGTCTCCTCTCAAGGTCAAGCTTAGGAGGCTACAGAGGTTTCTTGGCTTTGGTTCTGTCTTGGCATGAGCTGTCAAGGCGTCAACAACTATCAAAGAACCCGACTGCCTGAGCCAGTGTATTTCTTAGCCACCTCTGGTGCGTCTTGCTAATGTTGGAGCCCTCCAGCTCTTTGTCCAGGGCCTCAAAATTTGGATACTCCAGAGTTGTACCTATAAAAGAGGAAGAAGGGAGGTTAGATGGTCAGGAGCTTTTAAGGTCTTCCCTCAAGCTGGACCGATCTGGACAACTTTTTAAGTCATCAGTGGCAATGGACATGTGCAGAGGATCTTTTGAGTCTTCCCCCTACTTAGACTGTTGGGGGTTGCTTTTAATTTCATCACCCTCATTGGACGTGTACTAGGTCGAGGATGGCTCAGGGATATCTTCTTGATGAGAAGAGGGAGTGAAGATAATTGAGCCTGAGAGGAAGTCCTAGAAGGTTGGTAGGGAGGAAGGGGTTTGAGGAACTCCTTCTCGACTAGGGATCGTGGGATCCTGTTTTTCCGACGGGCAGCCCATGTTGCTCGTCTCCTCTTGGTACCCTTCGAAAGCACTTGGTCCATCTTACTAGGTTTAAGAGCGGACCTGGCTTGACAAATTGCTTCTCGCTTCAGGGATTTCAACCTGCTCCGCCTATGATACAATTTCCACGGTTGGGAAGTTGAAGGTTGTGAGGGATCAAAAGTGTCATTCTGGGAGGTTTGTATCGGGACGTCCTCCTGAACTGGTGGGGAAATGATCGGGGAATCACCTTCTGAAATGGCGCAAGCGACATGACCTTTATGCACTTTCTTTGCAATTATGGCATGAAAGCCACATCACTCGTTCAAGTCATGGCCCCATATCTAATGATAAGGGCATCGAAGATTCTCGGTTCCCTGGGCAAGGCACTTGGGTTGCCTCACCGGCTTTGGTGTAATGATTCCCTCCTAGAGCATCATGCAGAATAACGCCTGAAGGAGATTTGATGGCAGCTCATCAGGGGAGTAGAGGCCTTCTTCCTCCTCCTAGACTGTCACCGCATGGGAGGCTTTTGCTGCCCCGAATGCTTCTTAAGGTCCTCGAGCTCTATCTGACCTTTCTAGATCAAGGCTTCAATGTGGTCCTTGATAGTATAGCATTCTTCCACAGTATTCCCTAATCTTCGATGATAGCCGTAGTAGTTTGTGTTCATATCAAGGCCGGCTTGTTCAGGATTCTTTATCTCAAGCAGTTCAATCATGTTATGCTCCAACAACATCCACAATAGGGTGGGGACCCATTCCTTGTTGAAGCTATAAACTTTGTTCTTCTGTCTGGTCCAGTAGTCGCTTAGATTAATGTTTTGAAGAGGGGGGCACCCTGTTGTAAGCCTGGGGTTGCTGTTGACCTCCCTGGGGTGTTGCCTGAGTATTTAATGGGTCTATCCCTTTGGAGAAGTCCAAAGTTTGAGGGGCAGATTTTTTGGGTTTGTCATTGTGACGGCTGCACTGATCATTCCCTTCTGCTGGTTGCCCCGAGGGTTAGGCTGAGAATTCCCATTACCTCAGTTACTTCCTGCGCCTGAGGATTGAGATCGCATTCCACCATGATGTCAGAACATGCTTTCTAGAACTAATTTGAAGATCAGCTCTGACATGGAGGTCGGGGTAGAGGCCTCGACATGCAGAGCGATCTTCGGTCTCATATTACGCACGCAAGTTTGGACTGCTTCCATCTCAGTCATGGGGTTGAAATGGTAAGTAGTCAAGTCCCTCCATCGTGCTATGAACTGGTCCACAGGCTCGTCTAGTCCCTGGATCAAGGTAAGAAGTTCGATCTCTCGACCTCGTAGAAGCGCTGGTAGAACAGTCGCTCCATTTCTTCCCAAATGTGCACCGAGTTAGGCGAGAGTCGAGCCTACCACTAGAAAGCAGGGTCGTCAACAGTCTCAACAAACTGTCGAAGAAGGAGTCTCCCATCAAATGTTATCTCCTGACATGCCACTTGAAAATGAGCAATATGTAGATGTGGAGAACTGGTGCCATTGAAGAGGGGAAGTCTCCCCTTTTGGTAATTGGGGGGAAACAGGACCCGATCAATGTATGAGTATGGTAAAGCATCGCCCCTGCATACCTGAAATCTGCCTGTTTTGTAGGCTGTGGGTAACCATGGCATCAATGTCCACTTGTGAGACTGGATGAGGGGTAGAATTTTCCTGTGAAGTTGGAGGAGGAGGATGTCTCAGGACCGCCCTTTCTGAGTGATGGGAGTTGGCCTCATGGTGGGACGAATTGCTTGAGGGCCGCATGCTTTCCATGCTGTCAATTTTCTCCATTATTGTCCGAATCATATGCTCAAATCTATCCATGTGCTCTTCTTGAGTGTCATTAGGTTTGTTGATGACCATCACGTTGGTCCTCTCTTCTAGGGAGTCAGTCTCTGGTGCGGTCAAGGCCATGCGTACTTATTAGACAAAGCATGGTAAGTCGGTCAGTAAGGACTCTGCATGCCCTGATTGAACTCGAGCTTTATATTCCAAATGCGTGAGGGCCGGTTCTTGACAGTCTTGGGACCGTGCTTATTGGATAGTCAGGTAGCCTCCTACGATAATGACAACTGCACAAGACTCTAGTGCTTCTGTCTCAGGCCTCATCATTTCTCAGAGCAAGTAGAACAGGTTCTCAGGAAGGAGGTCACCGGAGCTAGCTGTCCCGATTGTCCTGGTCGTTTCCCTGGTCAAGATTCGCAGGCCCCTGTCATGTTTGGCTTTGAGGCTTTGCTGCACCTCTCTCCAGAACCGGGACTGGGACTACGGTTGGCCAGGTTTTCTTGCGCTGGAAAGAGCTGTTTGCATGAGATGTGGCAAGGGGTGTGGACCAGAAACGAGGGCCAGCTTGGGCCTTGGAGGATGAAGGACTTCGTCTCCCATTGGGTCTTTGTCCCGAGCTCTTTTATGAGCTTCAGAGGCACTGCCGACCTGATGGGGCGGTGATGGTGTTTGCATCAGGAGCTGGGAGCAACATGTGGAGGTGATGTGTGTGCGCCCCTTGAAGCAGCATTCCAGGTGATTTGAGTGTCATCTCGGGCTCGAACGATTAGTCTGGCCTTAGGAGGTTGAGAACCGTGAGCACGTGTTTGTAAGGGAACAGGTAGGAGCCTGCCTCTTACAAGGTGCACAAGTGTGTGCTGAGAGGGAGGACGAGGAGGTCATCTCCTATGTACTCAGGTTGGCGCCACAATAGCGTGCCCCCAAGTTATGGAATGCTCGTGCATAGCGTATGAAGGACTTGGTCAGAGGAGACCCGGTCGTGGACACTGACTCAGGGCAATACAAGGGTTGCCCCCGAGGTGTGGCTCGCGTGGATGACCTACGAGCCTTAGTGTGTGTGTGAGAGAGGTGGAGGCCCCAGGGTCTCCTCCCCAGTGTGCGGAGCCTTTGAGCATAGGGGCTTGTAGTGATGCTAGAATAAACCCACAGGAGCACCAACAACTTGGTTGCTATTTGCATAAAGGGACTGGGCAGCCTTTCGGCATGCCTCGACAATACGACCGGCAAGTGACTTACCAGTGACTAGGTGCATGTTGTGAGTAGGTGCGGGCATGGCACCCATGAATGGTGCTTTGGTGGAAGTTCCACTAAAGCTTGGAGACGGGAAGTTAGAGACTTTCAAGTCCCTCCTCACACTAAGCCAGGTCAAGACATAGGAGCTAGACGTTGAGTCTTTGCTCAAGAGGAAGGCTGGGAACGAGGTTCGGGGATCCTGTTCCTGGGGAACGCTCTCAAATGCGAGGATTAGAAAATCCCTGATCCAGATAAACGGGTTAAAGAACCCTGAAGTCACATGGTGTGTGTTAACAAAAAACAAAAAGGAAAGACAGACCAAACAAGGACTATCCAATGATGTGGTAGTGTGTCCCTAGTGGAGTCGCCAAACTAGCCGGTCGCCTCGATCTTGCCCTTCAGGTCGGGTTGACCGGGTGGCACATGTCTCGGGCTTCAAGGGAACCAGGGACCTGAGATTCTCTCGAAAACCTTGTAATTAAAACAAGGGCCGGATAACCAACCGGTGAGAGAGGAATTAGGGTGTGAGGCGGGATACACCTCGACTGGGTCCATGATGCACTCGGGCTAGCTCGCGTGGGTGCATCTGGTTCTCCAGATGAAGAAAGAGTATAGTAGAGATGAAGAAAAGAATAGAATGAGAACAAGATACAAGAAGGGGGATGAAAGAGAGAATGAAAGATTAGTATGGCTTTCAGTTAATCTTTCTGGCTTTCAGTTAATCTTTCGAGGATGAGAAAGAGAGATTCTTGGAAGCTGGTCTATTTTTCACCCAGTACTCCGAGGAAGAGACTTTAAAGACTGGTATGGCTTTCAACCAATGCTTCAAAGAAAGGACTTTAAAGACCGGTATGGCTTTCAACAGGTGCTTCAAAGAAAGGACTTTAAAGACCGGTATGGCTTTCAACCGGTGCTTCAAAGAAAGGACTTTAAAGTCTAGTATGGCTTTCAACCAGCACTTTAAAGGGCGTATGTTTTGAAAATGAATGAAGGCTAGTATGCTTTTCAATTAACTCTTCAAAAGAAAGTGAGGCTGGTTTGCTTTTCACCCAAAACCTTCAGAGAAATGAAGAGCACTTTTTTGGAGAGACTAGAGAGGAAGGGTACCCTTGACACAGGCAGCGAGTTAGCCTACCTTCTGTGTAAAGCATGGTTGAGAGACATGACACCCGTGGCGACTTAGGCTGTCGTGGGTGTAAGTTGTGGATGCGGATGACACTTGCAGCAGCTTAATCTGCAACATGTGTGAACTACACACACGACGGCTTATCCTACCGTGTGTGTCATCTAGAGAGAGAAGAGAATGAGAGAAAGGAAGAGGACTTACACAGACTGCGGCATAGACTATTGTTTGTGTAGTTTTGAGGGGGGATAAAAGCAAGGAAGAAGATAAAGAAGAGGGAAGAGACAAACTTGCACAGGCGACGACACGACTTGCCGTCTGTGTAATCTTGAGCGAGAGAAGAGAGAGATTTACACACACAGGCTGCAGCATGATCTGCCATCTATGTAATCTTGAGAGAGAAGAGAGAGATTTACACAGGCAGCAGCACGACCTGCTGTCTGTGTAATCTTGAGAGAGAGAGAAGAAAGAGATTTACACAAGCGACACAACCTGCCGTCTGTATAATCTTTAGAGAGAAGAGAGAGAAAAGAAGAGAGAGAAAGAAAGAAGAGGGAGAAGAAAGAAGAGAAAAGATAGAAGAGAGAGAGAAGAATGAAGAGAGAGAAGAAAGAAGAGAGAGAAGAGGAGAGAGAAGGTTACCTTTTTTAATCCAAGCATACCCAACAAATTATTCTCTCTCCTCTCCCTCTCTCCAAGACGTGGCCCACAAACTCAAGCAAAAACTGAATTTTCTATTCAATAATTCGAGGTCCTTTGTACAATGGTATCACGTGGTACATATCGAGGTGGGGCCCAAACATGGGTGGATGCTCAAAATTTACCCTAATTGATGATAATTATAGATTAAAATAAATAAAAAAAAATCAAAAAATGGGGGCAAAATGATGATTTTGCCCCACCCAATAATTCACGAAATTACAGTTAAGTCCATCTTGTTGCCCTAGAACGTGTGCAATCTTCCAAGGCTAATTCAGGGTTGCTCCGAAGCTCGTTCGGCCAAAAGATGATTGTTTTCCTATTGGGCTTGGAATGATGATGATTTTGATAGCCATTTCAAGCCATGAATCGTGTTTTTGGGCCACGATCATGTGATGCAAACTTTATGAGAAACATTCAAATTTTGGATCGAAATTGCGCTTGTTTCTCGACATGTCTTCATGATTTCTTCGCTGAATAATGACAAGCTCACCATCACGATCATTTTGCAACAAACACAACTCAATTTCATGCCCAAACGATGATTTTTCACTTTTGGGTTTTTGCCGGAATATGAATTCCGGCAGTCGGAATTTGTGTTGAATCCGACCATTCATTAGACACGAGGTTCAACCCAGATGTGGCCTCAGGCCTTACACACGTAATCGATCGAGGTGGTCGCTGCTGATTTTCCTGCAACTTTTGCCACGAATCATCAACTTCTCTCTAGCTTTTCTCCTGGTTCGAACGACATCACGGGCCATGCCACATACTAAAATGCTTAAGTGAATGAGACGAACATGCTTCCAAAATTTCGTCTCGATCCGACTCAGAATGAGGGAGATATGGCCTTCCAAAATTACTGCCCAAAAATATGAAAACCAGTCTCCAATAATGGAGACTGACCCAGGGAGGGAGCACAGGAATAGCATGCGCCCTACCCTGTTTTAATGTTTTGCCCATAACTTTGTCTTGGAGTGTCCGATGGAGCCGAAACTTGACCTAGGAAGGTTTTCGACTATGCCAGATCTAATGGCTATGGTTCCATGCTCCATTAATAGGGTTACAGTTACAAGGTCCATTTCAGGGTGCTAGAAGCTGATTTTTCCAAATTGGTATATTCGTATGTGCTGCCTTAGACATGTCGAATTGCGACAAAACTTGGCAGGCGACCTTATGAAGCTCTTAAGAACACTCTTGCTCATTCTGCGGTAGTTCTGTGACTGCTAAAAATTCTACCTGTGAATTAGGGCCTTTATTAACATGGCTTCTCTTTATTCAACATCGGGGATACAAGGTGTTGAAAAATGCCTTCAAACAGCAGGCAATGTGTTGAGTAGAAGAGAGAGAGATTGTGGCATGCCCCGGTTTGAGAGAGAGAGGGGATGGGTCCACACACTCGAGAGTACCTATATATCCACGCACACAAGGGTATTTTCTCTCCCTCAAAGTTTTAACTCTCCTCTCAGTGGGATTAAAGACTCAGAAGAAAACAATTGGTGGAACAAACATAATTCCTTTGCTTTGTAATGGATAAATACTCTACTAAAAAAGGGTCCTTTAACAAGTGAGTTAACCTTGCTTATATAAAGGATTCACTAAACTGGGGTGAATGCTCAAAAATAAAGCTTAATTACAATTTAAGAAATTAGGAATAAATCCCGAAATTATGCTCAATGACCAAAATGTCCCTGAAATCCTTTCTGTGAATAATGAAACCGTCCCTGTATGGAGGTCGTTCCGCCATGGCTAGATGTTAGAAGCTTTTTCTATAACTTGTGGCAATGGTTCAAATGATTTGTCAGCATATCTTCAATATTCTTGTGACTCTGAGCATTTTGATGCCCCTTAATCATGTTCGGGTGGCCTTTTTCCCATGCGGTGGAAGTACAACCAAATTTGTGAACTTCATTTGCCAATTCAGTTTGACCTGCAATGTTCTGGCTCCTGGCTCTGCTTGCAAACAAGAGAGAACACAATCATTTTGCACCAAGTTCAATATGATATTGTTCTAGTCTACGTTTTTTTCTAATTTGGGAGGTCATCGGAAAAAGGGATTTTGGTAACCGAGTGGATTTACTTCTTATGTGAACTGGGGACTTGCCTCCATCGGACCTTGGATTGAATGCAAGAGTTATACCAGTTTGCAACTCTTTGTGAGGTGGTTGCATTGAATCAGCCCCACGATCATCCGATGAGTGACGATGATCCGATGCGTGGATGTCGAGCTATGCTTCACTAGATTCGAGGCTTCCTCTTCTTAAAACCTCATTTTTCTGGTTTTGTGGGCACCTTCTTTTAAGGAAAATTTTGACTCTAGGTTGCACCATAGTACATGCCTTAAGACAAAATGACAGGGTTATCATGATCTAGAACATAGCTAAATTTCGGCTTTTCCTGGTTCCAGTGGAAGGCGCCATGGGTCCTTGAACCTGTTCCCAAAACACAATGTCGCGGTCTCCATGTTGCGAGACCGGTGAAGTCACATCGCACTTGTCACGACCATTCCCCTTGACCCTTACCGTCCCATACTGGAGGGCGACAGAGTGGGAGATAGCGACCGGAGGTCGCGTACTTCACTCAGGTGGGAGTGACATCAACACGTTTTAAAATTGCAGAATCAAAGCAAATCACGAGAAGAAAAATAAACAAATATTTCAACAAGCACTAAAAACTGAATAAATTAAAACCATTAAATTTTCATTCAAGCTCCAAAATTCTTTACAATATAGTTCAAGGCTTACAAGCTTGACATTATGGTACATCGCATTAAAACAACAAAGTGAGCACACCACCAAACACCTACTATGCAAAAGAAACCCTAACAGGTCTGAAACTTCCAGCCCCTGCCGCCACCACTCTGCAACTCGACTCCCACAATCAAATGCTATCACTCTACAAAGAAGAAAGTAGGTGGAATGAGCTCAAAGCCCAGTAAGTAGATCATTACCCTTGTATTTATATGGGTATACATAATAACATAGTCTATGGTTCATCAGAAATCATACTGGCATCACTGTATAAGATCTCACATCAAAGTACATACACTTGCTATATAGAGAGAGTAACATTCAGTTACAGAATATCACTTGTTCTTGATACATCAATCACAATTACAGTTAAATGTTCATGCAAAATGCTTAAATAAGACAGGAAAAATAGATCTATTTACTCTTGAAGTAAAAGCCACATCGATCAGGCTAAGCCAATCCTGAACTTGGGACTTCTACCCTCATTCAAAAGGGAGGACAATGACAAGTGGGGGCCGGGGGCCCCACTTCATATTTCCCTCACTCATGCACACAATCCCCAGCGCACTATGTCGTTTTCGATAGGCTGTGACCCTCTCCACCTTCAGGTGGGAGGGCGTTACACTACCATTGGAGGACCTGATGCATAGTGCCTATGACAATTGGGGGGCGCGCTCCTTATTACTTACAGTCACCTCTCGGCTCCACTACTATCATATGGATCGAGGTATAGAAAACCCCACTATCAATGGAGGACCCATTGTGTAGCGGTCAGTGCCAAAAAAATAACAGAATCACAGTATCCATTACCAATGGAGGACCCATTGCATAGCAGTTAGATATCAATATTCATATAGCAGAATCAGAAAGTCCACTACCAATGGAGGACTCATTACGTAGCGTTCATGGCACATATCACAGTATTCATATGGAAGAATTAGATAGTATCAATATCACATAATGGCCGTGTTAATATCACATAATAGCAATATCAATATCACGAGATGACAGTGTCAGTCTCACAGAAATCCAGTATCAGCATCACATCTTTAATACTATTAGATACACAAAATAACAGTGTCCATATCACAGCATAACAGTATGAGATTCACAAAATAATAGTGTCCATATCATAGAATAGCAGTATTAGATTCACAAAATAACAGTGTCTGTATCACAGAATAACAATATCAAATTCACAAAATAACAATGTCCATACTGCAGCATAATAGTATCAGATTTACAGAATAACAATGTCCATATCACAGAATAATAGCATCAGATTCACAGAATAATAGTGTCCATATAACAGAATAACAGTATCAGATTCACAGAATAACAGTGTTTGTATCACAGAATGAGTGTTACAGCTGCAATTTCAAGCTGTGACACCTGATCATAAATAGGGTCATAACTTTTAATTCATTTGGAATTTCAACACGATTCCAAAACAAATTTTACACTAGACACACCTATCTTCCAAATGGGGTAGTTTGAGAGCAATTGGACATTGTTTGGCCCCTCAAAAGATCACAACAATGAAGACATTTCATCTGAAATCTGTTGTGCAGTGAAGGCAGCGACATGTCCTTAAAATTAGTTCAATATCTCCCAAACAAGAAGGAATTTCGAAATATGGTTAACATGTGATTCTAAGCACACGCAGAGATATTTTAAGAGGCAGTGGTTTGAAAGAAAACAGATACCTTTTTGTTAGTCAAAGCCCGTGGCAATAGAGGCGTCAGTTTTGAGCTTTTATAGAACTGGCTACAGTTAGATATTGTCACAATTAATCTTATAACTCTCAAATTAGGCAGAATTTCAAAAAGTGCTAAACATGTGATTTTAAGCTTACTCATAAATATTTCAAATAGAGTATTTTGGAAAAAATGGGCCTCATTTGGTTGGTCAAAGCTCATGACATTAGAGACATCAGTTCTGTGTTTTTACCAAAACTATCCACAATGACCTACTGTCATATTTTGAAGTATAGCTTTACATACATAAAGAATCAGAACAAGATGTAGGCATAAATATTGAAATAGACTCAGAAATATTTCCAATGGTGGTGGTTTGCGGCCAATTGGACCTCGTTTAATATATCAAAAGTGGATTGCAAGAACATGAAAACTTCCTGGAATTTTACAGCATAGTCACAATACCACTTAATATGACACCCCAAATGGCTCATAACCCTTCCACTTCCAAAAGGATACTTAAGAACACAAAGTTACAGACTTTTTGTGAAACACAAGACAGATGTTGATGCTTATTGTGGTAATGCAAGTGCAATTCACATGGCTGGAAAATGCACAACATAACAGTGAACATAACTTTATTCATACTACTAATAGCATGCACAAACACATTCTTAAATGACAGTTGACCTTACACACAAAAGACTACAAGCTAGAAATCCACTTATCTTGGGTATATCGTGCCTCCCAAACCTTCTTCTACAGCCTTCTTCAAATCTTAAAGTGGTTGTTCTAACAGTGAGCTAAAAGGGGAGCTCCTTCTTAGTTCTTCACTTTACCTT
The DNA here is from genome assembly GCF_000471905.2 of Amborella trichopoda. The sequence goes on from NW_006497389.1 coordinate 886,559, forward strand.
AGAGAGAGAGAGAGAGAGATGAGGAGGAGTGGAGGGGTGTGAGAATGAGAGGGAAAGAGAGAGAGATAGGAGCTGGGGTGGTTAAATGGGTAGTGAGAGAAGGAGAAGAGAGGTGGCAACAAGCCACCTCCAAGTGGCATGAGAAGAAGGTAAGGTGGCAAGCAAAGGATGCCACTTGGAGAGGAAGAGAGAAAGGGGAGAAAAAGAGAAAAAAAATGGGTAGTCCCTCATGGACTACCCTACACCAACCAGCCTGGCGGTCAAACCCACTCCCATGCAGCAGAAAAAATGGCGGACACAAACCATGCACGGCAGTGTCACAGCCGACGTTATGCTCACAATGTTACTTCATCTTTCTCTTCGCAAGCGGCAATGCCTCACACTACACAAATGGCGATGCCCCTCGTTCGCACGTGGTGTTGCCCCTTGTTCGCACTCGGCGTTGCCTCTCACACTGCCGCATGCTCTACCGTCGTCACGTGGCTCACAACCACGCGCGTTCTCTCCACCGGGTGCTCTCTCACTACCGAGCATGTTCTCTCCGTCGAGTGCTGTCTTACTGGCTAGAAAAGTATGGGTCCTTACATCATCCCCCCTTAAAATATTATGTGCTGAAAATCATCAGTTAATCATATAAACGGGGGTATTTATCTCCGATTTCATCCTCTCATTCCCATGTTGATTATTCTCGTGAATGATATTGCCATAAAACCCAGACCAGGGGAATCTCTTTATTACGCAATACCTAAACCTTCCAGTTTAGTATTTCAATCGGTTGTTCAACATAAGTTAAGTAGCTCATACTTCAAGACATGGGTCGGATCGGGCTAATACTTTCTCAACAATGAAATATGGAAGACATCATTAATATTAGCCAACTCAAACGGTAAGGCCAGTCGCTAGGTCGCGACTCCGATTCTTTCTAAAATTTCAAGGGGTCCGCTGAATAATGGGCTTAGTTTTACTTTCTTGTCAAACCTCATAATGCCCTTGGTGATACTTTGAAAAAGACCTTATCACCTACTTCAAATTCAAGGTCCCTTCGGCGATTATCGGTAAAACTCTTCTACAGACTCTGAGCCATTTTGAGCCTTTCTAGAATTAAGGCAATCTTTTCTGATGTTATTTGAACAATTTTCGGCCCTAACAGTCTCCTTTCGCCGACTTCTTCCCAACACACTGACGATCTGCATTTCCTCCCATACAGGGCCTCAAAAGGTGCCATTTGAATACTGGCCAAAAAACTGTTATCATATAAAAATTCTATTAAAGGTAAGTGATCATCCCAGTTTCCTTTAAATCTCTAACACATGCCCTCAACATATCTTTTAAGGTGTTAATGGTCCTTTCTGACTGTCCATCAGTCTATGGGTGAAAAGCAGAACTAAAAGTGAGTCCCATCCCTAAGGCTGTTTGCAGACTACTCCAAAACCTCAAAGTAAATCTAGGGTCCTTGTCAGACACAATGCTAATAGGTACTCCATGTAGTTTTACAATCTCTTTGACATACAACGGAGCCAGTCAATCTAGGGTATAGGTAGTGTGGACTAGTAAGAAATGGGCAGTTTTAGTTAATCGGTCCACAATAACCCAAATATTGCCATGCCCAATGTCTGATCTTCGCAAACCGAACACAAAGTCCACAGTGATGTGTTTCCACTTCCACTCTGGCACAGGTAAGGGTTGTAACAACCCGACAGGTCTCTGATGTTTAGCCTTCACTTGCTGACAGGTCAAACATTAAGAAAAAAATTGTGCCACACCTTTCTTCATGTTATTCCACCATAAAGTCTTCTTTAAATCTTGATACATTTTTGTGCTTCCTGGGTGTATAGTATAACGGGAGTGGTGCGCTTCCTCTAAAATAGCCCTCTTTATATTCTCACCATTTTAGACACATACCCGTTTTCTAAATCTTAATAAATCATCACTGCTGATAGAAAAATCCTCCTTTCTTTCCCGTTTTAAGTCTTCTAGAATTTTTATAAGCTGGGGGTCTGTCTGTTATGCTGCCCGAATCTGATGGAAGAGTTGAGGTTCCAACCTTATACCCGCAGTTATCCCTACCTCATTACTAGGGGTTAGTGAGGGGCGCCACTCCACTATATCTTCTATCAGTTTCATTTCTAGGGCCATCAGATATGCTACTGATATTAAGGGTTTCCGACTCAAAGCGTCAGCTATTACATTGGTTTTGCTCGGTTGGTAATTGATGGTGCAGTCATAATTGTTTAGTAGATCAATCCACCTCCTTTGCCTCATATTTAACTTCTTCTGAGAAAATAAAAACTTGAGGCTCTTTTGGTCGGTAAATATCTTAAATTGTGCCCCATAGAGATAGTGTCTCCACACCTCCAAGGCAAAGACCATAGCCGCGAGCTCTAAGTCATGAGTTGGATAATTTTGCTCATGCGGCTTTAATTGTCTGAAGGCATATGCTATAACTTTTCCATGCTGCATTAATACACACCCAAGTCCCTTATGGGAAGCATCAGTGTATACCACAAAGCCTTCATTTCCTTTGAGAAAAGTTAATATTAGGGCTGTAGTCAATCTCTTCTTTAATTCTTGAAAACTCTTCTCACAATCAGTTGACCATATAAATTTTACCTCCTTTTGGGTAGTATTATCTTTGAAAATCCTTCTACAAAACGCATATAATATCCACCCAGACCTAGAAAACTACAGATTTTCGTTACATTTATCGGCCTTCCCCACTTAAGTAGGGCTTCAATCTTACAAGGGTCAACTGTGACCTCATCCTTAAAAATAACATGCCAAAACTCGCTTTTTCCCATCTAAGCATATAACTTCTTTGTCTTTAGGGTCTAGAGGACCATCCTCAAATGATGTTCGTCTTCTTCTAGATTCTTTGAATATACCAGAATATCATCTATAAAGACTACTACAAAATCATCAAGGGTTTAACCCCTGTTCATCAGATCCATGAAGATGGCTAGGGCATTAGTTAGCCCGAAACGCATTACTAAAAACTCGTAGTGACCATAACGAGTCCTAAATGCGGTCTTAGGTACATCTTCTTCCTTAACTCGCAACTGATGGTCACCTGACCGAAGGTCAATCTTGGAAAATACTTGGGCCCCTTGAAGTTGATAAAAAAGGTCATCAATTCTAAGCAAGGGGTACTTATTTTTCACAGTGACCTAGTTCAGTTGCCGATAGTTTATACATAGCCTCAAAGACCCATCCTTCTTTTTAATAAATAAGACAAGTGCACCCCAGGGCGACACACTAGGTCGAATAAGTCCCTTCTTCAACAACTCTTGTAATTGCTCTTTTAATTCATTTAGTTCTGCTGGGGCCGTCCTATAAGGGACTTTAGAGATGGGGACAGTGTCAGGGACAATATATAGCTCGAATTCTATTTCCCTGACTGGGGGCAGAGAGGTTAACTCTTCGAGAAAGACCTACGAATATTCCCTCACCATCGGTATTTCTTCCAACTTGGACCAGTCCTCCCGATTCTCCACCACATAAGCTAAATACCCAACACATCTTTTAGTCAGCAAATAGGAAGCTCGAATAGTCGAAATAAAGTGTAGAGGGGAAACATCCTTGGCACCAATAAAGTTTAATTCAGGCGGGTTTGGGCGCTTAAGGGTTACAGTCTTATCATGGTAATTTATTGTAGCATGGTATGTAGAAAACTAGTCCATACCCAAAATGATATCAAAATCTTGGATGTCTAACAATATTAAATCTACAGTGTTTATAAACAGTATCAATTTCTATATATTCCCCCATAGGTGTGCATACTACCAAAATCCAATCAAGCAGAGAAAGTCTAGTATTAATGTGGCATGCAAAGTGAGGTACAATAAAAGAGTGTGTAAATCCAGAATCAACCAGAATATTTTCTTCAATGCCACAAACAGAGAGCGTACCTCAGATAACTAAAGATGATGCCTTGGCTTCCAGTTCGATAAGGGCAAATACCCGACCTTGGGTCTTCGGTCGGTTTTTCAGTCCCCTTATTGGGAAATCTCTAATCTGGTGGCCTGGCTTGCCACATCTAAAGCATGTCCCTATCATCATTCGGCACTCAGTCGTCGAATAGTTGACCTTCCCACAATGTGGGCACGCTAGGTGCCGATTCTCCCTTACATCGCCTTGCAATGTCTTATGAATCTTCTCATCCCTCTGATTTTGTCTTCTCCTATAGTTCCTCCTTGGGGGTGGTCAAGATTTTCTTCTCAAACTCTCAAACTGAGCTCGTCCCATTCTCCAGTTTCCTCCAACCTGGGACTCTTCACAGTCCATCTCAATTTTCATAGCCAAGTCAACCAAAGGGGAGAAAACTTTCAGATTGCTGATATCACCCTCCCCTTTATTTCTAATCTAAGACCCCTCTCAATTTACTTACCTTCCGGGCCCCAGTATTCATGATATGCGGTGTGTACCTCAACAGCTCAACGAACTTGGTTGCATACTGCTCCACAGTTAGATTTCCTTGTTGTAGCTTGATGAACTCTACTCCTTTTCTTTCCCTTACAGAATCAGGAAAGTACTTCTCATTGAAGGCTTCTAGAAAATTTCCCCAACTTGCTTTTGTTCTTGACTCCTCCCAAGACTGCTTCATTGGGCCCCGCCAATGCTCAACATCTCTTTCAAGCATGAAAGTACCTAGCCGCACTTTCTGCTCATCAATACAGTTCAGAACTTTGAAAATCTTCTCCACCTTCCTTCTCCATCTCTCAACTTTCTCTACTCCCCCAAGTCCTCAGAAGGTCAAAGGCGTCAACCTCCTAAACTTTTCTATCAAGTTGTTGTCATTTTGGTCAGGGGCAGGGGCAGGCATAGCTTCCTTCATCGTCTGTGTCATGGCCCCCAAGGTCTTGACAAACTCACCGAGGGCCTCGGTATTTTTATTACTGGAGCTTGCATTATTGGCCCTTGTCCTTGGCATCTTTACCCTAAGACACAACTACTCAATTACTAATCTATCCAAAACTATTCGACAGACACTTCTAAACTCCCGAGGCTAAGAATCATTTCTTGGCTGCTCTAATAACATAAATGTCATGACCCCGTCCCCTGACCACTACCGTCCCATACTGAAGGGTGACAAAGTGCGGGATCACGACCGGAGGTCACGTACGTCACTCAGGTGGAAGTGGCATCAACAGGTTTTAAAAGTGTGAAATCAAAGCAAACCACGAGAAGAAAAATAAACAAATATTCTAACAAGCACTAAAAACTGAATAAATTAAAACCAGTAAATTTTCATTCAAACTCCAAAATTCTTTACAATATAGTTCAAGGCTTACAAGCCTGACATTGTAATACATTGCATTAAAACAACACAGTGGGCACACCCCATACATCTAATATGCAAAAGAAACCCTAACAGATATGAAACTTCCAACGCCTGCCGCCACCACTCTACAGCTCAACTCCCACAGTCAAATGCTATCACTCTACACAGATGAAAGTAGGCGGAATGAGCTCAAAACCCAATAAGTAGATCACTACCCTTGTATTCCTGCCTATATGCATATACATAATAACATGGTCTATGGTTCATCAGAAATCACACTAGCATCACAGAATAAGATCTCACATTAAGGTACATACATTTGTTGTATAGAGAGAGTAACATTCAGTTTACAGAGTATCACTTGTTCTTGATATAGCAATCACAGCTACAATTAAATGTTCATGCAAAATGCTTAAATAAAATTGGCAAAACAGATCTATTTACTCCTGAAGTAGAAGCCACATCTGTTAGGCTAAGCCAGACCTTGACTTGGGACTTCTACTCTCATTCAGGAGAGAGAACAATGACAAGTGAGGGCCCCACCTCTTAATGCCCTAACTCACACACACAATCCACATGGCTCTTTGGGGTTTTTGATAGGCTGCGGCCTTGCAAGACACAACCCTCTCCTAACGCCTTTAGGCGGGAGAGCGTTACACTACCATTGGAGGACCCGATGTGTAGTGCCAATAACAATTGAGGGGCGTGACCTTCCCTATTACTTACAGTCACCTCTCGACTCCACTCCTATCACATAGGTTGAGGCACAGTAAACCCCACTACCAATGGAGGACCCATTGAGTAGCGGTCAGTGCCAAAAAAATAACAAAATCACAGTATCCACTATCAATGGAGGACCCATTGTGTAACAGTCAGATATCAGAATTCATATAGCATAATCAGAAAATCCACTACCAATGGAGGACCCATTGCCTAGCGTTCATGGCACATATCATAGTATTCATATCGTAGAATCAGACAGTATCAGTGTCACATAATGGCTGTGTTAATATCACATAATAGCAGTATCAGTATCACATAGTGATAGTATCAATATCATGGGATGACAGTGTCAGTCTCACAGAATGCCAATATCAGCATCACATCTTTAAAAATACCAGATTCACAGAATAACAGTATTAGATTCACAGAATAATATTGTCTGAATCACAGAATAATAGTATCAGATTCACATAATAACAGTGTCTATAACATATTCACATAATAACAGCGTCCATATCACAGAATAATAGTATCAGATTCACATAATAACAATGTCTGTACCACAGAATAACAATATCAGATTCACAGAATAACAGTGTCAATATCATAGAATGAGTGTTACAGCTGTTGTTTCAAGTCATGACATCTGGTCGTAAATAGGGTCATAACTTTTGATTCGTTTGGAACTTAAAGGCACTTCCAAAATAATTTTACATTAAACACACCTATCTTTCAAATGGGGATAGTTTGAAAGCAATTGGACCTTGTTTAGCCCCTCCAAAGTTCACAAGAATGGAGACAATTCATCTAAAATATGTTGTGCAGTGAAGGCAGTGACATGTCTTTAAAATTAGTTCAATATCTCCCATACCAGAAGGAATTTCAAAATTTAGTTAACTTGTGATTCCAAGCACACACAGAGATATTTAAGAGGTGGTAGTTTGAAAGAAAACGGATCCTTTTTAGTCAATCAAAGCCCGTGGCAACAGAGGCGTCAGTTAGTATAACTGCCTACAGTGAGATACTGTCGCAATTAATCATATAACTCTCAAATTATGCAGAATTTCGAAAAGTACTAAACATGTGATTTAAGCTTACTCATAAATCTTTCAAATAGTGGAAGTTTGGAAGAAAATGGACCTCATTTGGTCTGACAAAGCTCTTGACATCAGAGACATCAGTTCTGTGTTTTTACCAAAACTATCCACAGTGACCTACTGGCATGTTTGGATGTATAGCTTTACATACATAAAGAATCAAAAGAAGACGTGCCCATGAATATTGAAATAAACTCAAAAATGTCTGTAATGGTGGTGGCTTAAAGCCAATTGGACCTCATTTAATATGTCAAAAGTGGATTGCAAGAACATGTAAACTTCTTGGAATTTTACAGCACAGTCACAATACTACTTAATATGATACCCCAAATGGCCCATAACCCTTCCACTTCCAAAAGGATACTTAAGAACACAAAGTTACAGACTTTCTGTGAAACACAAGACATATTTTAATGCTTATTGTGGTCTTGTAATTGCAATTCACATGGCTGGAAAATTCACCACATAACAATGAACATAACTTCATTCATACTACTAATAGCATAAACAAACACATTCTTAAATCACAGTCAACGTTACACACAAAGGTCTACAAGGTAGAAATCCACTTATCTTGGCTGGAAAATTTACCACATAACTATGGACATAACTTCATTCATACTACTAATAGCATTCACAAACACATTCTTAAATCACAGTCAACCTTACACACAAAGGTCTACAAGGTAGAAATCCACTTATCTTGGTAGTATCGTGCCTCCAAAACCTTCTTCTACTTCTACAGCCTTCTTCAACTCTTAAAGTGGTTGTTCTAACATTGAGCTAAAAGGGGAGCTCCTTCTTAGTTTTTGACTTTGCCATAGAGAGAGAAAGAGATGAAGAGGAGTGGAGGGGCGTGAGAATGAGAGGGAAAGAGTGAGAGATGGGAGCTGGGTTGGTTAAATTGGTAGTGAGAGAAAGGGCAGAGAGGTGGCAACAAGCCATGAAGAAGGTAAGGTGGCAAGCAAAGGATGCCACTTGGAGAGGAAGAGAGAAAGGGGAGAAAAAGAGAAAAATAAGGGGCAGTCCCTCATGGACTACCCTACACCAACCGCCCCGACAGTCAAACCCACTCTCATGCAGATGGACAAATGACGAGCACAAACCATTCACGGCAGTGTCATAGCCGGAGCTGCATATATGGCATTACTCCATCTTTCTCTTCACCAGTGGCGACGCCTCACACTACACAGAAGGTGATGCCCCTCGTTCACACGTGGTGTTGCCCCTTGTTAGCACGCGGCGTTGCCTCTCACATTGTCGTGTGCTCTACCTCCACCACGCGTTCACATTACCATGCGCGTTCTCTCCGCCGAGTGCTCTCTCACTGCCCTGCGCATTCTCTCCACCTAGTGCTCTCTTACTGGAGGGAAAAGTCTAGGTCCGTACCGCACTAGCGTGAAACCTGCTTGTTGCGAGGCCTCATGGGCATATACCCCTTTTGGGTGGTCTGATTGAGTTCAAATTTGATACTCAAGGGTTTTTCGACATTCTGAATGTGATGGAGGTGGTCTGATATAGTTTTGAAGCTACTAGCATAAGGCTACAGTTGTAAGGTCCTTCCTTGGTGCGATGGCACCGCACTCAGGTCATATGGTTCGAGGCTTTATTTTACCGCACAACTTTAGCCTGCCGGTGCCTTGTGTTCCCGTAGGACCAGGCTATTTTTGGCCCTCTCCTTGTTCACATGAGAGATGTAAGTATGTCAAAAACGACATACAACAATGCACTATTTCCAAGACAAAGTCCATTTTTTATTACTATTGGCGCTTTTCTTGACACACCTTTTCTCCCATGTGAATAAAAGAGGAGGTGGCTGCAACCATAGCTCACAGGTGCTAATATGCGTGGGGACTATGAAAACCAGCACGTAATAAGTCCAATTTTAAAGTCACTGCAAGGGTATCATCTAGAACTCAAAAGGTGTATTGGCCTTTGACATCCCAAAGTCCTTCCCCCAAATTTTGCCTTGATCGGGCTAAGGCACGAAGAAATAAGAAGAAGAAATGGTTTGGAGTACTGTGCTCGATACGTGCAAAATGTTCACCTTAGCAAAACTCTTTGAAGGTGATCTGAGATGGTCTCCAAACTACCGCAAATGGCTTTAAAAGGCCGAAAACCCTCGACTAGCAAGTTTCACATCAATTGGACCTCTCTGCTTAGTTGGGTGTGAGGTAGCCTCAGCTATGCTAGGTTAGATTGGGGTATGCAGCTAGACTAGGTAAGCTAGATAGCTAGACTAGGTAAGGTTAGATGGCTAGACTAGGTAGGCTAAGAGAATAGACTAGGTAGGGGTAGGCAGCTAGACTAGGTAGGTTGGGCAGCTAGACTAGGTAGGTTGGGCGTACTAGACTAAGTAAACTAGGTGGGCTAGGAGAGTTAGTCTAGGCAGGTTAGGTAATCTAGGTAGGCCACACCAGACTAGGTAAGCTAGGCTAGGCTAAGTAGGCTAGGTTAGACTAAGGATGAGATGATCGCTCAAAAAATCCTACAACCCTCCAGTGTCACCTCCCCTAGGAGGTAATACTGGCTTCGGGGTGAAAAAGGTACTAAGAACATGGCCTAAGTACCCTGAAGACTTAGCCAAGGTAATGGCCGGGACATACCTAGTCGCTTAACCTTAAGCAAAATCCTCCTTCAATAGTGATCTAGGTAAGGGAGTATGGATGGGTATGGAGTATAAATGGGTATGTGATATAGTCTAACTAGGGAGTATGGGTAGGAACAGAGTATGGAAAGGTATGGTGTATGGATGGGTATGGAGTAGGGATGGATATGGAGTATGGATGGGTAGAGAGTAGGGGAGTAGGGATGGGTATGGAGTATGGATGGTCATGGGATATAATCTAGAATGGAAGTACGGTCTAGGTAAGGAGTATGGTAGGAGACGGGTATTTTTCACTTTGGCACAAAGTTTTCTCTCTCCTCTCTCAATGGTAAAAGATCTTCAAGAAAGAAAAATGCCACACTCACTCTCTTAGGTTAAGCCTTTATTCACTGTTTCAACTTTTTCAAAGTCTTTCCAAGCTATTACATATTACAAAGCATGGGGTATATATAGAGGTAACCCTTGAAACATGGGTGTATACTCAAAACCCATAGAAAATGATGCAAATTAGAAATAAGAAAAATAAAAAATAATCCTGAGATGATGAAACAATGACCAAAAAAAGTCCCTAAGAAAGCATGCAAATGATACTTAGGTCCAAAAAAAGGGCATCTTCATGGCCAGGGGCATTCTTTTCAGATTTTTTTGATGACATTTCGACCAATATAATGTCTTGAAAACTTAGATGACGCCTAGGTGATCATTTTGATATAATACTTTCTCAGTATCTTAGAGTTTTGATAATATTCTTGCAATTTTTCACTTTTTCAGTCACTATGTAAACTTGTATTTTCTTTGTTGCCCAATCTTGTCAAAAGGGTCGCTTTTATTGTCTTGTTTTTGTTAGAAAATGGAAGGGGCCGACGTCACGGTCGCTTCACATCATGAAACATGTTAAATGACCTCCAATTCGTCATTTTGGATTTCTGGGAAGTCGTCAAAAAATCACTTTTCCAGCATCTCAAAACTTGTTTCCACTTGCATGCCTTGGATGGGTGTCTTCTTGGACCTCATTCTTAGTGTATCTATCCTCAAATAGAAGTTGTCGAGCTACGATTGAAACACCTCTATTTTGGGGTCAATCTGATCTCGAGACTTCGAGTTCCAATCATTGGAGTAAGGGGATGTTATGCACACCGATTTTTTGCATAATGTATTTTTGTGCGATCTTCTCTCTAAGATTTCTCTTGATTTGGTTGTCGTATTCATCTGTGGCACATGTCAAAAGTTTGCTCTTGTCGAGGAGCACAGTATATGCGAATTTAGGCTCGATCCACCATACGGATGATGAGATATGAGTGTTGAAAAGTTGTCTCATTTTGTAGGAAGAGGTATCATTTTTTTACTATATTAGTGTAGACGTCCCCTCGAAATTCTGGCTAAAAAAATTCTAAAAAACCTCGATTATGAGTCTAAAGGACCACACAAATCCTAGTACACCATAAGCAATCTAGACCCAATATGATTGTCCCAACATCATCCAAAACCTATCTCAAGGATAAGTAGACCCCTAGAGCTCTCCAATGGTCCAAGAATTACCCAAATTGAATCCCGGTTAAAAAGATCTAGAGAATAACACTTTGTTCCTTACCTAAATGGGCCCGGGGTGACCCGCACCAAACGAGCATGTCGAGCAGGCCTGTCCGACATGCCACGTACTCGCATTGTGCAGCTGGATGGGCCAAGACCCCTCCCAGTAAGCTTCTAGAAGCTTTTTGAGGTAGTTTTGAGCTCCAAAAAAATCCGAAAAGTTTTTTAAAAAATCAAGAAAAATCCCTATTCCTAATCCTCATTGAGTTGGATTAATTTCAACCTTAACCATGCCTTGAATTTGGTTTTTGGGTACCTAAGTTTAGTAATCTCATTTATTCTCTTTTAATAATTACTTTCTTTAATTTTATTTATTTTTCATTTTGTTTTCCATTCCTAGGAAATTTAGCAAATAGAGGCTTTTTAAGGTCTTATATATGGATTTCAAGCTGGTGTTGCCATTAGACTCAAAAGAGAATTCGAAAACCTTTGTGATGCTTCTGAGCCTATAATTTGAGGGACCCCACGCTCTATATAGATTTCAAAATTAAACTTGTTCAGTTGATCTCACTCAGAGATCGATCCAAATCCAAGCGTAAACAGTTTGGCACCCACCGTGAGGCCCTCGAGCTTCGAATCTGTATATTTAGACCATGAAAAGCCTTCTGTAAATTTACAATAATATTTTTTCAAAAAAACAGAAATTACTGAAGCTAGAAAACACCAAAAAAGTACCAAAAAAGACCCGTAATCCAATCCGAGCCTCGTATGGATTCCATGACTTGAACTGAGTCATGCAACCCGACTTGAACCAAGTCTGGCATTCATAGGGCGACTCGAACTGAGTAGTGCAACATGACAAGACACGTGTTGTGCAATACCAAAACTGCAGGAAAATTTTTCTGGCAGCCTGTTTAGGCCCTTGGGTTTTCTTTGTCCTTTGTTTTTTGTTTGTTGTGTATTGAAATTCTAAAAAACAATAAAATAAATAATAATAACAATATCAACAATAGCAACAACAATAATAAAAAGAAAAAAGATATAAATAATAATAATAAGATAGATTTTGATTGATCTTATCTGTTAAGATTAGTGTTTTTAATCCTCATCTAATTAAATTAGGTTTAGATCTTTTTATTTGCTATTATCTAATTACATTTAGATTTCTTAGTACCTATCTTTTTCCAACTTCATATTTATCTACTGAATGCATGTGCCTGCTAGATCACACATAGTGCGCATATCATTAGAGTGTGGTTAACTTACGAATCAAATGTCCAAAGTATTTCAATTTAACATCAGCTTGGTCCTCGCAATCAAAGCCATTCAAGAGGCAATAGCCCAACACGTCATGCTATAAATCTCACAAAGTAAACCCAAAGGACCTTAGCCATCCAAAGTGCGAAAGCTTGGTTGTGGGGGTGCAAAATTGGAAGTCCGAAGAGAACACAAACATCAGGGGCAACCCATTCTTCAAGACCTAGTTTGTACAAAAAATCAAGGGACATTTCTTTGGTTTGCAACATGAGGATTAAGATCTAAGGGTAAGAGGCAACTTGATGATTCCTAGTCCGGAAAGTCCTCAACTTAGCTCATAAGGATTAATTAATTCAAACGCAAATGCTTAAAGCAAAATACTAGGGCAAAATTGTTTTCCCAAATTTAGCTATGAAAAAATTTTAAAATATAAAAAATACTAATAATAATATTAGAAATTCTACCAAAAGGGTCATACATGGTTAATAAGACTATTCCTTTCAAAAACAATTTAAAAACCTTTCTTTTAAAAAAAATTTGACAATGTTGTGTTTCCATAAATTTTCAAATAAAATTTTTTTCCAAAAATTAAAAGAAGCCGCAAAATAAAGGCCCACAATGGCAAGGGCCTTTTTGCTTTCATCATTGCATGCGTTAATTTGCTTAGAGGGCTTCATAGTCGCATGATCTTAAACTGCTAACTACGTTATTTTTCATAAAATCTTGTATTTTCTAAATTTCCTTTTAATTTCTTAATTAGTATAACTCCTGCCTTAATTTCCTTAAGTGCAATCAATTAGGATTAACAAGTTGTCACCAAACTGTTAACCATATGCAATGAGCTAAACCTATCATTAGTGCACTAATGACTCTCATAATAGGATATTATCCAAGCATTCTTACTACTTGATAAAAAAGACATTTAGAAATTAAATAATTTTGTAAATCTATAATATAAAAAAAAATTCTTATAAAGAATCCTAACACATCACTAGGTTTTCCCTTCAGTGACACTGGGTTTTCCCTCCAGTGCAACATCCTATAAAAGCTCCAAAATGGATCTTAGTATATGGCATTACCTCATGTCAACCACATGGGATTTCATATATACCATACAATATGGCTTTTGTATCATTATTAAAAAAATAAATTCACAGGATAAAAGGGCCTGATAGGCCATATTTTCAATATCTCCCACTTGGCCTGAAGGCCCTTTAACTTCTTGTACATGACATTGCCTCATGCTTTCTACATGGGATTTCCATATACCCAACCTGAAGGTTCTTTGAAAATCTTGTATATGGTATTACCTCATCTTTTCCACATGGGATTTTCATATACTCACGAATATGATTTTTATGAACCATTATTGGATTTTCATTTGGACTTATCTTAGTCCTATAACTGCTACATATTTTTTGAAAATTTCCTAGCTTAAAGCCTTAGTCAATGGATCGGCAATCATCTCATTTGAAGGTATGTAATCAACTGTTATATCTCCATATTCCATTACATCTTGAATATGGTGGTATCTCCTGCGATGTGATTGGATTTAGAGTTTATTTTTGTATCCTTAACAATGGCAATGGCTGCTTGATTATCACATAACATATTTATAAGCTCATTTTCAATGCATTCCAACTTTAAATTCTTGAGGAAATTTCTCCACCAAATAGCCTCTTATGATCCTAAACTACAAACCACATATTCTGCTTCCATGGTTAACAAAGCAACACAATCTTGTTTTTTACTGCACCATGATACAACACCTCTGCCAAATGTGAAAATAAAACCCGAAGTAGATTTACTATCATCATAGTCACCACTCAAATCTGTATCAAAGTAATCCTGAGGCCTAAAAGAAGAACCTTGATAATGCAACTTGTACTTTTTTGTTCCTTGGATATATCTTAATATCCTTTTTACTGCTTGCCAATGTATCATTTTGGGGTTTCTTTGATACCTGCTAACAAGTCCAACAACAAAACATGGCTCTGGCCTAGTGCATGATACAACATAATTAATACACCCAATTGCTTGAGCATATGAAATATTTCTCATATTATCATTATCATTAGTAGGGCATAAATCAATGGATAATTTAACTGTTTTATCAACATGGGTCAAGACCGGCTTGCATAAATCCATTTTAAACTTTTTATGAGCAGATTCTAAATAATGCTCTTGAGATAAGCTGCGTATCTTTTTCTATTTATCTCTTGTAATTTCAATTTCTAAAACATATGATGTAACCCCCATATCTTTCATTTCAAAGTTATATTTCAGCCATGATTTTGTTTCATTAGTCATATCTATGTCATTTTCAGAAATCAAAATATCATCCACATATGTCATTTCCAGCAATCAAAATATCATCCACATATAAAGACAATGATCACTTTCATTAGAAACAAAACCAAGTTTCATAATTGCATCATAAATTTTAAATACCATTGTCTAGAAGAATGCTTCAATCCATGTAGTGATTTAATTAGTTTGCGCCTTTTATTTTTTTTACCTTCAACAATATATCCTTCAGGTTGTAACATGTATATTTCTTCATTTAAATTTCTATTGAGAATTGCAGTTTTAACATCCATTTGAAATAACTCTAAATTAAGGTTGGCCACAATACATATCAAAATTCTAACAGAAGGATCCTACTACTGGAGAAAAAGTATCAACAAAATCTATACCTTCCTTTTGGTTATTTCCTTTAGCAACAAGTCATGCTTTATATTTATATGTACTACCATCAGCCTTCAGTTTTCTTTTTGATATCTATTTGCAACCAATGGGTTTTCTCCCACTAGGAAAATCTATCAACTCCCATACATGGTTTTTAGTTATAAAATTCATTTCTTCATTCATAGCATTATTCCAAAAATCAGATTCATCAAAATTAATAACTCCTTTATAATTGGAAGTTTCAAGAATATATTGACAAGAAAATTATAGTATTGGTCGAAAGTATCTATGTAAATAAAACTTTGATATGTTTCTAAATGATAGGGTGCTCTTATGTTCCTAAAAGTTATCCTAGGTTCACTGTCATCTACATTAGTAAGTTCAAATATATCACCCCCACTATCTATGTAGTTATCAAGGTTTTCTACATTAGGTTCATAATGTTCTTCTATATTTTCATTTACTCATTTGTTATTGTCTAATTCATGTATATCTATAAAAGAAAGCTTGCCTATTTTCATGTGTTCTTTTAAGAAATGTGCATCTCTAGATTCAATTAAGGATTTGGTCTCATGGTCATAAAACCTATAACCCTTAGAAGTATAAGAGTATCCTATGAATGAGCATTTTCTAGTTTTAGCCTGCAACTTAGATCGCTCATGGCTCGATATAAGTACATAAGCTTCACAACCCCAAATTTTTAAATGTTCCAATCGAGGATTACGTTATGTTCATAACTCATAAGGAGTTTTCTCTACGTGTTTTGAGGAAACTCGGTTTAAAATATACATAGCAATATGCAATACTTCACCTCAAAAAATTGAGGACAATTTAGCATGACTCATCATTGATCCCACCATTTCCATAAGAGTTTGAATATGCCTTTCAGCAACACAATTTTGTTGGGGTATGTGGGGCATGATATTATGGTGTACTATCCCATTTTCTTTATAAAAAGTATCGGACAAATTAAAACAATATTTCCCTCCTCGGTCCGTTCTAAGGATTTTAATTCTTTTATCTAATTGGTTTTCAACTTCGAATTTAAATTCTTTGAACATGTCAAGTGCATTGGATTTTCTACTAATTAGATAAATATAACCAAATCTCGAATAACCATCAATAAATGAAATAAAATACTCCATACCGCTATGTATTTTTATATTGAGTGGCCCACAAATATCAAAATGAATAACATAAAATAAATCAAAAGATCTAGTTGCTTTACCAAAGGGTTTTCTACTCATTTTACTAGATAAACATGGTTCACAATTTTTAAAATCTAAATTTGTCATTTTAGGAATCAAGCCATCATTATCAAGTCTAGAAATTCTATTTCTACAAATATGACTCAAATGTATTGGTTAGGTGCCTCGATCTCGCCCTCCGGATCCCCAGAGGATCGGGCAGCACACGTCTCGGGTTTCGGAGAGACCCGGGACGTTTGTGAGATCGCTCTCTCGGGAACCTCGTTTGAAAACAGGGGCAGGTATTACCATCCCGTGAGAGAGGAATTTAAAGGTGGGTTCGGGACTTACTCGGGCTGACTTGCGTGGGTGCCCTCTTAGATCACGAAGAAAGCCCCCCAGTGATGAAATTGGTTTAGAATCGCCTCTCTTGGCTCGTAGTCTTCTTATTTTCTGCTTTCCTACAATCACACGTATATATGGCAAAGGTTATGGAACGGTGGGCCAAACCTCACCATTTTCCTCTTTGACGAACATACACAAGCATGCGTATTCAACAAGAATAAAGAAAGATAGGGGGGAGAGAAGAATTCGACCAAGCGAGAAGATCAGAGCAGTGACTAGGCTGGTGAATAATTGGCATAACATGGTAGCGAAACAAGCTCGGTAACTGAGACCGGCTGACGTGATTGCTACTAGACACTATTGTCAATATTGACTAGCTAAGCACGATGGTTGGTCTGTCGTGACAGTAAAGCGGGCCAAGCGAACCTGGCGCAACAACATTATGGCTAGACGACAAGACTGCCATGAGATGCTAACCTCAATCCCTCTTAGTCGAATTAAAGACTAGCCCCTGAATGGTTAAGAGAAGAAGGGAATGGACAAAAGAAGAGAGAAGAAGGAAGATGAAGAGGAGATGCAGTCGGCGCTAAACATTGTCTATTGTTTCAGGAGAAGGGAAAGAGAGGGAGCAGTCAGCGCTAAGCTTCACCGAATGTGTCAGATGAGAAGAGTAAGAGAACCAACTGGCGCTAAGTCTCGCAACCTGACAGAAGAAGAGAGGGAAAACCATCCAGCGCTGAGTCTTGGCGACTAATAGTAGAGGAAAGAGAAGACCAACTGGCACTAGGTCTCACCGACTGACAGAAGAAGAGAGAGAAGACCAACCGGCGCTAAGTCTTGTTGATTGGTAAAAGAATAGAGAGAAGACCAACCGACACTAGGTCTCGCCAATTGGTAGAAGAAGAGAGAAAAGACAACCCGACGTAAGGTCTCGCCGACTGATAGAAGAAGAGAGAGAAGACCAACCAACGCTAGGCCTCGCCAATTGATAGAAGAAGAGGGAGAAGACCAACTGGCGCTAGGTCTCGCCGACTGATAGAAGAAGAGAGAGGAGGTCAACCGGGGCTAAGCCTCGCTAGTTGACAGAAGAAGATAGAAAAGACCAACCAGCGCTACGTCGCGTCAATTGACAAAAGAAGATAGAGAAGACCAACTGGGGCCTTGTCAGTTGACAGCAGAAGATAAAGAGGACCAACCGGTGCTAGGTCTCGCCAATTGATAGAACAAGATAGAGACGAGAAGAGAAGATGAGAGAGAGAGAGAGAGATATAGAGACGAAGAGAGA
Organism: Amborella trichopoda; assembly: GCF_000471905.2. Next base: position 904,557 of record NW_006497389.1, read on the forward strand.
GAAAGAGAAGGATAACGAGAGAGAGAGAAAGAGAGAGAGAAAAAGTGAGAGAGAGATAGAGACGAGAGAGAAGAGAGAGAGAAAGTTGCCTGCTCGAAGGGTACCAGCCCTTTTCTTATCTCTCCTCTCTCTCTCTCGCCCAGACATAATCACAGGCTCAAGCAATGAATTGAAATTTTATTGAATCCTCAGAGAATGAATTGAGCGTTAAGAGTCCTCTTTACAATTATGCAGTTCCTGTTTATATAGAATTGTGCCAAAACATGGGTGGATTGATCAAAATTAGACCTACCTGCTGAAAATTAAGATTTAATTGAATTAAAAGAAATTCTAAAAATGGGTGTAAAAATACTATTTTGCCCCTACCTAACAATGTGTGGAATGTCAGAACAGTCCAAGCTGCTGCCCGAGATCTTACGTGATCTTTCATGGCTGACCCGAGAGTGTTTTGATGCTCGTTCAATCGAAAGATTATTGTTTTCTTGTAGGGTTTCGTATGGCAATTGTTTTGATACCAACTTTGAGCCATGAATCAAGTTTTTGAGCCATGATCATGAGACTTGAAATTTGTTTGAATCTTGGAAACTTTGGATCGATGATGCAATCGTTTTTATGTTTTTCTATGATTTCGTCGTCGTAGTGCACTTACCATGCCGTCACGATCGGGTGGCAACAAACGGAACGTGATTTGGAGCCAAAACGGACATTTTGCAACTTTTGAGTTTTGATCGGAATTTGGAATCTAACGGCCGAAATTTTAGTTACTTCGTCAGCTTCATGCATGAAATCTGACCATCCATTATGTACGGGGTTCAGACCAATGATAGCCCTGGACTTACGCACACAATGGAATTGGTTTTGTGTTGATCTGTTGCGTGAGAGACGTGATTTGGTCCATCGAGCGAGGCATGCCACTACTGAATTTTCTGCAATTTCTTCACAGATCGACAACTTTTCTCTAGTTTTTCTCCCTGCTCGAACATCGTCTCCGGGCATGCCACATATCGAATTGTTCGTCTTGATGAGACGAATACGCTCACCAAATTTGAGAGCGATCCGACTTGGAACGAGTGAGTTACGGGCCTCGAAAGTAATTGCCTGTGACTGTAAAACAGTCACCTTTAATGGTGTTTTGATGAAGTGAGGCCACACAGGAGTAGTGTGCAGCCTTCTTGTTTCAATGTTTGGCTCATATCTTTGTTCTAGAGTAATTCGATTAAGCTGAAACTTGACCCATAAGGGTTTTCGACCATGACGGATCTAATGGCGGTGGTCCCATAGTGATTTGAGACACCGAAAATGTAATTCTAGTTGTAGGGTTCATTTCAGGGTGCTAGAGGCCATTTTTCCAAAAATTGTTCCTTTGTGTTCACTGCCTTAGACATGTCGGAATGCAACGAAACTTGGTAGGTGGTCTTTTGGAGTGTTGATGACGATCTTGACCCATTCTGGGGGCATTTTGAGACTGTTGGGAATATCTATTGTTTTGTAGGCTTTATTGATCTGCTTTCTACCAGGAACCAAGGTGCTAAAAAATACGTTCAAACAGCTTGCCTCACTGAATGTTGTGCTTTAAGAGAAGTGAGAAGGAAAATCATTCGGAAGTTTCCTTCGGCTTTTACTTTTTTCCTTCCTAGCCACAGGGCCACGTGAACGCCGAGGAGATTCATGTAATGGTGTAACTAGGCTACATGATGTAACTAGGCTGTTTAGACGTAGGGATGCATTGTTCGTGGGTCCGTTCATGAAGACTTTAGGGGGAGAAGAGACTTTTTTGAGGGATCTTGTCAAAGTACTTACCCTCATGTGGACTGTTTTCGATTCTGAATTTGAGGATTTTGTACGGACCTCGTTAGTCAGAATCAGGCTCATTAGGCAACTGAGTGTCATATTGAAGGGCATTGTTCCCATTTAGTCTAGGTTCGTTGGTTTGTTTTGGTAGGCGTTGTTTGCTGCTACACTAGGTTTGCTTTTGACGTTTAGAGTACCACTTTGGGTCTCGACTATTGGGTCCAATCGGGGGCAGTATTAGCCGGTCCCGAAGGTCTGGGCCTGTTGTCTAGGCGATTTGAAGTCTCTGGCAGGTTCTCCCCTTGCTTTGTCAGTTTCTTGCCTTTGTAGTGTTTGTTTGTAGAGTGTGTTTTGTGACCTCGTGAGAATAATGTTCTTTCTCATGAGACTTGTCTTGCCGTCTTGGCGAGTCTTTTGTCTTTCAAGTCCTTTTTGCAGCTGGACTTAGACTATCAGAATCTTTTCCTTAAAGATCATATTTTTGGATCTCTGGTTTTATGCCACCAGGGATTTTCGTCCTTTGAGTGAGGGTTGAAGCTGTCTATTGAGACGAGTGCTGTATCAACCTGTTTATTGGTCCAAGTGTCCTTTGCGGATTTTCACTTGAACTTGGGAAGCGGCGCCCTAGAGACGATTTTTGCCAACTTCTTTTTATTTGGGGTTCTTTTACCCATGACCTTTCGGCCATGTCCACCTTGTTTGTCTATTTTTACTCATGATGCCCTTTCGGGTTTTCATCGTGCGCAGTTTTTATTCACGAAACTCTTTTACTCATGGTTTCGTGACCATGCCTGTCCGTCATTTTTACTCATAGTATTCCCTTGTTTAGGTATACACCATGCTCATTATTCCTTTTTTTTTTTTTGTAAGGATGCATTTAAGGTCATGCCTCTGGGACCTGTGTGAAACAGTTTAATGTCATGCGGCCTGGACATACACTATAGTTTAAGGTCATACAGCTGGATCGTAATGGTGATGGATGGTAGTCTATGAAGGCCATGGAGTGAGTATGGTGGTGGTTTGGCTCACTTGGGGAGATGGCTCGAGGCTACCTATGAGAGATGGACGATGTATGAAATATGAGTGGATGATGGTGACCAGCTAACTTACGACGAGTATGGATGGCGGGATGGTTCGTCGTTTTATGAGCATGGGTGAGACTCACTGGGGAATGATGTAGGATGATGACATGAATGAACTCACTGGGGAGATAATGAAGGTGGTGCGTGCACACTAACAAGTAGTTTAGAGAAGGTGTGCAGCGTGAAGGCGCACGAAAAGGCGTGTGTGCGTATGTGTTGGCGAGTTTATGGTCATGCCTCCAAGACCCGCACGAAACAGTTTAACATCATGCGGTTAGGAAGTGCACTATGGTTTAAGGTTATACAACGGGACCGTGGTAATGCAGTTAAAGTCATACAACTAGGACCATGCAGTTTAAGGTCATGTAACTAGACCTCCACTATAGTTTAAAGTCATATAGTTTGGACCATGGTGTTGAGCCCTTTATCGTCATGCTGCTAGGACGTGTACTAGGTTTAAGGTCATACGGCTGGACTATGGTTATGCAGTTTAAAGTTATACAACTAGGACCATGCAGTTTAAGGTCGTGCAACTCGTCCTCCGCTATAGTTATGGTCATATAGTTCGGACCATGGTGCTGAGCCTTTTAAGGTCATGCATTATGGATCGAGGCTAAGAGGTTTATGGTCATGCAATATGGACCGAGCCTGAGCAATTTAGGGTTACGCGGTATGGACCGAGGCTGAGCAGTTTAGGGTCATGCAGTATGGACCAAGGTTGAGCAGTTTAGGGTCATGCAGTATGGAGTGAGGCCAAGCAGTTTAGGGTTGTGCAGTATGGACCGTGGCTGAGCAGTTTTAGGGTCATGCAGTATGGACCGAAGCTGAGCAGTTTAAGGTCACGCAGTATGGACCGTGCAATTTAAGGTCATGCAACTAGACCTCCGCTACAGTTTAAGGTCATATAGTTTGAACCATAAAGTTTAGGGTCGTGCATCTAAACCATCACTACAGTTTAAGGTCATATAGTTTGAACCATGCAGTTTAGGGTCATGCATCTAGACCTTCGCTACAGTTTAAGGTCGTATAGTTTGGACCATGCAGTTTAGGGTCGTGCATCTAAACCATCGCTACAGTTTAAGGTCGATAGTTGGACCATGGAGTTTAGGGTCGTGCATCTAGACCATCGCTACAGTTTAAGGTCGTATAATTTGGACCATGGAGTTTAGGCTTGTGCATCTAAACCATCGCTATTGTTTAAGGTCATATAGTTTGGACCATAGAGTTTAGGGTCGTGCATCTAGACCATCGTGTAGGTCTCCATGTAGGTGGAGCTTCATAAGGAATAGGTCTATGGATAGTAATCAGACTCCCTGGGGATAAAATGGCTAAGACTATTCACAAACTGACGGTTCAGATGGAAATGGTGGCCTGATGAAGGATGACCAGCAGAAGTGGGCCTCGTTGTGGTTTTTGAAGGGGGTAAGCGTACTCTCTGGGTGAAAGATGAATCTCTATAACAGGTAACCCGACTCCCTGAGGGTAAGGTGGCTTGGTGTGAAGCTAACCCACTGAGGATTGGGGAACTAAGAAGGACCCTAACTTCACTGGGGATGATGGGCCGCAGTATGGGTCTAACTCCTAGTGGGGGATGAGGGACAGCTCCTAACTCCATTGGGGAAGTCACAGTTTAGGTGCAACGGCCTGGATGCAAGTCCACTAGGGATAGTGGTAGGGCGTACACTGCTTGAAATACGACCTGCTCCATGTGTAGCAGTGACGGTTTATTGTGAATATTCAACCGGCGTTGAGTTCTCACAACACAACCAGCGATGTTCAGCTGGCATTGTGAATGACCCGTGGTATTATCTGAAGGAAACCGGCACATAGTTAACTGTCACTGGGGTCATTTTAGAGCCACACCCGGCGCTAAGGTTTCATACGAAAACACACCCGATGCTAAAGTCAACCAGCGTTAGGGTCATATTTGGAAACACACCCGGTGCTAAGTCAACCGGCACTAGGGTCGCATTTGGAAACACACCCGGCGCTAAGTCAACCGACGCTAAGGTTGTTTGGAGACACACCCGGGGCTAAGTCAACCGACGCTAGGGTTTGGAGATACACCCGGCGCTAAGGTTGTATTTGGAAACACACCTGGCGCTAAGTCGACATGTGCTAGGGTTGTTTGGAAATTCACTCGACGCTGCGTCAACCAGTGGTAGGGATCGATCAATGCGAGTTACCTTGGGCCTTATGTCGAAGCCCCTACCCGGCTTATTGTCACTTGGCTTCCTATGGATGCAACTGGTATTCCGAGTTTGTGAAGGGCTTTTGAGGGCAGTGTAGTCTATATAAGGGGGTAAAACCCCGTTTTCCCTTATTTTCCACCAAGGGTAAAAACTTAAGCAAGTTTTCTTTAACCGTGAGGACAGATAGCTCGGTTGAAGTTTCCAGCAAGTAGTGGGATTTTAGCAACAGTCTCTATAGGGAAGGTTGTTCGGCAGGCAGCAGGATTTCAGCTAGGGTTTTGCAGAGAAGACCTTCGGCATGCAAAATTTATTGAAGTTGCATAGAGAGTAGCAGGGAAAGGAGAGTCCTCCGAGAAGTTTTCCGCGAAAGGGCAGGAATTCTGGCTGTCGTTTTCGTTTCACAACAATGAGTATTTTCATGCATCCTAGGAATTTTCCAAGGATTTTTAAGGAGTTTCCTGATGGTTTTGGTAGCTTTTCGACACCACTCGTGGTGTTGCAGAAGTTTTCGGACACTTTCAAGTGGTTTACCAGGGTTTCCTCCACTTTTCTACACTATTAGCCGTGTCGCAGAGGTTTCTCGGTGAGGTTCTGGTGAAGTTCAGGCCAAAAGACATAGGCGGGAAAGTTTTCCTGTGAGTTTCCGACCGTGTGGGAGCAATTCCGGTGGAAGACAAACAGTCGTAGGAAGTGGGTCGTACGACTGCAGGAGGTGAACCGTCGGAAGGAAGGCATAGGGTTATCAGTTGCTCGTGTGAGGCAGTGCTGAAGGACGTGGCGACGGTTGTCAGTCAGTGCCATTGAATTCAAAGTGTCACGACTAGGATTTGTGGCACGTGTGAGGGATTTACTCTCAGTCGGCGTTGGCCTTTGGAAAGTTCAACTGGCACTAGGGTGTTAGCAATCTGTTCTATAGTTGAGTGCTAAAAGACTCAACCGATGCTAGTTGTTGGCGCTCAACTGGCACTGGGCATTGAGAAGCTCAATCGGCGCTGAGTGTTCGACAAACTCACCCAGCGCTAATCGTTAACACATAACCAACGCTGGGCATTGAGGAGCTCACCCGACGCTAAGTGTTTGAGAGGCTCAATCCGCGCTGAGTGTTGGACAAACTCAATCAGCGTTGTTCTAGTGCCTTAGCAACTCTTTAGGAATGAACCATTAAGTCCTTTGTAATGGTTGGTTCTTCTTACCAAATCCCCGTTGTGAAGAGGCTCCCAAGGGAAGGGGAAATCAGCGCCCGTGATTTTATGGGTGAAGTTTTATCAAGGGGCGAACCCATTTAGCTGACCCAACCAGTGTACGAGCCAAAGTGGCCTCTTAGCGTCACTTTCATTATTGACCCCGTATGCTTTGAAGTACAGGTGGGAAATGATCCCAATGTCTGTATTGAAGAACGAATGGTACTTCTTCACTGTATGCATCGAAACAAAGCTTTCGAGGAGAACTTGGCCACCTTGGGGAAGCGAATGGTCCAGTTGAAGGGATTACTGAGGTGGTTGGTAAAAGGCCTCCGGATTCAGGGAGAGCACCAATACCTGAAGGGACACACTTCCTGGACTGTCAAGGTATCGGCTTTGTATGGAAGCGTTCTCGAGCATGCTTCGCTATTAACAGCGGTCCAGTGTTCGGGCAGCTACTACGACCATTGTTCCAAAACAATAAAGGTATTGCTGGAGACATGGAGCCACGTGAGCAATCCTTGGCTTCTTGGTCATGGCGAAGTGGGAATCACTTTACTGGATCATCACTTTATTGGAGGTCTCTTGATGCTCGACGCTATGTATGACGAGTTTGTGCCCTCAAACTCAGTCGTCTTCTGTAGTGTTAACTTGGGGGGTGAAGTGCCGCCGGCCAGTCTTCCAAAGATCTTTGAGGCCTATCAGTTGATTGTAGGCCGATATACCAATGGCAAGGTCACATTTACAGAATGGGTGAAATTCTTTTATGGGGATTGTCCTGAGGGCGATCAGGGTACTCCGAAGGGGAAAGTGAAGGCAGTTGCAAAAGAGACGTCTACCTTATATCAACTCGAGACTAGTGATGACCGTGTTTTCTTGGCTGCTTACTAGGCCCTGTTCTTGTGTAAGTTTGTGCTTCCTGGCTGGGGGGACTACATTCGTCCTGGGGTACTATATGTGGCGTGTGACATTGCTAGAGGGCGTGAGTATGCCCTTGCTCAGCCAGTCCTGTGCAACATATACTATGGCTTGGGGGCCATCTCCTGCGAAAAGGCCTATAAGGCCAAAGAGGGAGGGAACAACATTGTAGGAGGAGAAGCTTTCTTAGAGGCTTTAAAACTCTATTCCCTTCGTATTACGTGTATGGGTGGCTAGGGGATTATTTCCCTGACACCTATGCCAAGCATCAATGCTCAGGAAATAAATTGTGGCCCTTCTTGATGAGGATTGCAAACCAGAGGGTTATCTTCCATACCCCAGGGGAAGCTCGGGGTCTGTTTGGAAATGATTCTTTGAACATGAGACGGGTCCCCTTTCCGGTCGGAAGCTTCACCGACCATGCTTTTTATTGATGAGTTGGGGAAGGAATTGGACGGTGCCCCAACAACGATTAAGGAACTCATGTTCATGTTGAGCATCAGAAGGGGACTCTTACCTTAACGAACTTCACACAGTGCCCGGTTAGAGGGGTATTTCTCCCACCGCTTTGCTCATCAGCACGGGCTTGACGAAGGCTGCCCCTTCTCGGTATTCTTCAAAAAGTGCGGGAGTAAGGTGTGTAAGGGGAGGGCAGAAGAGTTTGGAACTTTCTGAGAGTGTTGGCTGTCGGAGCATATACGGACCGCTTGGTCTATGTGTCTTGAAATGACAGAGACCAGCAAATATGTGCTACCTCACTTCCGTAGGAGAGTTCGAACCACCAAGCCATATGTGAACTGGTGGAGAATCGCCAGTAAAGGCTATTGGGAGAAGGATCACCCTTGGAAAGGAGTGAATGGCAATTGGCGCCAGGACACCAGGCAAAGGAGGCTGGTGGATGCTCCTGCTCTTGCTCCCGACAGGGTATTTACCTAGGATTATCCCTCCAACTGGCGAGCTTTGGAGCTTTCGCGCGAGATAGTAGTTGATGAGGCCTCACCAGAATTCCTTGCAATAAAGACAATGACTGGGAGTGTCTTCGATAATCTTAGCTCAATCTTTGAATTGGATGGGGGCCGACAACTCCCTGGTTACGAGAAGCGTCCACCACAGGACCTGAATGCCCTAATCGGGAACAATACCCACAACAAATTGGCTGGAAGGCCTTCTCAAGGTGGTGGATCTGAAGCGGTAGCTCCTACTCCAGGAGGGGGAAAGAAAAGAAAGCGCCCGACTACTGCGAACACCCTTGCAGCGTCTTCAGCTAGTGGGTGGATTCAGAGGCGGAAAAGTGTCAAGCTTCCTGTGGTGTAAGAAAAAGGAGGTAGGCCTCTTCTGATCTTTTAAGAATTCTTCGAGTATCACTCTTTGTGCTTTCCGAACCATCTTCTTCTTCTACTAAAATGCTTTCTTTTTCTTCAAAAACCGAGGCAGAGGACTTCAACAGCTCTGAGTTTATTGGCATTGCTTCTGATTGGGAGAGGACTCCGGATCTTAGGGAGACACCCTTGAGTTCAGGGGTAGTTCCTAAGTCTGAGGCGGCTCTAGTGGAGACTGAGAAGGATGAAAGCCTTGCAGCAACTGCTCCAGATAGGGGCTCAGATGTCGATGTGGCCTCCATGCACGAGGAGTTTAGTGCCCCGACTGAGGCAGGGGCTATGGCTCGAGGAGAAGAGCCTGAAGTTGATGACGTGCCCGAGCACCAAGAGGTTGCCGCTCCCGTGGCCCCGAGTCATGAAGATGAGGGGACTGAGCTCTTTGTGGCCAAGGTTCTAGCTGTTGAAGGCGAAGGCTAAGTGGAGGAAGCCACTGCCAGGGATGAGTCGGCTGGCGAAGGCCAAAGAGAAGGGGCAATTCCTGAACTTGATGATGATAAGGTGACAAACCAAGAGTGTGAGGAGCAAGGGGAACAAGTTCCTCTACAGCCTGTTGGGATAGAAGTAGAGGTCCCCATAAGAGAGGGTCCAGACAGCGAGGCTGTCATCGAAGAGCCCATGAAGATTGAGGTCGGGGCTATCCATGAGCCCGAAGGGGAAGAAGCTCTAGCCTTTGCCCTTGTTTCAGAGGAGCCAGTGGCTCAGATGGCTATCTCTTCAACAAGCCCGGTCCCTTAAGGTTGAGGTGTCTTCCGTAGTGGTGGCCTTAGCAGCACCGTCCAGGCTTATTTTCGGTGGTGTTTCTAGCATGATTGAAGGCATGCTTAGAGCAGGCCTTCCGGGCTTAAGGGAGCTGCCTTTCAATGAGCTAGGAGTAGGTTTGGCCAGGCTAAGGGAGTTTGCTGGGACTACTGCGGTCGGGACGGCACCAGAGGTGCTTTCTCATTTTGGAGCAACTCTAAACGAGTTGGAGAGCATTAAAAGTGGTGCTCAAAAATGCACTTTTGGGTATCCAATTTGGCTGAAATTTGTATCAATAGCATTTGTCATCATGAACTTCTTCTCATGAAAGTTTGAAGCTCATTAGCCACTTGTTTCTAGGGATCCTCTTGTAAAGTTGAACCAATTTAGATCGACCCTACATGCGGTTCAAGAAGTATAATATGTCATTTCTCCTTCATCCAATGTCAGATTGAGCTCAAATTTGGTCCATAGACTTCTTATACTAAATCATTCTTCCCATAAAGTTATTGGGTCCTTAATCTTTGTATATCTTGAGGAAGCTTTGTAAATTGGACTGAGATCAATGTTGTGAAATGGATGGTTGAGTTTTGTTGAACCATATCTTGGTCATCTAGTCTCATATTGGCCTGATTTTTGGAGAGTAGCTTTAGAATACCTTGAACTAAATATTAATCTGTCGGATTACCATTTTGGTCCATTTTATCAGAGTTGAATGTGCCTTCTCTTGGACCGTTCAATTGCTTTTTCAGGCATGATTGGGCTTATATCTTTCTAATTTTTGAAAGGAAGATTTATTTTGTCCTATTTAGGGGATTTTTAATCTCAATATTTATTACAAGGCAGGCTTTTTATCCACTAGAACCACTTTTGGTAGTCTCTACAATAGTTTAGTAGTTATCATGTTGGGAATTTATTTGACTGGACATCATCACTCCTTGAGTCTGGTGACCTTTTATTTGAGATAAAATACCCCCAAACAGACGAACCTGGTGAGGCCAATATACTCTGACTATTTGGTTCTAGGCCTATCAACTTTGCACCAACGTAAGTATCGACTTCTTTGCCATTTTTTTGTCCTTCAAATGACAAGGACCGCCAAAAGAGGGGGAAATATAGACACACCCTCCAAATTTAGGTTTATTTCTGAATTCTAAAGTTGTAAGGAAGATCATCCCAGTTTACTATGGGATAAACTGAACCACAATCCATAACCAATCCACAGTAGATTCTTTTTAAATGTTCATAGAAATCCCAAATATCGTTAGTGATGCACTTGGCAATCCATCGATTAGTCAAGAAAGTTCCCATTCGACATTTGACCCAATCAATCCATCATTTTATGGCTCCTTTTTGTTGATCCATATCTCAAGGTTGCATAGAGATTTAGAAGGAGAAGACCGACTTTTTGAAGAAATTTATTTTTGGTTTATTGTTGTTTTGTAATTTTTTGTTATCTAGTATTTTAGTTAAACTTAGGGGTAAATTAGGAATCTTTTATGCTTTATTTTAAGTGAAGCGACTTATAGTATATATTTATAATATTTTGGGTGTTAGGGTATCTAACACTTTAAGGGCATGAAAGTAAAAATAAAATGGAAATAGTGCTAGCAAACGCTATTTATTCGATAGTGGCATTTCATTAGGGTTGTAAAGTCTTCTTCTTAGCAACTCAAAAGCATATGTCCAACGTTTTTTACAAAAAAATTACACCATAATTTTTTTCAATAGTCTATAAATGGAAAAGTAGAGAGAGAGATGGCAAAGACATAAAATAAATAACAAACAATTAAAATAGATGACAAACTCCAACAATCTCTCAAATGTTCAGAGTCCAAGAACCAAAATAAAAAGGAAGAAGGATAAATCATATTTAGAAAATAGACGGCAAGAAAAGCTTCAAACATTTTTTCGTATTATCTCTCTCTCTTTCT
>NW_006497389.1:915938-967771 GCF_000471905.2 Amborella trichopoda
TCAAATCACTTGGAATTTTAGGCGTGTGTTCTTCTCATCAAGCCGCACCTAATAAAAAAATTAAAAAAAATTATCCAAAAAAACAAAATTGATCAAAATATGCTCGAATCTTTATAGAGGTATTTTCGTAAATTTTTTCATTTAAAATATTTTTTTGATAGTTTTCGAAGATTTAAATATTTTTTATGAATACATTTCTAAAATTTCAAGTGATTTAGATTTGTAGAAAAAAAATTTAAATTCAAACACTTTCGGGCATCTGTGATCGTCAGATCGGGCCAGATTCAATCTGGGCCATTGGGCTCATTTTTACTTATGAGCTAACTGGCTCACAGGATCATTTTCCATATATATATAGTTTAGGAAAAATATATCTATACACTATCTTTTTAAGTTTCATTTCTCAACATATATAAGGTTTCAAAACATATCTTGCATCATAGAGATGCCATGTATTATAACTTCTAACTCACTTAGACTAACTTTGACTAGTCTTTTTAACCCAAACAAAAGTTCAAAAGATATTTTTTCTATTCCATTATAAACCCCCTTTTTTCTCTCTTCCCGTGTTTATCTCCAAACCTTTCTCTCTTTTTTCCAAGATTAAAAAAAGATATTTTTTCAATATTGAAAAAACAGGAAAATATTGGGGAGAAACATAGGAAGAGAGAGAATGGGGTTTAGATAGGAATAGAAAAAAATGATGTCTTTTAAACTTTTATTTGATATATAAAGATGAGGTAAAGTTGGTCTAGGGGTTAAAAGATATAACACATGAGATTTCTATGTATCAAGTCTTTTAAACTTTTGTTTGGGGTAAAGTTGGTCAAGGGGTTAGAATATATAATATCTCTATGTAGCAAGATATATTTTGAAACTTTGGATCTGTTGAAAAATGAAACTTAAAAAGATGGTGTACAAAGATATTTTCCCTAGTACAAATAATACCTATATATATATATTGACAAACAGTGACAATTTTATTTCTCTTAAACTATTGCATCAAACTACATACAAAACCAGGAAACATAAAAATAAAATTAAACAACCTATTACATCAAACGGAAACGAAAACTAAACAATCTAAAATTTCAAATCAAATTTATTCTAATGATTGAAATTTCTTCAGCTACAACTCCATCGTTAGCCAAACGATCAACCTCCAGATTGCTTTTTCTATACACATGCATGAAAGAAACTTCCATTCCCAAACACACAATATCTGCTTCTCTATTCAATTCTTGCAATCTCCATGGATAATTATTCTCTTTCTTTATCCAGTTTATGACATTAAGAGAATCCCCTTCAGCTATTATAAGTTTGTTAAATTCTTTTACCAACTTCAAACCTTTAAGCAGAGCCCTCAATTCAGTTTTATTTATAGCTTTCCTCCCCACTAGTCCATAATATTTTAGTAGAACATTCCCTCCACAATCTCTAACTAAACCACCAATTCCAGTAGGCCCTGGATTCCCAGCTAAACTACCGTTAAAATTTAATTTGAGCCAACTCATTTCAGGTTCTCTCCAAATTCCTACTTTAATCCTCGTAATCGATTTTTCATTAAGAAGTTCATGTAAATTATATATGATATATGTCCTACTCACTCCCCACCATTCAACTCTAACAGCCAACCATTTGGCTACTAATACCCTGATCTTATCTCGAATTTCTAACTGGGTTTTGCTTAATTCTCTAATACCATTCTATTTCTCTCTTTCCATATTTCTCATACCACTATTCCTTTAACTACTTTCCAAATAATCTTCCCTTTTTTTCCTATACCAGCAATCTTCCATTGATTAATAATGTGATCCACTAGCAATGGGATATTCATTTGTACATCCAGCCAATTAAGTACCCATCCCCAAATCGATCTTGCATACTTGCAACTTAGAAACAAATGACCTATGTATTCCTCATCTTCTTTGCACAAAATGCACACATTTGGCATAATTTTTCCTCACTTTCTTAGCATATCCACTATTAATATCTTTTTCAAATGCACTAATCAAATAAAACATCTCATTTTTTGAGGGGTAGGCTATTTCCATATTTTTCCACAGTCAGAATCCTTTTATCTAATTTTGTCATTAAAAAAAAAAAGGACTAACCAAATTTAACAGAGAATTTACCACTATTACTAAGTTCCCATACCACGCTATCTTCATTGTGAGGGCAACAATAATACAGTTGCAGCAATCCAATGCATCGTATATACTCATCTATAACTTGATTACTTACTCTTCGATAGTTACATCTAATATCCTAGCTAGTGTTGAAACCTAGGGCTTCCACCATTTGACATATCATCTTATTTTTTGAAAGTTACTTTAGCAAAAAGGCTAGGAAACTAAATTTTCAAAGGCATATCTCCAAGCCATTTTTATTGTCAAAATCGCACTTTATCCCCTTCCAACCAACATTCTTGAATTACTTAAGAATAAATTTCTATAGGATACAATCCCTTTCCACATGATTTATTTACCTTTTTTATTTGCCCTTTTTGCTACAATACCATTTTCTAGATCTTCACCATATTTTTCCAAAAGAATCCACCTCCACAGTTGGAAATTTTCTTATGCACATCTCCACCACCATTTAGTCAATAAAGCACTATTCATAAATTTCAATCTTTTTACCCCCATACCTCTATCACAAGAAGGGGTACACACTATTTCCCATTTCACTAGATTAAAGCATTTCTTTCCTTCACTCTCCCCCTATAAGGACCTGTTCATAATCTGCTTCAATTTCTTAATCACCTTATTAGGTATTTGGAAAAAGGATATATAATATATAGGCAAATTAGCGAGGGGTACCTTTACTAAAGTCAATCTACCCCTTAAAGATAAAAGCTTGAATTTCCATGAATCCAACTTATATTACATTCTTTGGATTAGAGGATCCCATAATACATTTGATCTCCCATTAGCAACCACCCCAATGATTTGAGTTTTCTTTAAGTTCACATTTTGGCCTAGTTTCTCACATATTCTCACATATAAGAAATTTATACATATATAAAAGATCTCCCTTTCCAAATTACAAATATCGGGTTTCTACAAGAAGTACTAGAGACCAAAACTACATTGACAACAAATCCAATTGGCAAAAGACCAAAAAAAAAAAAAGGAAAGAAAAAGTTGGTATTCAACCTATACAACTAATATCGCTCTCACTAATACATGATCCTAATCAAACCACTATGAAGATTAGAAAATATTTTCAAATTAAGAATGGACTTAAGAGAATTTAATTCTCGGGATTTTATATTGGGGATAAGTGGCCTTTAAAGGACTTATGAGTGCTTGTAAAATGAAATGATATAGTGGAACATGAACTCTGTGGGAGTGTGATCCCTCGTAGACCATACTAAGCAAACGATGTTATTTGATACCAAAGTGTAATTGACGATCTAGGCTAGTCAGTTAGAAAAAACCCATTTTACCTGGGCATAAATAACAAATCGATAAGGGTTCAAATGGGTTAGCCCTTGATGAGGTCGGAGACAATGCCTAGATGAGTGAGCTGAGGGACTGTGTGACCCTTGTGTGTGATGGTAGACGGGAGCCAAATCCTTATCCATGTGCCATCACACGGCATGCATATCGATAGATCATTCAGGAAAGCCAGAAATTCACCTTTTAGGGTGAAGCATATGCATGTGCAAGAGATACCTCTATGCGCCATTGAGTTGTGGTCGCATCAAGTCTTGTTGACCATGACTCGTTTATAGAGGAGGACCTGTAATCCACAAACTGGGATTGCAACCCTTTAGCTCATTGGCTAGACTTTAATGACCTGCTAATGAGCCCCTGCTTGGACTGTGGGTCATGAGAAATATTGAGTCGGTCTGATAAAGCAAGTATAGTCTATAGTCCACAGTTGATGGTGGAGAGCCTCATGATTGTTGATTCAATTCCTAAACCATATGGATCTTTTTCCTATCAAATTAATTTAACTGTGTTTGTTTTATGATAGAAATTATTTTAGAATTATTATTTGAATTTTTATGAATTACTGGATATTTTATTTTTGGATTTATAAAATTAAAGGTAATGATTTTACAATGGTTTAATATTCAAATAATAAAATTATTTTATTAATTTAAAAATATCATGAGGGTCCATTGTGCATATAAGCCCACAATATTTCTAAAAGGTGGGGCCCATGAGTGTCTCCCTTGGGTGGCACGCCCCACCCTTATTATCTTTCCCATTTTGGTGATGATATGGCATGCAGCCGTATGACTGGAAGATATTGACTAAATACTGACTTGATATATCTTTGAAAAATTTTGTGGAAAGATTGAGTAGACTTGTGCTATTTTATAATATGCAGAATATTTTGATTAAATTTATTTTATCTAATTTCTATTGATGGGAAAATGGTTTTGGAAATGGGGATAAGGGTTCATGCATCTTCCATAATATTAATGGCCCATCTATGGAATGGATGACTCAGAACTCTCACTCCACAAGTCACCCTTGATCGACAGTCTATGTTCAATATCACTTAAGATACAAACTATGAGAAACCCTAAGACACCCTAAACCAATTTTTCACTATAAATATGGGTTTATCCTCCCTATTTTATTCGCAGCCTCTCTCTTCTCTCCTACATCTCTTTCTCTCCTCTCTTCTCTCTCTAAGGGGCTCGCCCCACTCTATCTCCTCTCCCCCTCTCTACATCTTCTATCTCCTACCCATAGAGGGGGGCACACCCTAAACCTTGGTTTCCTCCCACTTTCTCTCTCATCTTATATCCTAAGGGTTGGGAAATATGCTAAAAGTATTTTGAGGGTAGGATCTAAGCTTGATGAGCTACAAAAGGGTTGTATAAAATAGTTTAACTAAAAATTGCTTTCTCGGATCGAAATTGAAGCTAGACCATTAATCCTGCGCTATCGGATGGTGGTGACTCTGTGTGGGGTGTAATAAGCTCGGTTGAGGTAATCTCTAACACTCTTCTATTTTGTTTCTTGCATATTTAATTGTACAATTTTTATATTTTCAAGCACAATATTTGAGGTTATTTTTTTTTATTAAACAAAATTGGTCTAGTGGTAACCAAGTTTTTAATATCTTGGATTTGTAAGGTTTTATTTTCTTTGAAGTAAGAGTTATTGTAATAAGGCTACTTATATGTGATCGTTGCCAAAAAGAAAAAGGAAAAGAAAAGAACATGGGTGTGTAAAAAAACAAAAAAAAAATCCCGGCAAGATCATATTGGCATTTCTTTCATCGATATCAAATAAAGGTTGATATTTGATGCCATTAGATGTCTTTTCTCTTTTTTGAGTCGAGACCAAGCTTGGGAATGAGATACGAGAAAGCTAATAATCTTTGTAGTTAAGTAATACACACTAGTTAAGAATTGTTAAAATATTCAACACACCGAGAAAGGCACTCTACAGAATTGGTATTCTATGCCATTTTGGAGCAGTTATATGAAGAAGATAATGATGTATTCTTCAATTACATACTGCAGTGTTTTTGTGTATCTTTACAAAATTACAGTGGGAGATCCTTAGGGAATTGAGAGTTACGGACTCATGAATGAAATTTGACAGTTCTGACCATGCAAAATCTAGGAACTGTCCACTGAGTTCCATGATTTTTGCCACCAATAATATAATCTTATTTCTTACTGAAATTTTTTTATGACACATATATTGAGCCTACTTTCAAACAAAAAAAACTTCATCAATAAATTCCATGCGGTTTAAAAGATATGATCGATATATTGAAAAGTGCACAATTGTTGCTTTCTGCAACGAAAATTATTTATATGACTTGGAAATCAATATTTTATTTCTATTCTTAACATAATGTTTTATGGCTTACACTAAGTTTTTAGGATTCTATTCTGAGACTAATTTATAATGAAATTTATTTGAGAGGGAAATATCTATAGGAAAAGATGAATAAAAATTTTAGATTGAAGAGAGGTCATCCTAAATTTTCTGCAATTATGGTGTGCTCTTCATTGAGACTTAAGTAGCTATAATTATCAAGCGTAAGTAACTAAGTGATAGGAGGCTTGTGGAAATATATGTGCTACCATTATGTGTCTACTTTTAAACAAAATAAGTTTGAAACGAAAACTCCACAAAGGTAGAGAGAAAATACAATTTTACTAGACAATAATATCTTGAAATTCTGCAGTATGATTTATTTTGTGATCTGAATGTCACTTATCTATTTCTCTGAAAAAAATATTATTTGGGATTCAAACCATGATGTTATGATCTGGTTTTAGGTCTAGTTTTTTTTAAAAAATATTTTGGAAAGAAATTCTTTGAGAATTGAGATAAACAAAAAATTTGTATTGAGAGGTGCTCAACTTGATTTTTCCGCTGAAAAAATTGCTGTGTGACGTAATGTCACAAAAACAAAGATAGATTAAACGGTATGATTTAGGGATGGAACTGAGCACTATTTTATATTTTTTGGTCTATTTCAATACTAAAAAAGATTCAGAGATAATTTTTTTTTAAGTTGAGAGATATCATATTTTTATTGTGGGATGCGTATGTTCTATGCTGCAATATATTAAAAGATGTTACATGTTAATGCACATATTTGGATTCCTAATTATGGAGATTTTTTTAAGACTTATTTTAAAAGGTTTTATAGTGTGTCATGAGTATGGTTTATTATAGTACAACTTCAGAGAGATGTAATACATAGTTGACAAGATATGATACTCTATATGAAGAGTATTCGATATGAGAATAACATAAAGAAGAAGAAACGTAATACTCTAAAAGCATCTTGGTTTATTCGAGATGAACGAATACATAGAGAGACTTGGTGGTAGCAAAGAAAAGTTAAAGATCAGTGGAAGAATCAAATTTGTGATATTTGAAATGATAGGATGAAGAAGATTATTTTCTTCACGATGGGAAATAGGGAAAATTCAAGTGCCGAAGAGATGGACACTTCGTAACATGTGAAATCGATGAACACTATATTCTCTATCAGTTGCGTGTTCTTCCAAGATCACAAAAACTCGTCAACAAGTAAAAGCAAAGAATCAAGAAAGCTCAGGTACCACACTACATGATTTTGAAGTATGAAATCTATTTTATATTATATGATAAGATCATATAGGAAAAGAGGATTCAGTAAACATTTTATTTTAAGTTTCATATACTTTTTTTTTTGTTCTTTATTTTTGGCTATTTGAATATGTATGGAGTGTATGGACATTACGTGTTAGGTGCTAACAAATTTGAGAGAGCCGGTTTTGAAGACCTTATGCTTTTATACCTCATTGTGCTTGAGTATGAACTCCCTAGACGGCTAAGCCGACCCTCTAAGTACCACCAAAGCCAGGCTAGATCCATGCCTGGCCCAACCTGATGCCACCCTTATTGGCAAGCCCAAAGCAGGCCAACCCTAGTCTTATCAGCCTATTTGAGTTTAAACCTCCTCAGCTTGTATCAGGCTATAGAGGCCCAAGTCCTAGCTCATCTATGGTGTACTTTCCCATGTCGGGCCTGCCGGCAGTGACTAACAGACTCAAATAAAAAACGAAAAAGAAAAAAAAAAGTATTTGGGACGGCGGCCCGGCTCTGACCCCTCCCTGGTAATCCGGGTCATAGTTTCTTCGGGGTATCACATTTCCCGCCCACCTAAGCCAACATAAAGTGAGAGAGTTGATGATTATCCATTGACGCGTGTAGAAGGGAGAAATTGTTGGGAAGGTATAAGGAGTTAGAGCGATTTGTTGGTCTCTCTTCAAGGAAAAGAAAGGGAACCAGAATAAATGCAGAGGTTGTCATCTTCTTTTAGAGCTGTCGCTCCTCAGTTCCAGATACTGCGCCAGGCCTCCTTGCTGAGATTTTCAACATCTGCACTCTTTGATGATACCCAAAAACAAGTATCCTCTCTTCCCTTCTCCTTGCTTTTTATTTCTCCCATCACTTTTCTGATGACTAGATATAGGTTTTTTTTCTTTTCCCTGATTCTAAGCAAATGAAACTAAATATGGAAAGATCTCATGTTTTGTTAATTTTTAGCTCTTTAATCCTTTTTTTTTTTGTTTATTATTATGTGCAATGTGAGGACAGGAAAGCTGGATATTTTCAATATTTTCGTTTATGGTGTTTCAGATTAATACAGAAGAAAGGGTGGGGTTCCATTGAATAAGAGTTGGGATATACTTTCATTCATTTTCTGTCTATTATGTTTCCTACCAGTTTATGGGTGCCCACTGAAATCGGAGACGTGGAGATGATCAGTGAGCTGCTTTACATTAGTGCGCTAACATTTATATTAGGAAAGAGGAATCAAGCCTATTTTCGATAAGCTGGAGTTGCAGGTGTCTCACTTAATCCATTAAATAATTTAAAGGATTATAAACTTGGGGTTCCTCGGATCCAATATTTTTCCTTTTTTGATTAAAAAACTTGGTCAGCTGAGAGTCTTTGTATACGAGGAGTTCAATCCAGAAGAAGTATAGAGTTTGATCAAGTAAATGGCCTTTCAGTTTTTGAGTACCTTATTTATAATGGGCTATAGTCATTTAAAGAACAAAAATACTTAAACTTGTAAGTCACAAGTGCGGTTCTAAAAATCTACAGATCGGCCAAGAACTCATCAACTGGACAAACCACGTTTGGTGTTTGGGAGGCATACATCTTATGATAGTTATATTTGTACATTGTCCTCTGTGTAAGGTTGTTTTAGTCGTTCGTACCACATATATTGTGTATATAAGGGAAAATCCATATGCAGTATAAATATGTATGTGATTCAGAATTCTGCCCAAGCTTTTCTGAATCTTAACATGGTATCAGGGCTAAGCTTGCATGCAAAACTCTAATCTGTCCACATATGTAATGAAAAATCAGTTCAGTGTACAAACATCATTTAATATTCTGTGGGTAATAAATTTTTGACATCGGGTCACAAATCTGAGTGTGGTTATATTTCAAAATCATAGATTTGCGATTGGCAGTACTGTAGCAAATCTGTAGCAATCACTGTAGTGGTACTATGGTAATATGCTAAGAATCAAAGAAACTCGGAGAAAATTCTCATTGATTAGAATTAGGGATCAGTCCCATATATACAGCTGGCTAGGTTGTACAAAGTGCATAAATACTCCTATAGACTAATTATTATGAAGCTACCTTCAAACTAATCAATAAATGACACAGACTAAATTACAAGACAAATATGCATCTTATATTTCCCACCTCAAACTGGTGCAATCAATAGAAATCTGTGAAAGTTTGTTCATAAAATAATCATGTTGCTGTTTAGGAATAACTTTGGTAAACAGGTTAGCAAGTTGATCTTTAGAAGAAATATAAAGGAGAGTAAGATGGCCATAGGGAAATATTTCTCGAATGGAATGATAATCGGCCTCCATATACTTGGTCCAATCATGAAATACAAGATTGATGGCAATCCCATACACATTGATACCATCCCCATGGAGAGGCATAGATGACAAACAAGGGGCACCTAAATGAAAGAGAAGCATGAGAATCCATACAATCTCAACAGAGGCAGATGGCATTGCATGATGTAAAGCTTTGGCTGTTGATTTGGAAAATACATCTTCTTTCATGCTTTGCACCTTTGCCAAGAAACAAGTGAATCAACATGAAAAATACAATACCTTATATTCGATTGAGTGTGTGGACAGCAGGTCTAAGTAAGGCCAGCAAATCCTACCGGTTGAAGATCAGAGGATGCTAAGAAAAGAGTCCATGAACAAGTTTGTATTGAATAAAGTGAACGATTAGATTTCCAACAACCATTTTAGTTGCTTGAGGAGCCTAAACAAATTGGCGGACATAATTAATTGCATTATTGATATTTATCCTGTTAATATTGAAATATTGCATCCACAAACTAATGGCTGGTATGGAATTGGATCAGATAGCAAGTCCCATCAGATGCAGATAAATGAACATTAAGTTCTACTGGGGTATCTACAATCTTAGAGTCAATGAAGTTAGCTTAGGTAATGAGGTTCACGAGCATACCAGCATTGAGTGACTTTGATCACTCAGAGCCAACCAAGTAATCTTTAGACCAAGAAAATATGATAAAAATCCCATGTTAGTTGTTTGAAACTGCTGCTGTAAAATGTGTCTCATTTAAAAAGTAGTTTCTTTATCATAAGCCAATCTGAGTCTTTTAAAAGAGGGATACTATTCCCTGCTGGAATCAAATTTTTTGCTGTAAAATCTCAAAAATCAGGAACTTAGTTCCCATTTTGAAGTGTCTTTGGGCCCTCTTACAAGCCATTGAAACCAGACTTTTAATTTTTGGAATTAAAAAAGTTATCCTTTTAATTTTTATTTTACATTCAAGTCTCACTTTTTTAGATTTTTTATTCCCATTGTACCCTTGGTTTGGACATTTAATGACGGAACCGGGGTGGGGACTTGAACGTAAAATAGAAGAAAAATTAAGACTATTTTTTATTCATGAAAATTAAATGGGACTAGAGCATAAATTATACCCCATTGACTGTTTTTCCTTTTCTAAATGCATGTTTTCAGCTCATCTTCATTAGTTATAGATTCATGAGACAAATCAGACAATTTTTATTGCTTGAAGGTACTTTCAATTCTTATTGATTAAACGCACAATATGATCCGTTAATTGTCAAAAACTGATCATAATTTGTCAATTTTTTTCATCATCATTCTAGTAGCTGCCCGAATTCTTCATCTACTTTTCGTTGATTATATCTTAGATTTTTAAACTTTCTTGACGTATGGCATTGGCATTTTCAGTTCAAAGAAAGTGTTGCGCAGTTCGCACAAGAAAACATTGCTCCCCATGCTTCTAAGATTGATGCAACCAACAATTTTCCAAAGGTTGTAAGAGAATACAAATATTGAATTGCAGTATGAAACTTGTTTGCAGTATTTTTGTGATTAATTTCTTTTAGACAGGATGTCAACTTGTGGAAGCTTATGGGTGATTTCAACCTGCATGGAATTACTGCCCCTGGTATTTTTTTAAGCTGTGATTTAAATTTCAGAATATACAATGGATGTGTACTTTTGTGATCTTATTTTTGTGATTTTCATTGGTGTGCTTTGTACTTATTACTAGCTTACAAGGAATTCGTATGTAAATTGGGGTATGTTTCTTGGGTTTGTTGAGTGATTGTTGGAGGAAGTATCATAAACTTCATTTGTGTACTTGTGATGTAGAATTATATAATAGCAGTGTGTAAAACGTTGCCTTCCTAGGTACCTAGTTGGGTGAGAGCTTCGGGTCTATTGCCTAGGAGTAGGTGTTAAAATATCACCTTGAGTACTTGAGAGGGAAGAACAAGTTGTGGCATAGATAGAGATGGATAGAGTGGAAGCCAAAGGAGAATACATGACCACCTAATTCGTTTTTGAGTGAAGGGCTGCTATATTGTTTTTAATCCTAATTAATTGATTGTTAGTTAAGGGTACAAATAAACCCAAAATTATATATCTATCCTTTACAATGAACATGAACAAAAAATAAACGAATAAGTTAAGGCGGTATACAAAATTTGTAATATACCTCTGACCAGTTAGGACCAACACTCCCCCTCAAGTTGTCCATTTTGTTTTACCATGTACTAGTTGTCCTTCAAATGCTGATGCCATTCCTTTGATAACCCTTTTATAAGTATGTCTGCTACTTGCTATTTGATCTTCTGTGCCTATGAACCTAGATATACTTTGCTATTTGATATGCACTGTGTGGAATCTTTGATTTGCATACATTGTTTGTTTCTGCCATTTGGAACTTCCTCTCCTATGTATTCATAGTTTATTCCAATTGTTCCTACTGGAAATCATTGGTCTCAATATTGGTAAATTGTGATCTAGATGCCTACACTCAACACCTAATCACAAACATGTAATGCACAATCAGGCATAAAAAGCTTAAGTTAATTAAAGCAAGAATAAAAAAATCAAACAAAGACTGTTTTGTTGACATTAATAGCAAGAAGCTAGTTTTACTAGGAGCATATTTCAAGTTTAGATTGATTGAAAGAAGAAAAGTTGCTAAAAGAGAACGACGTGGTCAATGGAACAATAGTGAATGTCGGAAATTCAATAGGATGATCGTATCGTTATCCATAGGATGTCAAGTGTCTGGATCAATTCATCGTCATCATCACCATCATCATCATCTGAGCGTTATCTCAACAATTTGGGGTTGGCTACATGAATCATGTTCTGTCATTCCGTCTTATCAAGGGCCATAACTTCAGTCAGGCCATAAGTCTCTATATCTCTTCTCACTACTTCTATCCATGTTCTTTTGGGTTTCCCCTTCCCTTGTTGAGCTTTCCACTTGAACCAAAACACCCCTCCTAACTGGTGCTGTTTTAGGTCGACGCTACATATAGCCAGACCACCAAATCTACTTTCTCTTATTGCCTATGGAGCTACCCTGAGTTCCCTCTAATGTATTCATTTTGAATCATATATTTTCTTACCTTGCCATTCATCCATCTCAACAGTCTCATCTCAACTATATTCATTGTATGGATATGTTGTTTCTTGACCATAAAACATGGCTGGTCTTACAGCCGTCCTATAGAACTTCTTCTTAAGTTTCATTGGTATATAATGATTGCATAAAACTCTAGAAGCACATTTCCATTTCATCCACCCAACTCTAATTCTATGCGCGAGATCTTTCTCAATCTCTTCATTCTCATGTATTAAGTGTTCAGATCAATTGGAAGTTTGACTTTATTAGAGTGACTCATTTTCAAGTGATATCTACATTGTGCTCCTATACTTTATGGAATTTTATATATAAGGATTGTCACATTGTTAGAGGCATGTTTATGAAAGGTTCCGGAATCCTTATTGACAACCTAGTAGCTCCTGGATGCATTAATGTGAGATATGGAAGTATGGTTAGAGGCATTATTTGGAAATGGGTTTTGGAGTTAGGTGGTTGATGTGAATCTGTAGTTAGAAAAAAACATGATTTCTATAAAAGAACTAATGGGTTGATTTGAAACTAAAAGGAAGCTAACAAGCCTAGCTTCAATGGCTCTACAAAATTCACGAGAATTCAAGGAAACAGTAACTCAAATTTGAACCAAAATCCTAACTTAACACCTATTTGTAGACTTTATTGAGACATGCTAATCCTAATCCAATGTAGTTAGAATTCCCAATTAAAATTAGACTCGAACTTGACACTTTTGCAATTGATGATAAAAGACAGACTCGTCCTAAAAATAACCCTAAAGAAATACCTTGACTTTGCATAGGCATAAGTCTTTGCTCTGATATCGAAATTGCTATTATGGACTTATTTCGGAAATTGAAGCATAAGATTTTCCCTTGCAAACCAGGCTGAGAATGCCTCTAAAGGCATGAATGCCGGCCTTGATGTTTGGTGTGAATTGCTAGAGCATTATTCTCCGTTGGTTAGAGAGAACTCGCCCCTCAGGTCTTCCATGAGTTTCTTGAAGGCTTCTGCATCTATTTTCTTTTTTTCTTCCTCTGAAATTCGTGCACTCTCTAACTCAGGTTGCCTTTCCATTAGACCAAATACTGATTGTAGAAACCATGATGGGTAGTAATGATTCGATTGTCCAGAACCTTTTGGACCCGATTATGAACTGCTTAAGTATCTGCACTTTCCATTCAGCAACCTCTACATCAATAGGCTCTCCATGATACTCATGCAGATCAGAGACATTAAATATAACAAACATTCCATTTCCATCTCGATGCTCAAATTTGTATGCATTAATGCCAATCTTCTAATGCACACAACAAGGACCAATCTTTTTGTACTAGAGCTTGTGATATGTTCAACTAGGAATTCTCATCTATGGCACACCATCACTAAATCACCCTTTGAATTCCTTTTGGTGTCGGTATTTATTAACATTAGCCTTGTACTTGTAACTTTCTTGAAGCTTTTCTTGTACTTGCTGATGAATCTTTAGCAGATGGTCAACTAAGACTTCATTGTCATTACTTGCTTTTTCTTTGGTGGAGGCATCAACCAGCACTTATTCAGAGATCGCCTGATACATGACCTCAAATGGTGGCTTGTGGACTGATTGATCTTCTTTTTCCAAACAAGTTCCGCTTGTGGCAGAATTTGATGCCATTGTGAAGGCTCGTCTCCTACGAGGCTCCTCAATAGATTTTCCAAGCTTTTGTTAACAACCCCAGCTTGTCTATCAGTCTGCAGATGATATGCACTACTGCACCAAAGCTAAATGCCAAACTTCTTCCATAGGATATGCCAGAAAAGACTCATGAACCTTGTGCCTTTGACTGAAGTTATAGTCTTGGGCATACCATGAAGATGAACCACCGCCTTGAAGATCAACTTAACTGAGTAAAATGTGGCTTCTTTCAAAATCTGTCCACAACCACAAATATGGAATCTGAACTGTTGGCTTTGCGGGTTGTATGGGGCAGTAGGAATAGGAAGAGGGGAATACAAGCCATTTTTGTAAGACTGACCTTTGGCTAGCTGACATACCCTGCATCTCTCAATCTCTTCTGAGCTTCGGCCAATAATATTTCTCCTCCAACAACGAAATTGTCTTGTCTTGCCCAAAGTTTCGACTAAGACCTCCCCCATGTAGCTCACCAACAATCTGGATGCGAAGAGACCCTTTTGGAATGCATAGTTGACACCCTTTAAGAAGAAATCCATCTTGCAAAGTATAATCAAATGAAGATATGTTTCCTTGCACACATTCCTCAACAATTTTTTAAAAATAAGGGTCAAATCACAGAAAATGGCGAAGAAATTCGTCTTGCAAAATATAATCAAAACAAGATATGTTTCCATGCACATAGTCTTCAACAGTTTTGTAAAAATAAGTTTCAAATCACAGAAACTGGCAAGAGTTTCAAGCAAATAAGATCTCTTTCTTAGGGCATTAGTTACTGCATTCTTATGCCATATCACAAATGTAAATGCCAGCAGATAAGAAATTAATTTTGCATGAGGCCTGTTCAATTTCTTTGGAGCGCTAAACAATTTCTAGGCCTCATGGTTAGAAAACTGAATAAACTTGCATTGAATTAGATTATGCCTCCAATGAAATTAAGCCTAAACAATAGCATAAAATTCCACAACATAGGTAGAGTACCTATCCATTGGTTCATTCAACTTTTCACTGAAAAAGGCTGTGGGCCTCCTCCTTCACTATGGATAGCTCCAATACCCATATGTGAAGCTTCACACTCCACCTGAAAATCTTCTCAAAATATGCAATGCCATAACACGTGTCCTCGTCATTTTTGCTTTCACAAGCTTAAAGTTTTGCTTCCTTTGTCCACTCTAAGGGCCCTTTCTTCTTTCAATTCATTATAGGTACAATGATACTGCTAAAATTTCTGATAAATATTTTATCAAATGTAACTAAACCATGGAAACTCTTCACCTCACCCATTGTTTTCGGTGTAGCCCATAGTCGTTGGGAGCGGAAGCGGTGTGGGTGTGGGTGTGGGTGTGGGTGTGGGTGCGGGTGCGGGAGCCTAGGACCTTGGTTGAAGCTCCCTACCCTTGGAGCGCTTAAGATTGCTGCTTAGGGAGTGACTTGGGAGTGATCTCCTATCTATATATGCACTACATGTATATGGGAGTGAAGGGGGAACACCCCATAGTATATAGATTTGTGTGTGCGCATGCATGTGTGCGTGTGGGTGTGGGGGTATGTGTGTGGGGGTCTCTGCGTGTGTGTGTGTGTGCCCATGGTGTCCTCAATTATTACTATGTTATTACAATTACCTGAACGATAAATCATAAATGTATGTGTATGCATATACTTACAAGTACGTCCTATCAAATTTTCCAGAAGTGATATTTTAAATCTAAAAGAATAAATGATCAATCTTTTAACATTATTAATATACTGAACACATGCTAATAATAACTTTATTGCTAGAAAATCCCATTAAAAGTTATGAAATCTAAATAAAGAGTACACAAAGTCTATAGATCTAAGAATACAAATGATAGTTAACCTTTCAAAAAAAAAAAAAAGAATACAAGTGAAAGACATAAGAAAGTCACGAAATCTAGACATAGATTTTCTATTATAAAAAGAATAATTTATACAAAATTAAAGAGGCATTTTGTGTTAAAAAATGAAATGTACGAAATCTTAATAATTAAAAATCAAGGAAAAGTTTTTAGGAAAAAGATTTAAAGTGAGATATAATGAATACATTTTATGATATTAAATTGATTATTTAAGAAATGAAAGACAAAGGGAATAAGACAGTCAAAGAAAATATTTTCTACTATAAAGAAAAATCTTTAAATGAAAACTTAAGAGAATAAATACATTATTGAAAATGTCATTATTTTCATATACTTTCGAATAATATAATATGAAAACGTCATCCATTGAATACACTCTTGAATGGTAGGAAAGACATTTTGAGTAAAAAAAATATAATGTACACAAATTTTAATAATTAAACATTAAGGAAAAGATTTTAAGGAAGATTTGAAGTGAGATACAATAAATGCATGAAATGACACAAAAGGCATCGTGAAATCCAAGAAAAGATTTTTTTATTATAAATTACAAATTTTAAATGAAAGTGAAGAGAGAAAAAGCAAATATATAAATAATTCCATCATTAAAATACACTTTGAAATGATATAAAATAATGAAAGTCATAAATTATATAGACAATTTGGAGTGGATTAAGATCCTTTGCACCCAAGGATCAAGTTCCCCTTAAGTTAAGAATCGAGATCCCAAGAGGCAAGGATCAAGATCCCTTGATGGGAGGAAACGAGTACCACTCGGGCTCCAGCTCTGGGATTACTGGATCGAGAGTCCAAGAGGGGATCACCACCCCTTGGAATATATCTCAAAATCAATTTTTAAGAAAGCCTTAGATTACGATAATATATCTAACATATCATCAAGATGAGGAATAGGAAGCGGTATTTTATTGTAATTTTATTAAGTCTTGCTATCCACATGCATACACTATGAGCCATCTTTATTTGGTGTTAGACGGGCAGGAATTGCACATGGACTCAAACTCTCCCGAATGAATCCCTTATTCAACAACTCAATTACCTGCCTATGCAATTGTTCATGTTCTTTGGGGTTCATACGATAATATGGAAAGTTATGAAGAGTAGCATCAGGGATCAAATCAATACAATGTTGAATATCTCTCATGGGGGTAAACTATGATGCAAATCCTTAGGCATAACATCCCCAAATTCCTTAATAAAAGGCATAACAGGGGTAGGAATAGAAATAAAACATGAATTATCCTTTTCTACCAAAGCATACGTAACCCCTTTGCTCTCATCAAGAAACATGTTTAAAGAGAGTATAACCTCTCTTCCCCCTTCTTGGGTTCAGACTCATTATCTTCTTATGCAGGAGAAAATAACAACCAGAATAATAATAAAAAAAAAAAGAAAAACAGTTGAGAGAATAAACCCTCTCTCATGGTCAGCAAGGGAATTCAGCCCAAAAACAAGGTCTGCAAGGGAATCCAGCCCAAAAACAAAGTTTGCAAGGGAATCCACCCCAAAAGATCTTATCACAAGATCAACTTTATTCAACTCTCTCTGATCATTCTCTGATTTGCTTACAATGAGGGACCTCTCCATTTAAATAAACTTTAGAAGAAAAACCCACAAAGATAATTCTCTCTCTCTCTCTCTTCTACGTACTTTCCCTAATTTTATCTTTCCTCAGTATTTTCTCTCTCAAGTACCACCTAAACTCTCTCCCTATTTTCTGTCTTAGCAAAATATCACCTCTCCCTATAACTCATGCGTTTTCCCTTATCATCTCTCCCTAAAAGTCATGCACTTTCCCTTATCTTTCGCTCCACGTATATCTCTCTATGTCCTCTCAAATCTCTCACTAAATCTAAGATAAGCCTAAAAAATCGAACTCACACCAAGATTTACCTTTCCAAAAAAATCATGCTACCCATTCCTAAAAAGATAAATTCAAAAAATAATAAAATTACAATTCCTAATTTTTATTTGCATCATTCTCACTGGGTTGGGAGAAGCTCGACCTCAAGCTTGAAGCCAATCACCCTCTACTAATTGGTTATGTAATCCCACCATGCACCTTGAAACCTTTTCTTCAATTTCTTCATTAAACTGATTTATCGAATGCTTCGTGCTTATCTTGAAGTAGAACACATTGATTTCGGGCTCAATCTTGATTTTTGCTTTAGATTTAGTTGGTTGGATTTCAAATATTACATCACACATATCTTCTTCCTTATAATTGATTTTCAAAATTTATTCTTTTTCTTCGCAATTGATATTGGAAATTTCTTGCACATCGGTGTTGCCTTTTGTATCGAGACCTACCTGTTCATATTCTTCTTCCTCTTGTTCTGATTGCAATCTATGAAATACATCTCGTAGACAATTTTCAACTACTTTGCTAGTGCTCTTTACTAGGTCTTCTTTGATTCTTTCAAATCTTTGATCCAATCGCTGCCACCGCTGATTCATGTCACGAACTTTGCTTCAAGCATCTTCTAAGATCTTAAGGCTCTCCATATCAACATGGATCTTACGGCTCTGATACCAACTGAGGCAAGGAGAAAATAACAACCAGAATTTAAAAAAAAAAGAAAAGAAAGAAAAATAGTTGAGAGAATAAACCCTCTCTCAAGGTCTGCAAGGGAATCCACCCCAAAAACATGGTCTGCAAGGGAATCCACCCAAAAAATAAAGTCTGTAAGGGAATCCACCCCAAAAGCATGGTCTGCAAGGGAATCCACCCAAAAAATAAAGTCTGCAAGGGAATCCACCCCAAAAGGTCTTATCACAAGATCAACTTTATTCAACCCTCTCTGATCATTCTCTGATCTGTTTACAATGAGGGACCTCTCCCTTTAAATAAACTTTGAAAGAAAAACCCACAAAGATAATTCTCTCTTCTACGTACTTTCCCTAATTTTATCTCTTCCCTATTTTCTCTCTCTCTCTCTTTCCCTATTTTCTCTCTTGACGAAATATCATCTCTCCCTAAAAATCATGCACTTTCCTTTATCATCTCTCCCTAAAAGTCACGCACTTTCCCTTATCTTTCTCTCCATGCATATCTCTCTATTTCCTCTCAAAAATCTTACTAAATCTAAGATAAGCTTAAAAAATCTAACTCATATCAAGATTTACCTTTTCTAACAAATCATGCTACCCATTCCTAAAAAGATAAATTTAAAAAATAATAAAATTACATTTCCTAATTTTTATCGGCATCATCTTCCTATATGGTAGCAGGGTAAGTTCAACTCATCTTCCAAAAAGTATACGTATTGTGTTTTCCATGTGTACCTAAGCGGTCATATTGCCATAGTATATGACATGCATCTATAGGTAACACATCACACTGTACAGACATAAGTTTTTCCCATAGAAAAACTTATTCAAACATCTAGAATTAACAGGGGTTTTGTTACCTCTTTTGAACCTCAAATATTTCGTTTGGTTGAGGATGCTTCTCACACATCAATTTCATCTTGTCCGCCATCTTATATGATACCAAAATGCCGAAATAGATGTGTCCCACCCTGCCTTTTAGGGCGCTGCCTTTTAGGGCGCTCAAAAGATTGATGTCCAAGCTCGCTATAATTAAAGAACTTAGGTCCTTGCTCTCAAATTTGAAGAGGCTTATTCATAGTCGGGGCTTTACTTTTTGATGCATCAGTATTCTAAGAACTAGAGCCAATTTCTTCTCAATTCTAGTTTACCTTACACCATATTTGAATGGAGACTGCTCCATTACCAAACAAATAATTTATAGGTCCCCTCTTCTATATTGTCGCAACTTTTAAGGCTAACTGATATGCTACTTCAAGACTAATAATTTTGTATAAAGTTAGTTCATCTTGAATTTGCAATTTTAGACCACATACATACCTCGCAACTAGTTGATGATCACTTTTGTTAATCTCGGTCCTACTCATCAAGAGATAGAAGTCATAGGTGAATTCTTGCATGCTTAGTTCTTTTTGTTGTAAATGGTGAAATCTTTGATATATGATCTGTGCATAATCTCATAATCTACATGGGCAAACTTCTCCCAAGACAACTTTATCGAGTAAGTCCTGATTTTCTCTTTCCTTTCTAAATTTATTTGCCTGTAATTGTTGCCACCTGATTAGAGCATGACCCTTTTTACTTCTTTTCTTTTGGTAATTCATTCCATTCAAAGAAGCTTTCCACTATAGCAAGCCAATCTAATAAATTATAGACTGCGATCTACCTAGAAAAGAAGAACGACCTGAATGTCTGAATTGATCCTTCTAGTGCTCGAACCAAGCAATCTTGTAATAAGGAGTTGACTCTCTCCTAGTTATGGAATCGGTTCACTTTCTTGGCCTCAGATCCATCATTGTTATTGAGACAAAATGTCCTCATTCAGAGCGGGTGGGATGCTGCACTTGAAGCACCAATTTGATGTCTCTCCTCATCAGATTCTCAAAATCGTCATGTGTTGGTATAACTTTGCCATCTTGGCTGTGACCATCATGTCTTCCTCTAGCTGTCATTGCGAAATTTCAACTGGTCTATCGGTGCTTTGGGAGAGAAGACTTGCTCCTGATACCAGATAATGCAGATTCATACTAGAAAAAAACACAGATTTCATCAAAGCAAGATGATGAATTCATTCGAAACTAAAAAGAAGGTAACAAGTCTACCTTCAACACCTCTATAGAATTCTCAAGAATTCAAGGAAACAGTGTTTCTAAACAATAACTCAATTTGACAAAACCCTAACGTAAACCCTATTTATAGACTTTAACTGAGTTCTTAGTCATAATTCTAATGTAATTAGAACTGCCAATGAAAATTGGGCTTGAACTTGCACATTTGCCCTTAACGAAATAAGTTAAGACCAACTTGTCCTGCAACTAACCCTGACTTTGCATAGGCTTAACTTTTCGCTCATATGTCAAAATTGCTATTATGACCCTATTTTGGAAATAAAAACATAAGCTCTGTAATATCCCAGCAAACCTGGCTGAAAAATTCCTTTAAAGGCTTGAATGCCAGTCCTGAAGTTTGGTGCGCATTGAACAACATTGGATGCAGGGGTGTACCATGGTTTCGTTCTGTTTGTTCATAAATGGTACCAGTAACAACCTCTTCCATAGCTTAAAGGTCTGGGCCTGAGCGGCTACTGTCACCCTTTCTATCAGCTATAGTGGCTTATGCATTTAGTCAAAAAATTGATAGAGTTCACCATGCAAGTCTCTCGTGAGGTTTTTAAGTAATGGGGGCTGGAAGGGAGGTGCGTGGGGGGCTTTGGGTTTGTGGCTTGGTTAGTCCTATGACAATTACATTGCACAAATGATGCATCATTATTTTATGAATCTTTAGATGCTCAAATTTATATACTCCTCCTTAGGTGCTTCTAAAGTTTCTGGTTTACGAGTCAAAATGCAGTAAACCACGATTCGGGTAGAGGATGCAATGTTGACTTCTTTGGCACATCGCCTAGGTTGTAGTGAAATCCAGCTCAGGAGTACTTATCTTGGCCTCCCTCTTTCCTTTGGAAAACCAAGGAAAGCTTCTAGGGATTGGGTTGTCCAACGTTTTGAGAAGGGATTAGATTCTTGGAAATGTAATTATCTCACTTACAGCTCATATTAACCTTATCTAGGTAGCCTTATTTAATCTCCTTCTATACTGCTTGTCTTTATTCAGCATGCCAGGAAGTATTCTAAGGAAATTAGAACAATTACAAAGTGACTGCCTCGTAAGGGCTTTGGCTGAAAACCGTACCACTTTGTTTACTCATCTGGTATCGGGTTTCTTTACCGAAGCGATTGGGGGTCAAGGAATCAGACAGCCAAGATACAGGATCTACGAAAAGATGTTATACAACATAAGCATAGATCAAAACCTTGCTGCTGTGTAGCCAAACATAACATAGGTGGATCAACAATTTCAGTTGCATTACGCAATGTTCAAATGCATTCTGCGGTTATCAGGGGGGGTTGGTACCAAAATCAGCTTTTGGATATATTTCTGGACTGGCTGCAACATAAGGTGTTTGTTTCCCTAATGTTTGCGATTACTATTCATACTACTATGATTCAGTACTTCAGATGCAATGATGAACAGATTGTGTGAAAGCTAATATTCAGACATAATCTTGAAGGTGAAGAGGTTGAAGATCTACATGCTCTGCTAAAGAGCCTAAAAGGGTTTCAACTTGAGGAGAAGATTTATTTGGAGCCCCAGTGCCGGAGGTATATTTTCTGCGAGGTCGTCTTATGCTATTTTAACCATGGCTGCATGAGAAGTAGCTACTGTAAGACGGGCTTTGGTGTTACCGGCTTCCTCTAAATGCCAAGCTTTTGCCTGGGGTATTACGCCTCATACAAAAGTTCTGTGAATAATCTACAAAAACAAGATCTGTCTATTCCCTATTCCTTAACCTGTTTTTCTCCATTGTGGATCCGCATTGACTGTTTGCTCCTAAATTTTGAAATCCTTTGGGTGGTCGTGGGTGAGCCCACCTGTCGGTGACCTTGTTTCAATGATGGTTTCGGCCCTTGATTCCATCTAAGGGTCCAACTTTATGGCATCTAGCTACAGTTTCCATCTTTTGGTCATTATGCGTAGAACGTAACAAGAAAACATTTGAAAGTGGGTCCAGAACCAAATCAGCAATTTGTTTGACATGATGACATTGGTGATAGATTTGGTCTTGATAAGGAAAGTTGGTGTTTAACAATTTCAAATGTTGATGTGCACTGGAAATTGGAGCATCGAACCAAAAAGGGTTAGACAGATGGGTGCTGTCTATTGTGCTTACTGTGATGTTGAATTTTGATGTAAACTCAAGTGATACTGCTGAGCCTGCTGGAATCGTGGCAGCTTTTAGGGAGACACATGGTGCAATTATTCTTACTTTCTTTCGGCTAGCCAGGCCTTGTGGCGCTAGTGACAATGAATCTGTAGTTCTATAGTTCTACTTGCGCCGACCATACACACCAACATTGGGGCCCTTGACAATAGGAGACTCTATGAATATGATTTCATGGGCTAAGAAAGAATCTACATCTCCTTAATGAGTTCTCACGTATTTATGAAGATGAGTGATGATGCTCTTGTGAAAGAGTCATCTTTTTATATATATGGCCGGAGTCCAATCAACTTGCAGAATCTCTAGCACAATTTTGTAAACAGCGGATTCAACTTCTGTTTGGGTTTGTGGCCTTTAAAGTCCAAGAGAGCTTGTATATAAAATCTTTTATAGTGTTTTGTGCACTTCAGTGGGAGTGGACTGTGGCTGATTGACCTAAGGTTGGATTGTCTATAGCCCGGGTCATGTCCAAAACACTTACCCCTGGGCATGTAGCACTAGCATTGAGGGTTTATCGTGAGTCATCCTTTGTTGAGGTCGGAGAGATGGCTAGAGACGTTTGTAGGCCAAGAGAGCTGTATGGTCTCTTATACATGGAAGAAGGGCTTGTGAGAGTGAGGGCCATATCTAAAAGGTGGACTAGGTGACCGGGCAAGTCAATACCGATTAAAATTTTTCTACTCTTTTATACGTGTTGCCACCAGGATCACTTAGAAATGTCCAAAATACAATTTTAACTTAATGACATAGTCAAGACCTCTCACTTGCATGCCATTAAAAGAAAATGTACATCATGTAGAACTGAAAATTACCTAAGGAAGCTATAGAAGCAACAAAAACACGAAGTGTGAAATATTGCGTACCTTGCCTCTGGTTACCCTCAAGGATTTCGTACAACCCAAACTGGGCCTTCTCCACCGATGGCGCACGGGATCTTGCTTCAATAACACACCTTACAATTAGGGAAGCCTAGGCATGAAAATGGTTGTTTGGGATGCCCGAAGGACGCTCTTAAAGTTTTGTCACATCCTGATAAATTTTGATATGATCAGGACGAAATTCGGTCCTCACATCCAGTTCCTATCATGCTAAAAAGGGACCTTATAACTACAATTCTATTTTTGGGGCTTCAAAACAGTATCAGACCACCACCATTACATCTGGAACGTCGAAAAACCCCCCCAGGGACCAAATTTGGGCTCAATCAGATCTTTCAAGACCATTCTGGGGCCAACATACCATAAAAGGGTGGGTTTTACACTATTGCGCTGCAGCCTTGGCGAACCAGTTTTCATTTATGAAAACTGTGTTTTCCCATTTCGGGATGATTTTCAAATGCTCATAACTTGCTCGTTTTAATTGAGTCGAAACAAACTCAAATTTGGATAAAAGCTAGGTCTCGACGACCCGGTCGTTTTGATATATGGCACGCGTCATGATGTGTCCCGAAACGAAAGAATTTCTAGAGAGAAGATGAGCTCGAAAGCTTAAAAATCAGATTTTATACAAGAAGACATCCCAAACTTCATGAAGTCATAACTTGAGATCTGGGTGTCGGATCGTCGCAAAAATAGATCCGTTGCTACTGTATCGTTAAGGGCTACGATTTGGTATGTTTTTTACGCACAATTGGAGGCCGGATAGTGTGATTAAGGTTAAAAAAGGCAAGATTTTCTGGTCGTTGGAATCCCATTTTCTGAAGACTTCCCAAATTTAGAATATGCTCAAACAAAAACCAAATCGGACGAAATTTATTGCAAAATAATCATGACGATGTCCTCTTCAATTTGTGATCAAAATGAGGACACAAAACATCATGAATCGTTCCCGATTGGTGGTCGAAGTTTACGGACTTGATCGGATTTTTGGTTCTTCATGAAAAGTTCGTTTCAAGACGATCAAAGGGCATCAAAATGTTCGTGATAGATCAAGCATTGATTCTACGGTGATTGATTGGCCGAATTACTGCTGCAAGCGTCCGAAAAAGCTCTTGAAGTCTAGCCATGGTAATAGGCTCCTCATGGAGGGATGGTTTTGTCATTTGGTGAAAAGTATAAGGGGTATTTTGGTCATTTTATCCAAAAACGGCATTTTGTTTTAATTCATTTAATATGTAATTTTTCACAATTTGGCTTAGTTTTGAGCATTGCACCCTTGTTTTGTGGTTGCTCTATATAAGTGAGCTTAAGTCAATTTGTAAAGGCGCTTGATCATTTTATGAAAATTTGAGCATTGAAGAGTGAGATGAGTTCATTATTTTGCCTTGCTTCCAAGTGTTCGATCAAGTTGTGAGGAGAGAAAATTTAGGTAGATAGAGAAACTACCCCTAGCCCATACACCCTAGTCCATACACCACACCCTACACCGTAGTCCATACCCCCTACCCTACACCATACACCATACACCCAAGCCTACCCTCCTAGTCCATACACCACACCCCAACCTAGACCTAAACCTAGCCCCTTCTCTCTCGCATGTGCATGCAAGAAGGCCAATGGGGTGCACCTAGGCTAGGACACACCCTGAGCCTACTCTCTCCCCTCTTTCCCCGCTTTCTTCCTTTCTCTCTCTACCACTCTCGTCTTTGCCCAAGGCTCAGGGCCGCCACTGCCATCAGCCCCGTCTCTTCTCTCTTTGCCCTTCTCTTCTCCCCCTGCTCTACATGCCCGTCCCCTCTCTCGTTGCCCTTCTCTTCTCCCCCATTGTTGTGCACGCAAGGCTTAGGGCCCGCCACTGCTAGCGGCCCCGTCTCTTCCTCTTCATCCTTCGTTGCCCTTCCCCTCTTCCTGCTGTAAGCAAGACATAGGGCCGCAACTACCAGCGGCCCCGTCTCACCTCCTTTCTTCTTCACTCTTCTTCCCCCCGCTGTCATGTGCACCTCAAGGCCGCACCTATCAGCAACCCCGTCTCTCTCCCCTTCGTTCTTCTCTTTTACCAAAGCTTATGGCCGCACCTTTGTGTAGACTCAGTTCATTCGGCTTGTTCAGCCCCGTCTTCCTCCTTTCCACTTTCCCCCAAAAAGACACGCAGCTGCGCCTAGAGGCGGCCTCACATCCTACTCAATTCTCGTCCCTCTTTCTGCACCCTTCAAACACACGGGCACGTGCCCTATAGCGGACTCACCTTCTCTTGCCCTCGTGTCTTCAACCTCCCCTTTCTCATTTGCACTTGAACTCGTGGCCACTCCTTTGTGCAGACAACCCTCTTTTCCATTCCTTCCTTGCCTTTGCCGCAATAAGCCTACTTTTAGCCGCACAGATCCACAACTCTAACCCCTCACTTTCTTAATACTATGTTGATAACCTCTTTTGTCACTCGAGCATTCAACTTAGTATTTCTTAGAGCTGTTTTAAGAGTTTGAACTCTCATATTGCTACTCTAACTTCCAATCCGTATAGTTGAGTTGAGTTGCGAGAGATATAGGTGCTCTTGCCCTCACTCACTCAGATGGGGTCATCCCGAGTTAGCATCCCATAGAGTTCTCACTCTTTTGAGTGCTCTGATCACTAAGTCTCGTAACACTCGAGTGATTAAGAGCTTCCATCACCCTTCTTTCTTCATCCTCTATTTGCCAACCAGCTCACTCAAATAACGAATTTGAGAGGAGTATTTTACTTGAACCTCCATAGCGATTTTTGAGATAAGGAAGCGAAGTGACGTGTTGAGTTCGAATGGGGTCCGCATCCAAACCGTGCTGTTGGACAGCCGGAGGGCTTCGTAATTGGTCTAAGAGGGTGACTGCACGGGCGTATCCCGAACCCCAAACGGCTAGGTAGGCGTCTAAATGCTTCTTTGTCGATTAAAATCTCTCTCACTGTTGGTTCCTATTCGCATTAAAAAAGAGCACACGTGCACCACCAAGGAGCACGTGGTCCCGTGCGGTTGTTCGAGAGAGGGCCTTGCTCCCCCTCGTGTCACCAGCACCAGGGAGGTAGAGGGAAGACCAGGCCCTCACCACCCAACAGTGTGCAGGAGTCCCATGCCGACGTCACATGATTTGACCAGGACTCGTGCCTGGTAAAGTCGTAGAAGACAGAACAACCTTGGTCCATTCGATGTTGCCTCGCAGAGCAATGAGGGTTGTAGGTCTCAACCAACCTATGGTTCCACCCTCAAAGGAAGTAGGGATCCTTGGATGTTCACAAGGGATATGATCTCCCAATCAGTACTTGGGCTCCTTTTAATCCCAAGAGCATATTCATCTGTAAAGAGGCCGTCCCGGGTACCCCCAATAGGAAAGGGTTTGAACTGAAGGAAGTTGTCCTCCCAAAACAATTGTCGTGCCTGAACAGATGAGTGAAAGATTGTGTTGCAGCCCATTAGGCGGAGCAAGAAGGGGAAGGTGTCGACTTTAGAGTCTGAAGGATACTTATAGGTGCTTGGAAAATAGGCACCGACTACTGAGCCACCCATAAACGTAGTGGATGGGGAAAGGAATTTTGGAATCCCCTAGAACCTCTCAGGATCTGTTGTAGATGTTAACCCATTGTGCATACAACATAGCAAGGCCTGGGCTAATGCATATCTATGGCCTTCGGCCATATTACAAGCAGCATAAAGGCATTCCGGCTTGACCTCATGCCCTCTGGAGTCCGGAAGCGCAAAATGACATAAGAATAAAGCAATGTAGGCTCCCCTTTCGCTTTCTCCATATGAAAGAAATGGTTGATCCATATTTGGAAGGGGATATCTTTGCTCCCACTTACAACGACCAGTTTTGCGTATTCTTTGAATATGCTTTTTAAACAACTGGGCTTTCGGAGCCCAGAGTAAGAACCACCTCCAAAAATAATTTCATTCTTAGGGGTGAATTCCTCATAGCATTCTCCCAGGAGAGAGAGGCCATCGATAAAGTGCAACTCCAAAAGGGACATGCCACTCTCGCCATAACTGAAGTAATTGGTGCTTGTCTCGGCACCCCAAGTTTACAGGAAGGCTCGCATGACATTTGAGCAGCGGTCATATGGGAAGGCTGAGTTTGCATAGGCACCAAGAAGCCATGCGCTTTCAAGAGTGATAGAAAAACGCTCGCATACGTCTTGGGTCCAAGAATAGTACCTCGAAATGAATCCGATCTTCCCTTCGTATTTAAAGCCTACGTCTGTCCAAGCAGCATTATTATCACAGATTTCTTGCCCCAAGATTGGAAAAGTCTTGGCCACAACAATATTTGCATGAGCAAAATGGAGCAAGAGATTCTGTCGGGGGAGGCCATGGAAGGAGTTAGGTGTGAATTCCCCGCACTCAACCTAGTCCACCAGAAAATTGATATCGGCAGGCCATGAGAGATGTGTTGGAAATTTGCCGTCAGAGCGGCACACAGGAGAGTTCCGTGTCACTGAGATGCTGGTACATTTCTTTCTCTAGCTTTCATCTTCCTTCGGAAAAGGTATGGAGCGCATGATGCCTAAAGAAAAGAAAAGGGCCAAAGGTCATATGACTTAAAGATTAAAAGATACGACTCGGTTTCGAAGCCTACGATCGATGCCTTATGGCTCAAAATGAGGTTCGACCCTTGGTCCCACTCATCTTCCACAGGATTCATGATTTTCAAACTTACGCCCGATGTCTTCATGACCCAAGACGAGGTTTGAACTCTTGAACTTAGAAGACAACCGATGCTCTTATCAGACCAACGAACGGAGGTAATCAAAAGCATCATAAGCACAGATCCAAGGCCTGATGACCAAATGCATTAAGCGTTCGATCTCAGGGTCAGAGTCCATCATCAGAAATCAAAGGGACTCGATGGAAGTCTTTGACTCTCGGACCAATATCTTAGGGAGAGTTCAGCCAGACTCTTAAAGAACACTGAATGGAGTTGAACAAGGCCCGGTGAAATCTATCTAGGAAGTATTAAGAACCAGGGAGATGGTCCCTTGAGACCAGAAGATTGAAGGTCGAAACTAGAATTCTTAGAAGCAGCAAACCCTGATCAAGAAAAAAAGGGATTAATCCTGGAGTTAATGAATCTTCTTTCCGGAATAAGCATCTTCTTAAGGAAAAGGATTGCAAACAGGATGAAAAAAAAGAAGAAGATAAAAATAAACAAAACAAGGATGAAAAGGCGAAGCAAATCCTTAGAAAGAAGGAAGACTTACCTCAGATTGTTTGAACCAGAAGCAGGAAACTTCTCAGGAAATCAAAGAGCAAGGTCTAAAACTTCTCTTAAGTTTGAAGAAGATGCAGAAAGCCCTCCTGAGGAGGATGCAAAGCGCTCTCTTTGAAGAAGATGCAAAAGGTTTCTCTGATGAAGAAGATCTGTTAGAAGGAAAATAGAAGGATATCAGAAATAATAGCGTAAG
The DNA here is from genome assembly GCF_000471905.2 of Amborella trichopoda. The sequence goes on from NW_006497389.1 coordinate 945,102, forward strand.
GCAGAAGATTTCCAAAGGCCGAGGTTGAGGATGAAATGATGCCAAAATTCCCTGCAAGGAATGTGAAGTCTTTTTGTCTTATTCTCATATTCCCCGATTTCCCTTGGCATTATTTGAAATGAAAGGGTAAAAATTTTGACTTTTGAAATCGAGCTCATCTTGCATCAAATAAGCAAGAGATAGGAATGCAAACAGTCAGTGTACGAAATGATATGCATATCCGAAAGATGCAGAATGAGAAATTACGCAGCACAAGGCACTTATTCAAACCAAAAAGCTTCATTGATAGCAAAAGGTGGGACTTAGCCCTTACATAAAAAAAAAGAAAAGAGGAAGAAGGAGAAGCTTTGCCGGCACATGCCTTGGGGCATCACTCCTCAAAGAAAATCATTCTGCTAATCTTAGATAGCTTTCGCCTCACTGTGGCCAGAAGCACCTTCACTCGTTCAACCTCTCCTCGATAGAAGTCGGACATATTTTGATGGTGCTTCACCTCTCGACGGGGACGAATCGCTATTACCTCAAGCTTGCGAGCTCCCTGGACTTTGGGTCTAGCATAAGCCCGACTTCGAGAATCTCCTCCGTAGGCATGGAGATAATCTTAGCAGTAATAGCCTCCTTTGATGAAGAGACCAAGCCGTCAACAACAAAGGCGGTTATGCACTTCTCGGTCTCAGACAGACCAGCAGCCATAGGGGTGTTAGTATGACTCTCTTCCTCACTGTCACTGCCACAAATAGTGGCAATAAGTTCAGGATTGAGAGAGATAGAAAGATGTCTGGGAAGAACAGGGGAAGACATGTTTTAAAAGGAAGTAAGGAGTCAGAAACTGCTGGGAAGATGGATTGACAAACCAGGGTAGTTGACGGATTTATAGAATCTCGTGAAGAAGCTGAGGGGCCTTTTCCCGAGAAATGGTGACGGTTGCGTAGGGAAATGACGGATGAGATGGCTATTCGTTCCCGCGTTTAATTAAGATAGTTGGGAACAAGTGCGCATGCGCGGCCTTAATGAAGAGGGTGTAAGACGTATGATGTTAACGAGTCCACGCAAGATTGGCTGAACGCTGCACACCTTTCGAAGTTCTCTCATGAGTGAAGCGTCCGGGGCAGTTTTGTTGGGTGTACTTTTATCTTAAACAAGATCAGATACATTCCGATCAATACTTAACCAAGATTGAGTTGATGATGGCTCATGCTTTGCCATTGAAAAGTATAATTATTTACTTTCAATGCATGACTAAGAATACCCACTTGAAGACATGCAGCGAACATACGATGGATGATCATGAAGTATCAAGAATGAGTATGGTCCTTAATAACATTGTTCAAAGTGTACCCTATTTGACTATACTTCGAGCATAGCTTAGTCCATGAATTTCGGGATTCGATGAAGATTCTCGATACGACAATCTCAATCTGCTTAGAGATGGCTTAACCCATTTCAGTCTCAACGGCAGTCTCAAGCTGCCCAGAGATGGCTTAAATCCATCTCAGCCTCAATGGCAGTCTCAAGCTCCCTAGAGATGGCTTAACCCATCTCACCCTCAAAGGCAATCTCAAGATGCCTAGAGATGGCTTAACCCATCTCAGTCTCAAAGCTGCCCAGAGATGGCTTAACCCATCTCAATCTCAATGGCAGTCTCAAAGCTATCCAAAGATGGCTTAACCCATCTCAATCTCGCTTAACCCATCTCAGTCTCGCTTAACCCATCTCAATCTCAATGACAGTTTCAAGCTGCTTAGAGATGGCTTAACCAATGTCAGTCTCAACGGTAGTCTCAAGTTGCCTAGAGATGGTTTAACCCATCTCAGCCTCAACGACAGTCTCAAGCTGCCCAAAGATGGTATAACCTATCTCAGTCTCAATGGTAGTCTCAAGCTACCCAATGATGGCTTAACCCATCTCAGCCTCAACGACAGTCTCAAGCTGCCCAGAGATGGCTTAACCTATCTCAGCCTCAATGGCAGTCCAAGCTACCCAAAGATTGCATAACCCATCTCAGTTTCAATGGCAGTCTTAAGCTGCCCACAGATGACTTAACCCATCTCAGCCTCAACGGCAGTCTCAAGCTGCCCAGAGATGGCTTAACCCATCTCAGTTTCAACAGTAGTCTCAAGCTGACCAGAGATGACTTAACCCATCTCAATCAACAAAAGTCTTGAACAGCCTAAACGATGTCTTAACTCATCATCAACATCATTGTCTGGCAGTTAAAGCCTTAAAAGCCTTATAGATCATATGGAAAATCAGTTACTGCAAAAAAAGTGAATTGTTTCTTCGGATTAAGGAATTCTCTCATGAAATCAGCACCGTTGAACTCTTGGCTCCTTGCTTTATCACCCTTAAAAGGTGTAACATGGATTGAGTTGAACAATGAAAGTGGTTGCAGTCCATTGATGATGCCAATAAATCCCTGATTCTGCTTCTGCGAGATCGTGAGGTTCGAAAGTTTGAAATTCAAAAGACAAGCGCCAACGATTGTATCTGTGAGAACAACCCAGCAATGAGATCGACAACATGAAAAAATAAACACAAGAGGTAAACAACATTATGAAGATAAGGACTACGCACTGCAAGATCTGTGATTCAAATGAGTGGATAAACTCAGGATGAAGGTGGAGGGTGAAGGTTCGAAGATGGGAAATACATGGTTATCCCTTGAAAAACCATAATTTAGCAGTATAAAAAGGAGACTTCTTGATTAAAGAGTGGTCGCACATTTTTGATAAATACAATCTAGTAGAGATAGAAGTGTTCTTCAGAGGTTCAGCCCCGATAAGAACCAAGAGTAGAAAAGTGAGTGATATTCAAGACATGAAGAGAGAGGTAATTGTTTCCTATGACTCGTTTGAGACCCATTCTCTTTGGAAGGCCAGACTTGAAGGATAACACATCCCCGTGTATATCTACAGGTATATGGGCTGATATGCCCTCGATGTTATCTTTTCCTTTTAACATGTCTGTATTTTCTTCTTTAGAAACGAATGTATAGCTTTCAAGGCCAGAATCATAGGTTTTCGGCTTATTTTCTTTTCTTAAGTCATTGGAAATTGTAACAAAAGATTAAACCTCTGAAATTGCTCAGTGCCCAGTATAAATATAAAGCCTGTGTTTCTGATATAAAGTGCATTGGTGAATTTGGCCCCGAATGTGATGTCCTCTGGTTTTCTATTTGGAGTCTAATGTTTGTCTAAACATTCCTTTTCTTAACATATCCACATTTCAGAGCGATCCCCCAGATTGTAGTAGGCTGGATTTATTGTATTTGTTGAACTTGTAAGTAGAATTTCCAGCAATTAATAAAAGAAAAGAAATAAGTTTTTGAATTTATTACCTTGAAATTTATGTAGCTACCTTTCATCCTCCTAGGTAGCCAGGGTCCTAGTCAGCTGGCCAGCCACCTTGTTACTGAGAGGCGCCCCATTGTTGGATTTTTTTTTTTTGGGGTCAGGGTAGTGGCCAGAAGAAGAAAAAAAGAATGGGGGTGTCATTATGGATGGCGTTTTATTTAAGATGGTGTGTGAGGGACTTTTATCATGGATGCCATTTCACTTAAGATGGGGGAGTGTATTAGTCTTTTTGCAAAACAAAACCGTATAAATAATAGCTTTGTAAACGGTGTTCACTTATATAAAAGATTGACACCTTCGCATTACTCTATTGGTGTTTAAAGATAGACCATACACTTGTATTATGCAGGAGACTGAAATCTTTACTCACAAGTCTTCTCCTTCCTTCGTTAGGAACATCCCATCCCTCTCTCCAATATCTCCACCTTTACATTATTTATATATATTTTTGGCCGAGTTGTACATTAATCAATTCCCCTCACGAAATATCTACCAAGTAGACATTGCTTTTTGTTGTTTTTTTATATTTTGGCTATGTTGAAGCACTGATGAATGAAGAATGATTAAAAATAAACCATACATTTAGTTATTTGCGCGAACGTCATCTCAGTTTTCGTCAGTACGCAAGCACTCTCTCTCTCACAATTTCCCACAAATAAGCGTAAGCAGTAAAGTTTCAAAGCTTTCTTTATTTGAGAGGGATGTCCTAAAGTCCAAGTGAAGATAGCAAGTAAATAAAATAAATAAAACTATGAAAAAGAAGAAGAGGAAGATATGAAGAAGATGGCATTCGCCTAGTGCCTAGCGTAAGCAGACCCTTACGTGTCTAAGTGGCTGGCGAGGTAAATTTCCCGCTGGGGCGTCCGCCTAGGCCTCTTTGCTTTGGTGGCCATTCTTGACTGCCTAGGGGGTGAGGTGGCCAAAATTTCGAACAATGCTCCTGCCTTTGAAGGGGAGTTGAGGTCCAACCTAGTTTTCAAACCGCTCCCCCCCCCCAATAAGAGTGGAATGTTAGTCATTTTGTAACTCTCTATTTGTATTTCTTATTGTGATTTGAGTATTTGTCTCAATTTTGTGATGCTAATTACATTTATATCTTATATACATAACAACTAAAAATTGATAACCGAAAAAAAGAAAATTCACTGATTCGGGCAATAGTAGACGCATCACAATGGCGGATTGCTCTGAGAGAAAAAGAGTGTCCTACTGCAAACCCACACCCTTGCAGTAGACAACTGAATGCACTTAAGTGAGAAACTAAAGAAAAAAATAAAGGAAATATCAAGAGAAAAGTTTCACTAGTATCACCTAATGACAGCTGCAAACCTTCCATAGTGTGAGGCACAAACCTAGTTCTCTTCCCACTCGGATGTCATGAGAGAGAGGTCTTAGAGAGAGCTCCAAAGAGCTTTGTGTATGGCACAAGAGAGCTCCAAAGAGCTTTGTGTATGGCACAATATCCTCTCCTAAAAGCTTATGTAGTCCTAGTATTTGGGTTAAAGCTGCAAGCAATAGAGTCCTAGTGCTGCCCCTCTTAAGATGTGCAAAGCCCCTTGTCTTTAGGGAAAATGAAAATAGGAACATGGCAAAATTAGAAATGACGTTTTAGCAAAAAGAAGGAAATTTTAGCCTATTTACGCCCCATCCACAATAAAAAGAAGGAAATTTCAGCCATGATAGTGTAGGCCCTAGGTGAATGGTGTAGTCCATAAGGGCCCCTTTCAATCAAGTGGAGTTTGGTGAGGCGAACCCATATTTTAGAATGAGAGGGGAACCCATATTTTAGAATGAGAAGCCTCTTCTAAGTCCCCCATGTGGAAGTTTCGAGAAGTGGCTTTCTAGAAAATAAAAGAAACAGAATACTATGCGACAAACTGGAGGAACACTGGTTAGAGGAGACATGACATCAGGAGGATAATTCTCCGCCTTAAAACAAACTTGGTGATGGCTTAGCACTTGTGAATCTCATGACTGCTTTGTTGGTTAGATTCTTGTGTTTCACTTAACATTGCTTTAATTTCAATACTTTCATGTTGGGGTTGGATCAGTTCTCAAATTAGAATGTACCCCTTTGATGTTTTAAGGGCATCATGTGATGATAATTAAATCTGTTTTGTTTTGTCAAACAGTTAATACAGCACGAATGTGCATTAGATATGTGCGACAAACATTTCATATGTATGTATGCATGCTGGTATGCATGCATGCATGCGTTGACATGTGAGATACTTTGAGGTTTCTCTCTAGTGAGATGTTTGGTTGTCTGACCTAAGCTTTCCGTACTTGTTTTTGTACTATCCTTTTCCGAGTTAAATTCTAGACTGAAAGGCAATTGATGGTAGCTCCCAGCTTCGAGCGTTTTGTTTCCTTTATTTCTTGTGTAAGTAGCCATGTAGAACTGAGAATGTGTTTGGAGTCTTCCTACAGGTGGTTAGGCTTCCAGGCTATGTAGACCATCCTGACACCCACCACATGAGTGAGGGCACTAGATAATTGAGGGTGTTCCCCTCTCCTGTCAGGGTCCAATGAGTTGATCCTGGAAAATCTCAAGCCTTCAGCCAATGTAAGAAAAATGGTTCATTCATGATATTCTAGAGTACTCTGCTCTTGGCCGAAAATGAGTCCATTGCTAATATGGTGCTCCATGGAACCAAGATGGCAACCCACTAGTGTTGAATTGTTTATATGCCAACTTTTTTTTTTTTTTGATAGGTAACATATCGCAAATGATGTATTTGGGACAACACATCTAGCTGGAGCATTTCTCCAGTACTTTTCTGTTGATGGATGTGTGCTAGATGACTCATACTATTGAGGTTTAGAGTCATTTGCAACTTGAGATCGGAAGCTGCCTTAGCACAAGTCATTTATATTGGATCGGGTGATTCCAATTGTGTGGATCATTCAACCTTGATTTGACATAAGATAACTTATGTTAGACACAGATCTATGGCATAATTAAATTGGTTCAGAGATCTTTCTCAAATTGCTAAAAAAACCTGAAAAATGTATCCAGCTGGAAGAAAATCTGATAGATCTGTATAAGTTGCGAGATTCGCCTCAAAAGTGAACTTGATGTAGCTCTAGATTTACCTAACCTGGTCATGGAAATAGAAGTTCCATATGTGAACGAGAGGTATGTGAATTTTGAGGAGGGTAGGACCCAAATCAGGAAACTCTTTCGTCCATAAATGTTTCAGATATATAACCTGATTTGGTATTCATTGCTAGCTGTACTACGACCAGGCTAAGCCGCACATGTGGTACATGTGCGCATGTGAGCCAAGAAAACAATAGAAAAAGGATCACCATGCTATATATCAGTAAAAAAGGATCACCACGCCATATATACTGATATTCCAAATTCTGGACAGTTCCAGACTGCTTGGAGGATGATATATCTCCGAGAGATATCTAAGTTCTTGATCGTCATTTCTGTTCAACAAATTTATCAGGTCTGGTGGATGATGATACACACCACAAACCACAAATCTGGATGTTATTTTTGGTGGAAACTCCCTTCGCTTGCCATGTAAGTTTGAAATAATCATTATAAAATAGAGAAAGGTGGATGAGAGGAGAACATCCCTTTACAAGTTGGAGAAAACAGCATTAGGGTTTCATATCCCTTGATTCGATACATAGGAGCATACAAAATATGATGTATCCTGGGACATAGAATAAGATGAAGTAGGAAATAATTGCAATGAAGTACACATGTTACAATGAAGTACACGTGGAAAACCAGTAAATAATACACAGGTAGTATTTACCTAGAAAAGTACACGGGTAAGAAAGTACTTTTGAATATTTCACATCCTTTAATTGAACATCATAGGGAAAAAGTTAAGAGATCTTTTATGCTCCAACTTTATCCTCACATTTTATTTACATGTGGAATTTAGAAACATGATCCTTTCAACATGCATTTAGTTTGAAATTTTATAGTGCCATTTCTATCATTTCTAGCTTTCTTACCTACGATTGAGATCTTCATGTTGCAGATGGAAATGTACTTTGTCCTTTTTACACATAATTCTAGTTGATTGAAATGGATAAGACCAGTAATGGGCTGGGTGGCCTAGCCTGGCCCTGAATAACTAGGCCCTAGGCCACATCTGTGCTAGGGGCGGGCCACCATGGCCGAGGGCTGGGCCGAGCCTGGGCTACCCGGCTTGTGTTTCGCTAATTTGTCTTCTTTTTTTCCTCTAAGTTTATTAGCCTGGTCGACCCCACCTAGATAGGGCCTGGGCGGCCTCAGCCTGGCCTTGGCTGACCTGGCACTTTGAGGACCCTGGCCAGGGCTGGCCTAACCCTCTGCCATCCCTATATATGTAAATACTTTACATTTAACTAATCCACTTCCAGGAAACGTAACTCTTGTCGATAAACATTTCATTTCACCTTATGCAATATTTTTTGTTTATTCAATTTATTCTGATCTCACATTTGTGAGAGTGTCGACAACTTTAAATGTGGAATTTGCATGAAGACATTAGTATTGAGATAATAGTTGCGAAACATGAAATTGGTTCTGGTTTCAACCTAGTCATAGCCAAGTCGGCTTAGTAAGACTCAGCCAGATCAAATAACTTGCATGACTCTTAGTAAAAGATAGTTAAAGATATTGTAAATTGTGGTTGAGATTGGCTAACATAACTAGAATTGCTTGGTGAAATTCTCAGCGTAGTTGTCTTCTCAAATGTGGAGTATTATACAGTTTGTGTTTGATGAGTGTAACATTTGGAAATCAATGTTTCCCATGCAGTTTGTGTTTGGTAGTTAATTGTGTTGAGTGTGCAGCATATTGTACCATGTTTTTTGATTAACATTTTTAAATACAGAGGAATATGGAGGGCTTGGTCTTGGCTACTTGTACCATTGCATAGCTATGGAAGAAATTAGTCGTGCTTCTGGATCTGTTGGCCTCTCTTATGGTGCACACTCGAACCTTTGCATTAATCAATTGGTATTTCCTCTCTGGTACTCAATGATTGATTCTTTGACGTTTGGTATATGTACGTATTTAGCTGCAAACACATGTGTTTGTACTTTTAGCTATGTATTGATCTTAATTTCTAAATGATTGTAGGTGAGGAATGGGAATGCTAGTCAAAAGGAAAAGTATTTACCTAAGGTTTGATTTCCAGTATTCATGTTCACTAAATTGCATGTACTAGTGTAATTTTTCTCTATATAGATTTGTTGTATGGGTCGTTAGAATGTTGATCTCTTCATTCTCTAGAAAAATAAATATATAAATTGTCCAGTTCTTGAACATGTTCACAGATAGCTGTTGGTCACTAGTAATTATTGAGATCTTAATTTGGTGCTTCATATCTCGTGATAATTTCATCGTTTTGTCCCTAAGCTTGCCATATTATGCTTGCACTTGCATGATGCACATCTTCAATGGGGAGATGGCATTTGTGTTGCACATGATTCTATCCTGCCTGGGAGGTTGATAAAGTAAACATGTTTTAGTTATTATTGATGTTGATTATTGGTTAATACAAAATCTTGTATACCCATATGATGTTTCTTAACATGCAGTTTTGCATGTGGTTACCAGAATGCATATACTAGAACTTGAGGGAACACATGTTCCCAGGTCTGTAATACGAGGGATGCTGAAATTTTATTAGATAGAAAATGAATGACGCAGGTCTACCTTTTAATTTAGCCTTGGAACTTTTATGTCTTTGCTGCTTGGGGGTTGGGAAGCTGAATAAGGGTTGCTTATTACTCTTCCAAGCATTTAGAAGTCACCAAATGAAACATAGAATCTGATTTTCATGTGATCCAGAAAAAGTGGCAGAAAAATTGTGAAAGTGGATGGTGAAAAAAGTTAACGACATTCACCTTTAAATACTGTTCACTTCAAGTGAATAAGTAATGGCAATCCAGGACTATTACCTCTTAAAAAAGTGCCCCCATCTCACTGTTGCAGATGCTCATGTACTGTTAAATGTTTTGTTAAAGACAAAAAAGATGGGGTTTCTTGAATTGATGCCATTAGTTGACACAATACATGTACGATATGTCATATTAATCTGGGATGCGTAGTGTTTTAAAAAGCGGATCGCCAAGCGCCTAGATGATTCTGAGGGCCTGGGAGCATCGCCCAGGCCTAGGTGCCCAAAAAAAAAACGGATATCCCTGGATGCTTGCCTAGGGGCCTGGGAACCCGCCTAGGCGGCCGCCCAGGGCCTGCGCCCTGCCTAGGGGCGGAAATGCCCCTCGTTGGTCAATTTTTTAATACTAAAGGTGCCAAATTGTGGGGTTTAGGTTCATTTGAAACCTAAAACCCATTAGAACCTATTTTAGAGAGAGAAAAACCCAAAAAAAAAAAATTCTACTGGGCTGCCCAGGTTCTGGGTGCACGCCTAGGCACTGGGTGGCCTGGACCCCCCCGACCGCCTAGGTGCCGCCTAGTGCTTTTTGAAACACTGGGGATGCGTATGCTCACTTCACGTGGGATGCCTATGCTCACTTCTCTTCCAAACCCCCTAATTGAACTTAAGTAAAAAGTATTAAAGTATTCTTTTTTTTTCTTTTGCTTTTTGAAAAACCCCAAAAGGCCATAAGTGAAAAAAAAAAATTCCAAACTTGAAAAATAAATAAATCAAAAGCCAATATTTCCATATATAACCATACCTTAAATCCAAAATTGAAATACAACCTTTCAAAACCCGATTTTACCTCCAATTGGGGAGTCTAGGTTGCCGAAACAAGTATCACTGTCATTTATCTTTGGTATCACATGTTAATACATGGATACGTGTTGACACACCCAGACACATGATCGACATGCTATTGGTATGTTTTGTTTGAGTTTCCATCCCAACATGGCGTGTGGCACATTTACATAGTGTCAAATTTATAGACACACAATGTCCTATTTGATTTTATATTGAAAGTGTAATGGCCCTAAATTTTGGGACTGAACAACAACAACAAATAGCAATAATAATAATAATAGTAATAGTAATAGTAATAGTAATAGTAATAGTAATAGTAATAGTAATAGTAATAGTAATAGTAATAGTAATAGTAATAGTAATAGTAAGAGTAAGAGTAAGAGTAAGAGTAAGAGTAAGAATAAGAGTAAGTAATAGTAATAGTAATAGTAATAGTAATAGTAATAGTAATAGTAATAGTAATAGTAATAATAATAATAATAATACAATAAAACAATAAATAAAAATAATGTAAAACACCAAAATAGTGATAGTTCATTGTAATATGAATGCACCATGAGACGACCATGGGACCACCCTAAATTTTCCTTTTGACATTAATTTTAATTAATATTAAGTGATGTGTCATTATGAGGTGATAATGTGTCATTATGAGGTGATAATGTGTTATGAGGTGGCATTATAGGGTGGTGATGTATCATGAGGTGTTATATTTATAAATGAGAAAAAAGGACACATGTTTGACATGTGTAAAATAACGAGTGGCCCTCTCACTTATAAATACCCCTCATTGACCCATAATTAATTCATGATAAATGGGTCTTCTCTCTCTCAAAGGTAAGCTTCTCTTCTCTCTCTTAAACGATTTGCTTACAATTATTTTTCTCTCTTCCATGATTATTTTCATAATATCCATCAGAATTCATCTTCTCTTTCCTCTCAAATATAAGCCTTTCATTCTCTCTCTTTCTCTCTCATAATATCTTCATAATGATAGCCTCATTAGCCTTGCATTCTCTCTCTTTTTCTCTCGTAATATTAGTAAAATGATATCTTCATAATGATAGCTTCATTAGCTTTTCATTCTCTCATAATAGTAGTAAAATGATATCTTCATAATGATAACCTCATTAGCTTTTCATTCTCGCTCTCTCATAACATTAGTAAAATGATATCTTCATAATGATTGCCTCATTTTTTTCTTCTTCTCATAAGAATAATACTCTTATAAAATTTAATATTTTCTCTCTCTTCAACAAATGTCATTCTCTCTTTCCCTCATGATATTAGTATTATAATATATTATACTAGTATATAAAATTCTTGGTGATGTGATAACGGACTATATGGTATCCATATGATATAATTTGTTATATATATACTTGTGCGATATATATAGTGTATTGTCACACCAAATTCCTATAAATTTGGATACCATATTCATATAATTAATGTCATATGGATATTATATCACTTATATAATGAGGATTGGTTACTATAATAGTCCCCATCGATCTATATTATAGTATTCACATATCTCACCTATATATTAGATATTTCATATATTTGTCACTTATTCAGTATGGATAAAAATGATGTGTAATATCACTGTTACACATTAATAATCCAAATTTGGACTATACCATACAATTTTAATTCGTCTTTTATATTATCGTACTATATATTTTAATATGATTATTATATCCCTAACTCCAATTATCCAATAAAAATAATATTATTCCATAAAAGCAATATATTATTCTCTTAATAATGATCTTATAAAAACAATTATATCTTCCTCCCTTCAAAACAGTTCCCCCTCTCTCATAAGCATATAATATTTCTCTCTCTCTCTCTCTCTCTTATAGGAACATATTTTTATGCTTCTTCTCCCCATATAAGCTTATTTGGTCTCTTTTTCTATACCTTTAATTGAATGTCATTAATCCCAATCTTGCTCTGGCGACAGTTGCAACATACCCATCTTGTGATATATAAAAGTTAGTGATCTCATTTTCTTGTAAAATAGTTATATAAACTGGTATCTTCTGTATTTAATTGTAATATTTCCATCTATAATTATGAATTTTAGATACGGTAAATTTTTTGTGTACGTGACTTTATTTTTTTGTAAAACAGTTATTTGAAAATTTGTATTCCTGTCTATGAATTTTAGACGCTATGAGTTTTACGTGTTCTTGTAACATGATTATTTGAAAATTTATATCTCTGCATTCAATAAAGGCACGTTTGGATAGGAGGAAATTAGAAATCTTAGATATTTGAAATCTAAAGAAATCTATGGATTTTCAATATCAAGGATTTTTATCATGGATTCCTCCAATCTCTTGTTTGGATAAACTATATAAAATTCATAGATTCTTTGCAATCACTTCCATGTTCATTGTTTGGTAACAAAACTTGATAAAACTTTTTTCTCTAAAATTTTTATATACTTTCTTTCTCTAAAACTCAAAATTTGGGATGGTATATCTATAAAAATTTTGAGATAATTTCTCTCTCTAAAATTTGATATGGTTTCTCTTTCTAAATTTTAATGTACTTTCTATCCAAAATTTAAAATTGCCTATCTAAAAATTTTAAGATAATCTCTCTCTAAAATTTTTAGATGCTTTACTCTCTTTAAATTTTAATATAGTTTCTCTTTCTAACATTTTAATATACTCTTTTTAAAACCTAAAGCTTGAGATAGTTCCCCTCTTCAAAAATTTTGATATTGTTTCTCTCCAAACAATTTTAAGTAGTTTCTCTCTCTAAAATATGATCGTCTGTCTCTCAAATTTTAAGCTACTTTCTCTTTCTAAAAGCTAAAATTTGATATAATTTCTCTTTAAAATTTTTGTGATAGTTTCTTTTTTTTAAATTTTTTATGAACTTTCTCTCTCTAAAATTTGATGTAGTTATTCTCTTAAATTTTAAAATGCTTTCTCTCTCTGAAACTTTAAGCTTGATATAGTTTCTCTCTTTAAAATTTGTAAATAGTATAGTCTCTCTAAAATTTTATATACTTTCTCTCTCTAAAGCTTAAAATTTGAGATACTCTCTCTCTAAAGTATAAAATTTGAGATTCTCTCTAAAACTTAAAATTTGATATAGATTCTCTCTCTAAATTTTTTTAAGAAAGTTTCTCTTTCTAAAAATTTTATGTAAATAGTTTATCCCTAAAATTTTAAGATACTTTCTCTTTAAAACATAAATATTGTGAAAGTTTCTTTCTCCAAAAATTTTGAGATAGTTTCTATCTCTAAATTATTTTAGGTAGTTTCTCTCTCTAAAATTATATATAATTTGTATATATATATAATTTTAATATATTCTCTCTCTAAAATTCGAAATTCGAGATAGTTTCTCTCTAAAACTCAATATTCGAGAGTTTCTCTCTTTAAAAAACAAGTTGTTTTTCTCTAATTTTTTTGGTAGTTTCTAGTTTTAAGAATATTTTCTTTCTACAATTTTAAGAATAATTTCTCTATAAAACTTAAGACTTCATATAGTTTCTCTCTCTAAAATTTTTTGAGATAGTTTCTATCTCGAAAACGTTTTAAGTACTCTCTCTAAAATTTCATATAGTTTCTCTCTCTAAAAATTAAAATATGATATTGTTTTTCTAAAATTTTTGAAATAGTTTCTCTCTGAAAATTTGCATGTACTCTCTCTCTAAAGTAGTTTCTCTCTAAAATTTAAAATTTGAGATAGTTTCTCTCTAAAATTTTGAGATAGTTTTTCTTTTAAAAAACATTTGGTACTTTCTCTCTGTAAAATTTTAACATACTTTCTCTCTGTAAAATTTTAACATACTTTCTCTCTCTACAAGTTAAATTTGAGATAGTTTCTCTATCTAAAATTTTGAGATAGTTCATCTCTCTAAAAAATTTGATACTTTCTAAAATTTGAACATACTTATACTTTCTAAAATTTTAACATACTTTCTGTCTCTAAATTAACATACTTTCTCTCACAAAATGTTAAAATTTGAGATAGTTTTTCTCTTTGAAAATTTTGAGATAGCTTTTCTCTTTAAAAAATTTAGGTACTTTCTCGTTCTAAAATTTTCATATCTACTAAATGCTCTGTATGTTTTGGGTCGAGGGAGCCTATGAGTGAATTCTATGGGCTTTGGAAATGCAAAAAAATAGGTTTTGGTGTGGAAATAAAATCATGGAAAAGTAGATCTTATTTCCATGATTTTGATTTTTCTGATTTTAAGTATCCTAGTCATTAAGCAATCCAAATGGTGGATTTTGACAATATCCAAGATATTAAGAATCCATGCTTTAAAATCCATATACCCTAACAAGCCTTAAATTTGTAATGTTTGTCTCTTATTAAGAATTATTGATAGTTGAAAATTTAATATTTAACTCTAGATTTCCATAAAGAGCTCTTCTGTATTTAATAGACTGTTGATCATGTTAAATTTCAAGAATGTCTCTCAGAACATGAGTACTATGAAACTTAGGGTGTTATTAAATATTGCCAAAAATGTCAATGAAAGCAATTACTATAAAATGCTTCATGTGAATACATGTTAATGATTTCTAGGATATTTTGAAATCATTAACATGAGTACTACGCAACTTAGGGTGTTATTAAACAGTATAGTCCAAAAGTGATACATCTACCATACAAGTTTATTAACACTATTATTAAACTAATATTATAATGTCACACCCCAATTCTATATACATCACAATATTCAGCAATCACGTACGAAAATTTAGAGGACTAGATTTCCTTAAGGGGAGGAGAATGTCATGACCGTAAATTTTTGGGACTGAAAAAAAATAAAATAAAAAAAATAATGATAATAAAATAAAACAATAAATAAAAATAATATAAAACACCTAAATAGTGACTATTCATTGTAATATGAATGCACCATGGGACCACACTAAATTTTTCTTTTCACGTTTGTTTTAATTAGATTAAGATAATTAAATACAAAGTGATGTGTCATTATGAGATGATAATGTGTCATTATGAGGTGATAAAATGTCGTGAGGTGGCATTATAGGGTGGTGATGTGTCAAGAGGTGGCATATATATAAATGAGGAAAAGGGACACATGTTTGACATGTGTCAAATGAAGATTGACCTTCTCACTTGTAAATACCCTTCATTGACCCATAATTAATCTATCATAAATGGATCTTCTCTCTCCTCTCAAATGTAAGCTTCTCTTCACTCTCTTTTAAACGATTTTCTTAAAATTAATTTTCTCTTCCAAGATTATTCTCATAATGTCCATGATTATTCTCATAATTGGTCTTCTCTCTGCTCTCAAATATAAGCCTTTCATTCTCTCTTTCTCTCTCATAAGATCTTCATAATGATAGCCGTACGAGCCTTGCATTCTCTCTCTTTCGTTCTCATAATATTAGTAAAATGATATCTTCATAATGATAGCTTCATTAGCTTTTCATTCTCTCTCTCTTTCTCTCTCATAATATTAGTAAAAGGATATCTTCATAATGATAGCCTCATTAGCTTTTCATTCTCTCTCTTTCTCTCTCATAAAATTAGTAAAACGATATCTTCATAATGATAGCCTCATTTTTTTCTTCTTATAAGAATAATACTCTTATAAAATTTAGTATTTTCTCACTTTTTTCAATGAATTTCGTTCTCTCTCTCTCTCTTCCCCTTTCATAATATTGTATTATAATAGCAGTAGCCTTATTATCTTAATTTTAAAAATTTTAAAAAAATAGTATATAAAATTCATGGTGATGTGATAAACGGACTACATGGTATGCATATGATATAATTTGTTATATATATACTTGAGTGATGTACAAAGTCTATAATATCACACCAAATTCATATAAATTTGGATACCATATTTATATAATTAATGTCATTTGGATATTATATCACTTATATAATGAGGACTGGTTATTGTAACAGTCCCCATCGATCTATATTATAGTATTAACTATTAACATATCTCACCTCTATATTTGACATTACATATATATGTCACTTATTCAGTATGGATAAAAATGATTTGTAATATCATGCTGTTACACATTAATAATCCAAATTTGGACTATACCATACAATTTTGATTTGTATTTTATGTTATCCTACTATATTTTTTAATTTGATTATTATATCCATAACTACAATAATCCCATAAAAATAATATTATTCCGTAAAAACAATATTTTTCTCTTTATAATGTTCTTATAAAAACAATTATATCTTCCTCCCCTCATAACAGTTCCTCTCTCTCTCATAGGCATATAATATTTTTGTCTCTCTCTCTCTCTTATATGAACATAGTTTTATGCTTCTTTTCCCTATAGTTTTATGCTTCTTTTCCCCATATCAACTCATTTGGTCTTTTTTCCCAGACTTTAAGCTGAACGGCATTAATCCCAATCTTGCTCTGGCGACAGTAGCAACATACCCATCTTGTGACATATAAAAGTGATCTTATTTTCTTGTAAAATAGTTATATAAATTGGTATCTTCTGCATTTAATTGGCATATTTCCATCTATCATTATGAATTTTAGATATTGTAAATTTTATGTGAAAGTGAGCTTGTTTTCATGTAAAACAGTTATTTAAAAATTTGTATTCCTGTCTGTGAATTTTAGACGCTGAGTTTT
The DNA here is from genome assembly GCF_000471905.2 of Amborella trichopoda. Next base: position 961,796 of record NW_006497389.1, read on the forward strand.
ACGTGTTTTTGTAACATGATTATTTGAAAATTTGTATCTTCGCATTCAATAATTTGTAATGTTTGTGTCCATTATTAAGAATTATAGATAGTTGAAAATTTAATATTTAACACTAGATTTCCATAAAGAGCTCTTCTGTTGTTAATAGATTGCTGATCATGTTAAATTTCAAGAATATCTCTCAGTACTACTACCTTTATGAAATTATTGCCAAAAATGTTTGACCAGTTATTTATAGAATTGTCAGTGAAAGCGATTGCTATAAAATGCTTCGCGTGAATTCATATTAATGATGTCAAGGATATTTTGAAATCATTAACATGAGTACTATGAAACTTGGGTTGTTATTAAACAATGTAGTCCAAAAGTGATATAAATTTGAACTATACCATATACAATATTTTTGCTTCCTGATGTGTCGGTAAAATATATAGTGAAAATTCACAATTTATAACGGTAATTTGTTTTGGTATAATATATAAAATAAGTTTTGGTACAACATATAGCGGAAATTTTGAATATGTTCTATCTATAGTTTAAGAATAGACTGTCACACTTCAAAAATATTAGTGTTATGAGACTTGGGGTGTGACAATTTTGGTATCAGAGCATGGTATTTTGAAATTGTGTGCGTAAGTGACCTTAATTATAAGGTATAGTCCAATAATTAGTGCTATGAAATTAAAATTGTATGGTATAGTCAAAATATTGTGGATATTATATCACTTATATAATGAGGAAATAGGACATATGACAAAATTGTCACACCTTAAGTTTCGTAACACTAATATTCCTGAGGTGTGACAGTCTATTCTTAAACTATAGATAGAACAAATTCAAAATTTTCGCTATATATTGTGCCCAAATTGATTTTTCTATTAAACAATATTCAAATTTGTACATGGTCTATTTACAACTTATATTAACATGAAGGGCTACATATATACAATTTTGCTAGAACAAAATGGGCAATGATCTAATGCAACGGTTGTATCATAATACAATGCAAACACACATCTAGAAAATCACGTTTGCAGTATTTGTATGACCCAAAATTTTGCACACATACTCTCTTCATCTCAATAATCAACCTCAAAACAAAAAAAATTTAATTTGAGCCCTAGATATGCTTAAAATGAGTCCCCTTCAACAATGAATCTAGACCATTTATTTGGTGAATTTCAAGATCTTAGCCTTTACAAATTCAAAATAATTTTGTTCTTCTTTAACATTGTTTATCTAATGATAATAAAGCCATCTAAAAAAATTGGAGTAGAAAAAATCCTTCCAAGGCCTAGATCTAAGCATCTTATCAAAATGGACGGCCTATGTTAATTGGGCTAAAAAAATGCTTTTTAAGTTGTATTTTCAAAATTTTCTTTTTTGTGATTGTTCATTAGAATGAAAAGAGTGTGTATTTTAAATTTAGATCAAGCAAATGGCCCTAACATGGTTATTAAAGATTGTTGCATTATAATATGATACAATCGTTGCATGAAATCGCTACCCAACAAAAATTACAAAGGCAAATTTAACATGACTTCAAACTTCTTCAGGGCTACTCCTGCTGTACATTCAAACAATAAGGCTGCAATTACTCTGAAAAGAGTTCATAATAGTTTGATGAGTTTGGCTACTCAGTAAGTGATCATCATAATCCTTAAAATCACAGTTGAAAAATGTAATATTTTCTAAAAGAATTATTGAAACCATATGAAGAAGAGTATACATGGTGTACTATTTCGATTTCAGAAATACACATTTTAACATAATTTAAAATATTTCACATGCATATTGAAATAATATCGGGAAGTGCATATTTAAATCTTTTTATAGTAATGCAAATTCCAAAAGATTTCACAAAGTACCCTACTGGCGTCCCAAGTAGGTCACCTATATATCCCACCAACGTCCTGGATCGGTCCACTTAATCCCTGTAGGTTCACTCATACCTTACCTGCGTACCGGATGAGTCCACGTAATCCCTATTGACGTACTGGATAGGTCCATTTATACCTCACTGGCGTATCGGATGAGTCCATTTAATCCCTACCGGAGTACCTGATAGGTCCACTTATATCTCATCGGCGTACTAGATGAGTCCACTTAATCCCTACCGGTGTACCTGATAGTTTCACTTGTATACATAAAATATTTTTGAAACTCTTTAAACATCAGGATCAACAATATCGTATATTCAAAATATCCTTAAAATCATTAACATGAATTCACATGAAGCATTTTATAGCAATCGTTTTTACTGACATCTCTATAAACCTAGTCAAGCATTTTTGACAATAATTTCAGAAAGGTAGTAGTTGTGAGAGACATTCTTGAAATTTAACATGATCAGCAGTCTATTAACAACAGAAAAGTTCTTTATGAAAATCTAGTGTCAAATATTAAATTTTCAACTATCTATAATTCTTAATAATAGACAGAAACATTACAAATTTATTGAATGCGCAGATACAAATTTTCAAATAATCATGTTACAAGAACACATAAAACTTATAGCGTCTAAAATTCATAGTTAGGAATACAAATTTTCAAATAACTGTTTTACAGGAAAATAAGGTCACTTACGTATAAAATTTATAGTATCTAAAATTCATAATGATAAATGGAAATATTGCAATTAAATGTAGAAGATACTAGTTTATATAACTATTTTACAGTAAAATGAAATCATTTACTTTTATATGTCACGAGATGGGTATGTTACTTGCTACTCTCGCCTGAGCATGATTGAGATTAATGGCGTTCAGCTAAAGGTATGGAAAAAAGAGAGCAAATGAGTTTATATGGGGACAAGGAACACAAAAATATGTTCATATAAGAGAGAGTAATATTATATGCCTATGAGAGAGTGAGGAACTGTTATGAGGGAACGTAGATATCATTGTTTTTATAAGAACATTATTAAAAGAATAATACTGTTTTTATGGAATAATATTATTTTTATGGTAATATTATAGTTATGGATATAGTAATCATATTAAAAAATATAGTACGATAACATAAACAACAAATTTAAATTGTATGATATAGTCCAAATTTGGATTATTAATATGTAATAGTGTGATATTACACATCATTTTTATCCATATTGTGTAAGTGACATATATATGTAATATTTGAGATATAGGTGAGATATGTGAATACTATAATATAGATCGATGGGGACTATTATAGTAACCAGTCCTCATCATATAATTGATATGATATCCATATGACATGAATTATATGAAAATTGTTTCTAAATTTATATGAATATGCTGTGGCATTGTAGACTATATACATCATTCAAGTATATATATAACAAATTATATCATATGGATACCATATAGTCCGTATATCACTTCACTGTGAATTTTATGAACTATTTTTATGAAATTATTATAATTAAGAGAATAAGAATACTATTATTATAAGATTAATATTATGAGAGGGGAACGGAGAGAGAATGAAATTCGTTGTAGCGAGAGAAAATATTAAATTTTATAAGAGTATTATTCTTTTGAGAAGAATAAAAAAATGAGGCCATCATTTTGAATATATCATTTTACTAATATTATGAGAAAGAGAGAGAGAATGAAAGGCTAATGAGGCTATCATTATGAAGATATCATTTTACTAATATTATGAGAGAGAAAGAGAGAATGAAAAGCTAATGAGGCTGTCATTATGTAAATATCATTTTTACAAATATTATGAGAGAGAAAGAGAGAATAATAGGCTAATGAGGCTATCATTATAAAGATATTATGAGAGAGAAAGAGAGAATGAAAAGCATATATTTGAGAGGAGAGAGAAGACCAATTGTGATGGATACTATGAGAATAATCATGAAAGAGAAAAACAATTTTAAGAAAATCTTTTAAGAGAGAGTGAAGAGAAGCTTACATTTGAGAGAAGAGAGAGGACCCATTTATGAGGGATTAATTATGGGTCAATGAGGGGTATTTATAAGTGAGATGGTCAATATTCATTTGACACATGTCATTTATATATATGCCACCTCATGACACATCACCACCTTGTAATGCCATCTCATGACACATTATCATCTCATAATGACACATCAATTTGTATTTAATTAATTTAATTTAATTAAAAATGTGAAAAGGAAAATTTAGGGTTATCCCATGGTGGTCCCATGGTGCATTCATATTACATTAAACTATCACTATTTAGGTATTTAATAGTATTTTGATTTATTGTTTTATTATTATAATAATAATAATAATAATTATTATTATTATTATTATTGTTGTTGTTGTTGTTGTTGTTGTTGTTATTATTATTGTTATTATTCATTCCCAAAAATTTAGCGTCATTACATTCTCCTCCCCTTAAGAAAATTTAGTCATCTAAATTTTCGTACCTGATTGCTAAATATTGTAATGTATATGGACTTGGGCTGTGATATCATAATATTAGTGTTATTAAACTTGTATGGTATAGTCCAAGTTTATATTCTTTTGGACTATACTGTTTAATAACACCCTAAGTTTTATAATACTCATGTTAATGATTTCAGAATATCCTTGAAATCATTAACATGAATTCACATGAAGTATTTTAATACAATCGTTTTCACTGACATTTCTATAAATAACCAGTCAAACATTTTTTACAATAATTTCAGAAAGGTAGTGGTTCTGAGATACATTCTTGAAATTTAATATGATCAGCAGTATATTAACAACAAAAGAGCTCTTTATGGAAAACTAGTGTCAAATATTAAATTTTCAACTATCTATAATTCTTAATAATAGACAGAAACATTACAAATTTACTGAATTCGAAAATACAAATTTTCAAATAAGCATATTACAAGAGCACGTAAAACTCATAGCGTCTGAAATTCATAATGATAGATGGAAATATTACAATTAAATACAGAAGATACCAGTTTATATAACTAATATTATGAGAGAGATATCATTTTACTAATACTATGAGAAAGAGAGAGAATGAAACGCTTATATTTGAGAGGAGAGAGGAGACGAATTATGATGGACATTATGAGAATAATCATGGAAGAGAAAAATATAATTATAAGAAATTCGTTTAAAAGAGAAAGAAGAGAAGCTTACATTTGAGAGGAGAGAGAAGACCCATTTATGATGGGTTAATTATAGGTCAATGAGAAGTATTTATAAGTAAGAAGGTCAATCTTCATTTGACATATGTCAAACATGTGTCCTTTTTCCACATTTATATATATGCCACCTCATGACACATTACCACCCTATAATGCCACCTCATGGCACATTATCACCTCATAATTACACACCACTTAGTATTTAATTATTTTAATTTAATTAAAATAAACGTAAAAAGGAAAATTCATACTGTTCTCATGGTGCATTTATATTACAATAAACTAATAGTATTTAGGTGTTTTATATTATTTTTATTTATTGTTTTATTATTATTATTATTATTGTTATTATAATTATAATTATTATTGTAATTATTATTGTTATTATTATTATTATTATTATTGTTACTGTTATTGTTATTATTATTGTTATTATTATTATTATTGTTATTGTTATTGTTTTGCAGTCCCAAGAATTTAGGGTCATTACAAAATGTGGTACTTTGTGGGACTTGAACTCATGACTATTTGAGATGGCATGAAAAGTAGTAGCCATCATGCGTCCATTTAGGGTATGCATAATTATAGATCACATATGTTTATAAATTGTATCCATTAACTAAATCAAATGGCGTAAATGCTTAATGGTGCAATTGTTTCCCAGAAAGTAATAATTAGAAAGTAACAATTAAAGACATGCGTATATTTATGCTTGCCCTGTAATGTATGAAAATCTGAAACTCTTATAATGCTAATGTATGGGCAATTGGCCATGCATTACCACAAATATTTTTATTGCTATAATTATCATATGCATATCTTTATGAATATAATTTATATGCACTAAAAAGGAATACCATCTTTTA
>NW_006497389.1:975349-996429 GCF_000471905.2 Amborella trichopoda
AGAGAGAGAGAGAGAGAGAGAGAGAGACTTCTCGTATTTTTTTTTCTTCTCTTTGTTCTTGCGGTGTGTGGCGGAGGTCTCGGATCCCCACATTTATGCCTTCTTGTGATCTTCTTCTCAGTTTTGTTTCTTTCTCTAAAACACAGTTGTATTTGCTGGTTGTTGGCCGTCGGTGATTTTTCAGCTGTGTCAGATGGTATTAGAGCGTCAGTTTTTGTGGGTTCATGGTGTCCGATGATAAGGCATCATGACTGGCAGACATACTTGACGGCTAGGAAATGGGAACGAGCCCATCTAGCAAGAACGAGACCTCTGAGATATTGAGATAGAAGGCAAGTTGAGGATTTCACCCATCGCTTGTCGCAAAACTCAGTTCTGACACATTATGATGACGATAGTGAGTCGGAAGCTGCTTTTGAGAACCCGTTCTATGCACATACTCTGCATTGGGAGCCTCATGTTTGGGAGAGTAGATCATGGGATTTCAACATTTAAAGTAGATCTATTCAGCATTTAAAGTAGATCTACTTGCATTTAATGAAGAACTAGTTGAAGATGAAGAACAAGTAGGTTTGGATTTTCATTGGAATCATCATTTCTTGATGGCACAGGTGACCCCATTGTTGTTGAAGGGCCTATTTTTTATGAAGGACAAGATAAAAGGAAAGAAGTTGGCCTTGAATCAACAAGGATGTGTAATTTCCCCATCAATAGACAAATCGAGAAGCAAGATGTTGACTTGAACCCAAAGGAGCTCGATCCTATTAAGATTTTAGTCAAAAGAAGAAAGAAGTTGAGGAAGGAGGCAAGAGGGGGGCAATGACCCTAAATAACTATTTTCTCTCTTCCATAATGGGACTAATCTTTCCTGTTACCAATTAAAGGATTCTATTCCATAATGCCAGGCTACTATATCTGGGTGCACCAAACCCTTGAGGAACTTATTTGAGGATATTATCGAGGATATTCTAATGAGGCCTATAATCCATAGGTCCCAAGATCAAGCCCTAAGTGAATTCGCAATGTTCGTGTTTAGAAAGACCTTCTGTTTAGAGGGGGATTCATATTGGCCCGTTTCAAAACTTGAGGGCGAGTTATCTCCAATCAAGGGAGAATAATGTTGATCAAGTCTTGGTTGATTCAAAATTTTATTTTATTGTTAGATATGTTGGTAGAATTTTTATCTTTTATTAGGTTTAGTTTTTTGGAATTATTGTATAGAAAGGTTGAGAAGTAAAAGGAGGTTGAGTTTGTTTCAAGGATAAAGAGTCCCTTTTTATCTTTTTATCAAGTCAATCTTTTCATTAGGATGATCTATCTTTTCATTATGGGCAACATTTTGTCTTTAGGTAATCTTATTTTAGATAGGAAGATAAGAACATGTAATAGGTATTCTTTTTAAAAAGATACATGAATTATTTTTAGGGAGGTTTATATCTTCTTAGAGAAGTACATGAGATAATAACAATAGAAGGTTTGGGTTTGTCTTTTTAAAGAAGGGTGGAAAACGACGTTGAGAAGGGGGCTTTTAAAAGGACGTTCATGTGATGGGAGCTTGGCTCTTGTTTTTATTTTTGAAGGAAAGAAAATTAATGTAGTGGGAGAGAGAGAGAGAGCCTTCTCGTTATCTTTTGTTTCTATTTGTTCTTGTGGTGCGTGGCGAAGGTCTTGGATCCCCATGTTTGTGTCTTATTCTTGCAATTTTCTTCGCAACTCATTCGAACCTGAGAACTAGGGTTGGACATGGAACCAAGATGCTTTTCAGAGTGCAGTAATTGGCAGGCAATGGCTTATGGAGTTGTTTGCATTTTGCTATTTCTCTGTGAAGCTGAAAGATTCTGACTCCATTCTCTTTTTGAACCTTTTGCATCTTCCCAGATCTTCTTAGTAGTTCCATTAAATAACAAATGGTTGCTGTTCTGGGGCTCCAGGGAACTAAGAAGCCACTTCTAAATGATTGCATCTGATGGCATCCAATCCTCACACTTCAGATCTCTCTGATCCAGGCATGGAATGGCACTAGTTACATGCCCCGTTTTGGACCTCTATGTACACTGGTGATAGATTATGCACATCGTAAATAATTATGGTTGTTAAGGCATACCATTGCAATCTGAATTTCTGGGTTTTCAGTTGAGCTATGTGTAGTGCTCTAGGTCCAAATCAGAAGTGGTCAAAATTTCCAAAGATATGATAATGAAGAATAGGTGGCTACTTGAATATTTTAAGGGCATAAAATAGATGATAGACAAATACCAACTTATTCAATATGGGTAGCACTGACAATACATGATCCAAATAAGAAAATATCTGAGAGTTGAGACAAACAATACATCACGCATTGGATCTTCCTATCAGTAAATCCGATGAGCAAGAGAATTGGATCAAGGAATAAGTAGGGTAGTGAATGTAGTTGACTCAATTCCATACCAGAATGAACCCTTTAAATGCGCAAATCAGATCTCTCTTTGGTCTGCATGTGAAATAATAAAATAGCCTCAAAATTTGTAAAATCTCGCAGATTTGATATATGATCATAATGAAACTTGTATAATGACCTAATATTGTCTTAGAGAACGATTTAGTATTAAAAAATAGAACTTAAGTGTCAATCTTTAGGGACCAAAAATAGATCCACCAATGCCAAGTTTTTTACCTCAAAATCTATCAATCCAGCATGGAAGTCTTCCATGTGTGGTCTTAAAAATATTGGCTAGATGAGCATAACAAACGCTAAGAAATTTTGGGGCCAAAGATGTTTGTACAACTGATATCAGCAGCCAGTACAACTGATGCCACCCCTAGTTTTGGATCTACTGGTGTGGATTTTGCTTAAATACTCTTCTTGGCTGTTGAGACTACATACAACAGCAATGATGACCTTCTACCTCTCTGATACCATGTTAAACCCTAGACTCTGATTTAAACTTAAAGTTTGCAAGGACATGGTGATAGAGCAGTGAACCAGAGGAATAAAATGGATCAGCAAGATCACTCGTCACAAACTTTGTGATCATTCATTTATATAGACATATGGCTCCCTAACATATGGACACTTGGGTCCCCTGACCACAATAACTTGGCTACACATATCATGCATAAAAAAATATGCACACATATGCTTCCGAGCCTCGAAAAGTTGCCCTAATGTTTTCCAAAATGTCCCCCTAACACTTTGAAATCCAATGGGTTTGAGGTCATGAAGATTTTACAGGGTTTCTTTACAAAATAACCCCATTTAAGGATTTGGCCTTTTTTGGTAGTTTTTGGGTTGGATCTTGCAAAAGGGCAAAAATAGGACTAAGGAGTGTCAGCAATCAAATGAACAATCACTTTTGTTTCTTGGAAGGAGTCGCTAACTTAAAATTGTGTGAGACTTGGTTTGTCGGGTGAAAATGTAGGGACTTATGAGTCCTCTAAAAAACTTGCACAACTTTTAGAATTTGATAAGTTCATTAATCTTTTATACAGGCTCATGTTGGGGATTGTGAAGACTCGTAACTAACCTAGCTGAATGGACTTGGCTAAGTTTTGAGTCCAAAAAGTGACTTTTGCATGATGCTATGACCCATAATATTGTATTTCTACCGATCTTTGTGCACGATAAAGAGTCATAGATTGTGTTAAGCTGGTCTATAATATTGTATTTCTACCCATCTTTGTGCACGATAAAGAGTCATAGACTGTGTTAAGCTGGTCTATTACATGGTTTCAAAAGTGGGGCTCGAGTCCAACTATAACCCACCTTCAATATGCAGAAGACACCCTTGTCTTCAGTGGTGCCTCAATACAGAAAGTAGACTCCCTCCTTTTTCTAAAACATTTCGAGTTTGCCACTGGTTTCAAAGTTAATATGGCCATGTCCAAGATGATTGGGGTGTCCTTAGCCCCTCAAGATACCCAAGATCTCGTGGACATATGGGGGTGCAAAATTGAAGCTTTGTCATCCAATTACTTGGGTGTGCCTCTTTGTTTTGGCAATCCCAAACATAATGCAATGAGCCCACATCATAGATAAATTTGATCGCAAACTAGCCAGCTGGAAGGGCAGCTACCTCTCCCCAGCGGGCAGACTCACCCTCATGAAAGCCACCTTAGCCAATATCCCCCTCTACCAGATGTCACTCTTTTGTATGCTGGCAGCCGTTATCCTACATCTTGAACATCTCATGAGGAATTCCCTCTAGTTGGGGGAGAGTGACCTGGGGAGATTTCATCTCATTTCTTGGAAAAAAGGTTTACTTGCTTGAACGCCTGAGAGGACTCGGCATCCGATATCGTAAAATTCATAACACAACCCTCCTTAGCAATTGGTGGTGGCACCTAGCCATCAAGAGAACCAACTTTGGATGTAGGTACTCTGACATAAATATTGCCTTTAGGTCTCTGAATGGGTACCTAATTGCCAGGCATAAATATTGCCTTTAGGCCTCTGAATGGGTACCTAATTGCTAGGCATACTGCAATTATTCTGGTGTGTGGAAGTCTATTCAGACCTCCCGTACCCATTTCAAAGCAAATATTCCCTTTCACCCTCGAGAGGGTCGGGTCGTCAGGTGAGCTTTTGGTCGGAGCTTTGGATTGGTTGCACCCCTCTCCAAGACATATTTCCATCCCTTTTTCTCCTAGCTCTCAATCGTCTCACTACCATGGTGGACTATTTCACCACTCCTCCGGAGTTTGGAACCCCACCTTTAGGATACCACTCTCAGACCTTGAATTTGTTGACTTCTTAACCTCTCCTCTCCACCTTCTAGGGTAGACCAGATGTTTTGGTGCCCCTCTCCCTCAAGATCTTTCTCGGTCTCTTCCTTATACCTCAAGCTCACTCAACCCCCTACCTTCCCTCTCTATCCAACTTTCATCATTGCCAAGGCGAGGTCATCCATAGCACCCCAAGTTTTCAATTGGGTAGCCTTCTTCGAAAGAGATTCCATGGTTGACCAGTTGCAAAGAAGAGGATTACCCATCCCCAATAGATATATCATGTGCACTAATGATGAGGAAAGCAATGCGTAGCTTTTCATGCACTGCCCGGTGGCCTGGATGTTTAATTGGCAATGGGTTACCCCCAAATCAATCCTTTATTTGTCAATTCCCTCCACCCCTTCCCTTGGCCCTAACCTGGTATTATTTTGTGGAAGGCAGCAGCCACCCTGTGGGTTATTTGGACTGCTAGAACAATAGAATCTTCCTTGGTGAGAGTACCTCCCCGGAGAGATTGATCGACAAGATTGGTACTCAAGTCAGCTTTTGGGCAACGTATCACAAGTAATTCAAAAGAGTTCTGCATTCTGTGTTTCTCCTCAACTGGTAGGCCCTGCTCTTCTCACGGCAGCCTCGCATCTCTCGTGCCTCGTGTTGGAGACCAACTGAACCAGGCCAATCTAAATTGAACTTTGATGGCTGCTCCCTTGGCAACCTTGGCCCTTCAGGTATAGGAAGTCTCATCAGAAACCAGGACGGCCAGATTCTGACCTCATTTTCCAAATGCAGCGGACTTGCTGATTTCATTTTCCAAATGCACCTTACAGGCTGAGGCCGTATCACTCCTCGAAGGGTTCAAACGCTTCAACTCCTCTTGGAGCCCAACTCTCTTAGTGGGAGACTCCAAGAATGTCATTGCTTGGGCCTCAGGCTCTAGACCTTGCCCTTGGATTCTCACATATATCTTTGACGAAATTCATCACATTTGCAAACATATGGTCGTCTCATGGAGGCATATTTGGTGGCAGGACAAGTACAGCCCGACACACTATCTAAAGAGGGAGCAGTCTACAACACATCCCAGACATTACTCAGAAGCCAACACCGCACCATCGATCTCTCTTTCAGACCCAGGCGGGCACTGCCCGTCTTTGTTGTGGTTTTTGTATAGGGCTTCCAGCTCATGGGATGCTTAATTTTTGTATAGAGCCCCTAGGTGTAGGGATGCCCACTTTTGTATACAGCTCTCAGTTTGTGGGAAGCCCATTTTTTGGCAGCTTGTACATTTTCTTACTCAATACAAAAGTTAATAGTTTCAAACAAAAAAGGGATGAGGGTAATTAAAGAATACTTCGCCCCTTTGTTCATAATGCATCTCTCATGAAAACCTCGTGAACATATGCATCATTTCATTCTCAGGAATATCCGAGAATTGTACTGAGGAAGCTGTCTGGTTCAGGTTCCAAATCATGTTCTAGACTAAACATTGTTTTATTTCACTTGATCAATCTCAAAAGGTTGTTCTGACCATGATGTGTTCAAGACTGATAGTTGGGAGAAGCCATATTGTTCTTTCTCCATGGTCTCAATCCATAATCTTTAGTTAAGAGTTTCTTGTAAAATCTAGAGAGGACCTGTTGGATGTCTTCTTGGCTTGTGAAAGTTCTCCCATCTGCTATAGGGAAGTGATGACCATTTAGTGTAGAAAATTTATCAGGGTAAGAATATCAATGAGGTATGTACTCCTTTGTTTATTTATTAACAGATGAGTATTGTATTTTGGCAATGGAAGAGGTGGAAATGACATTGGGGGGAAAAAAAAAACACTTGGAGTTGGACCATGGAGAAAATTTGAAAACGCGAAGATATTATAATAGCTGCATTTGCATCTCTACAAAACACTTATGAATCCCCAAAATCTGATAAAAACTAAGTTAAAAAGATATGCATGTAGCTATGAAGAAAAACAATGCCAAAGTAACTTTTGGAGGTATGTCATGATTATGAATCTCTTTCCTGTCCTTGATCAAATTGAGGCAAAGCATCTTTATTTGTGCTGAGTTTAAGTTTGAGAAGTCATATATCCTGTTGTGTGCAAATGAAAAAAAATTTATGAGCTTATTGGACATGTGCATTGTGAGCTTATAGAGGAATTTTAGCTTGCTTCCCCTCCTCTCATGTGTAATTGACGCTGAGCCTACTAGCTTCATCTGAGATTAATCTGCATACCTGTATTCTTTATTATGTTGTAACATTCTCGACTGGCAGATGTTCCAGATGTTCTTGTGATAATCTACAAGATGGTTAAAAGAAGGTTGTGATTGTTGCTTCCTTGGAAGTTTGGTAATGCAGTTTTATTCTTCTTTATGAAAGCTTTCATCATGATTTGTTTGTAGGTTGTTTATGCAAAAACAGATGTGTCTGCTGGCTCAAAAGGCATAACAGCATTTATTATTGAGAAGGGAATGAAAGGGTATTTTTCTTCTACTCATTGAATTTTGAGTTGACATTGCTAACGGAAGTTTCTTAGCAACCTATTTTCAATTATGGATGCCCCATGTTTTACTCTAAACAAAAATTGTTGTCTAGTCTACTTGTTGCCCTTTTCTTAGGACTTTTGTGGGATGCCCTTAATTCCTCGTATTCTCTCATTCTTGCAATGATTACCAAGTTTCAAGAAGTTTATTGTGTAATATTTCTTACATCTCATGTGCAGCTTCAGTACTGCCCAGAAATTAGATAAGCTTGGAATGCGCGGAAGTGATACGTATGATTTGGCTCCCTCATGCAAATGTGTGTCCCTCTTTTTCTTGCTTATTAGCTATCAACATGTTCTTATAAAGTGTTTTTGCAGATGTGAACTTGTTTTTGACAACTGCTTTGTTCCTGATGAAAATGTCCTTGGGGAGGAAGGGAAAGGTATTGAGCCCTTGTTTCACTTAATATTTTCTCAGAATTATTTCTAGTTTGAACAGCAGACATGGGGGGGATGTGCTGCCTATGTAACTTTTCCAGTTTGCATTTATATATTTAGAAGTTTTGTCTCCTCAATTAATGCTGGTTATTATTCATAAAAAATATGTCGATTCTTCCAATTACCTTGGTTTTTTTATCTCCAATGTGCTTGATATTGCCATAAAAATTTATGTTATGGATGCATATACATATTGTATGTTCCTTCATGTGTTAATGTCTATTGTTATATTCTTCCATTATGTTTTAGATACTGAAGGGATTCACTTTGGCATTTGCTTCACTGCAGTTAACACAATTTCTTTCCAATGGTTATCCTACTTCTTGTCAAAATATTCATTTTCAAGGATACCTTTCTCCATAGTCTTCTAGGCTTTGGACTAGTGGTAGGCATTGAGTTTGCACGAGGGTTCTAACCTTGAAGTCCCAAAAAGTGGATCATGCTGACTTATCTTGTTCTCTCTTGTTCTATTGAAAAATAGGATTGAATCTAATGTATTCAGCAACAAAAAACACATGTTCAACAAAAAAGTAGAATTGAATCGAGCTAACTAAAGATGCACATATTTATGTGTAATATCTAGGTTCAAGCTTAAAAGCCAGTTTCCTGGTATGAGTGAAAACGATAGCAACAAGGTAATGAGTGCCTTTATGGCCCAATAAATATTTGGGTCGTATTATAGATGATTGGGATAAATCTATTGGAGGGAGATATGAAATTTCAGCTTCTAAGTTTTGGTAAATTAAAACCTCTGCACCAGGTATTATTTCGAGACATTCTGTATATTGCTTGACGATCTGCTTGTCAGGACATTCTGTTCTGGGAGTTTTGATCCAGCTTGTTCGTGGTAGCCCGTCAATGATATGAATTAGTGAAAGAACTCATCCTCCTAAAATGGGACCGAAAACTACCAAGGCTTGGAGAAGAGTTGGGCTTCATCTCATGGGCAGTAATTGATAATCTTGCAAGTTATCGAGTCACATCAAGTAAATTAATTAATTATGGAGTAGAATGATGGCTACAACTACCCTTGATGCTTACATGGAAATATCCATGTTGACAAGTGTTGTCTATTGGGAATGCAACAATGGCATGTTCCTTTTGGCATTACGTAGACGGCCTTAATCATTCTTGCATGACCTTTTAGGAAGGGGCAGGAGGGAGGGGGGAGGGATGCCTATTATGAGTGCATGTTCCTTTTATTCCCCAAAGTTAAAAAAACACCCTCAAGCTCTTAGCTATACCTATTTATGAGAATGGAAAGTATTTTCTGGGAATTGAAAGTATTTTTTGTGAATTGAAAATTTTTTGAAACTTTTCTTTTCTCATTGGAATTATTTTGGGGATGCTATTAGAGGTATTGCAAGACTTTGTGTTGAGTAGTAGCTCAATTGAGATAACAAACATCGAAGACCAGAGATTGGGCCAAAAAGGTCATTTTCTAATATTTTATTTGAGTCTTATTTTTCCCATTTGAGATGTCTTCTGTGGGGTCTACTAGGGGTGGAGATCCGGGATGAAAGCATTGTGCTAACCAGGATAAAAATGATCTGAATAAAATTATGTGCAAATTTTGTGGACATGTTTCTAATGCCGGCATAAATAGATTTAATAAACATCTTGCTAGTATTAGTGGTGATGTTGTCCCGTGTAAGAAAGTCCAAGAGCTTGTAAAGAAAGAAATTTTTAAGTACATTGAAGGTGAAAAGAATAAAAAAAAATCAAAAGAAAAGGATATAGCCGAATTGAGGGTAGGGGTCCATATTTTTTATGAGGATATTGACACTGGAATGATTGAAGAGGGGTAAGAAGAGGTAACCATTGTTGGTACTCAGAGCTCTAAGAGTAAGAGGGGTTCTGGGTCTAAGAAGCGTCGTATGAAAGGGCGTATTGAAAGTTTTTTACTCCTAGCCCCGAGGCAGTAATTTAGAAAGGGAAGGGAAAGGGGCAAAAGCAAGTGACACTTGAAAATAGATTTAAGAAGGAAGACAAAGGTCGGGTGATTCAGTATATTGCTATGTGGTTTTACCATGTGGGCATTTTTTTTAACACCACTCTCTTGAATAGCTTCCATACAATGTTGGAAGCAAGTGACTAATTTGGGCAAGGTTTGAAAGACCCAACTCCATATGAGATCGGCGAGCCACTATTAAAGAAAGAAGTTGAACATACTAAAGAATATCTCAAGACCTATAAGTAGGGGTGGGCTAAATTTGAGGTTTCTAAATTTGAGGTTTCTTTGATGATCGATATGTGGAGTGATAAGAGGAGTATCATGAATTTGTTGGTAAATTGTCCTTTGGCTATAGTTTTTTTGCTATCCATTAATGCTTTTGATGATATTCATGATGCTCATTATATATTTTCTTTCATTGATAAGGGCATTGAGCAGGTTGAGGAAGAACTTGTAATTCAAGTGGTCACAGATAATGCTGCTTTCGATCTAGCTGCAGGTCATTTGCTTTGACAGAAGAGGCTTCTTATATTTTGGACTCCTTGCACTGCACATTGCGTAGATCTTATGCTTGAGGCCATTGGTGAGTTGACTATTATTAAAGGAGTTCTTTCTAAGACCAAGGACGTTAAGTCTTCATATAGAATCACACAATTACCCTTAGCATGATGCGCAAGTTTACAAAGGAGAGGGAGCTAGTGAGTCCTGGGGTCACTAGATTTGCCACTACCTACTGTAGTCTATGGAGCATGTATAGCAGGAGGAGCCCATTGAGGTCTATGTTTGCTTCAGAGGAGTGTAGTAGGTGTAAGTGGTCTAGAGATGCCAAGGGAAAGAAGGCATGGGGTATTGTGCTTTCCAAATATTTTTGGTGTGGGGTAAAGCGTGCGATAATAGTTTTTCTTTCGTTGGTGAAGGTCTTGCGCTTGGTTGATGCTGATAAGCCCTCCATGGGCTTTATATATGATGCACTTGAAGGAGATTGTAGAGAATTTGGGCAATGATGAGGCCAAGTACGGCCCATTTTGGGAGATTATGGATACCAAGTGGGACAGGCAGGCTTCATAGACCATTGCATGCAGTGGGATACTACTTGAACCCCAAATTCTTTTATGCAGATGCTGATATTGAGGCAAAAAGTAGAATTATGAATGATTTTAATAAATGCCTTGAGAGATTAGTTCCCGATCCACATATCTAAGAGAAGATATCAAATGAAGTACTCATTTCGTACGAGTGTGCTTTGATGTCATTCGGGAAAGATATGTTATTAAGACAGAGAAACAAAGATGAACCAGGTAATATATTTTGTACTTTTGTTTTATAATTTTCTTTCAACTTTCAAGTTATGCGAGCAATATTAAATTATGTATGACAATATTAAATACTTAAATTAATTATAATGGTTGCCCACATATTACAGCACAATGGTGCAGACAACATGGGAGTAGTGCTTCACACCTCTAGAAGATGGCTATTCAGATCTTGAGTTTGACAACTACCTCTTCTAGTTGTGAGCGCAATTGAAGGTCGTTTGAGATGGTTTTTATTATTTTGTATGCTTTTGTTGTTTACGAGTTCATTGTTCTAGTATAGATGCATTGAAGGTAAGAAGATCACAATAGTCTAGTACTCTTGCATTTTTCCTTATAGGTTAGGTTTATATAAAGAGAAGAAATAGGCTTGTGCAAAGGATGCTCAATTACTTGTTTTTGTTAGAGAGAATCAAAGGGTCAAGGAGAAGTTTAATTGGCCAAAGAAGAATCATGTCGCTTTGAAAGACATGGAGAATGCTTCAGATTGGCTAGTTGGTGACCCTGGTACTTAGAAGGTCTTCCTCGGGAGGGGTTTGACATGGGCAATGGTTGAGGAGGCTTCGGGACAAGCTTCTGATCATAGGAGGGCCACTCGAGTAATGACTTCTGCTGGTACTTCACTCTCACAGAGGGAGATGGAAGAAGAGGAGGCAGATTCAAAAGAATGTATGGAAGAAGAGGAACATGTTGAAGAAGGTGTTGATTTTCATGATAATGACCTCGATTCCGATTCAGATGGGAGCAATGACGATGATGATTCTGATTCTTATTGATATCCTCTATCTTCTTCTGTAGTATCTTTATTGCACCATCTTGGTTTGGGCTTTAGACATTTGGATTTTGGATGTTAGACAAACTGTTTTTTTCCTTTTGGACTATTTTGTTGTGTGGTTTTATACTGTTTTAAGTCACTTTGTTGAAGAGTTGGAGAGTTGGAGACTTAGATGTTATTATGGTTTGTGGATATGGAATATGGAGAATTGGAGAGTTGGAGACCATCAAACTATTACACTTACATTGCCTTTTAGACTTTTAAATGTTTTGTACGGTTTGAATTTTGAAATTTTGAACAAGTTAATTCTCAGCATGCGCGATATGTTATATGTTTGTATATAAAAAGTATGTTACACTATTTTCAAATGCATTAAATTGCAAAATTGACACAAATTATGTGTATATGTGCATTTGGTCAGCCAATATATGTATTTTTGTTAAATATTTGTACTACAGGGCGCCCACCTGGGCATTGGGCACCAGGTCGACCTCCTAGGGTTTTTTGAAACCTTGGTTAACACAAATATATTGAGGACTTCATCTTGTACAGAAACCGTATCGCACTGTAATCTTCTCAAACTGGCCCAACGGAATCCAAGACCATATGCCATCATATGGGTTCATCCTTGGTCCATCAAAGCCAACCAATAAATAAAGGGAACACATTCTTAATTTATGGATTATAGGTTCTTCCCTGAGGATAAGTCCATGTCCCATTTAGCACAATATCTCATAGGACCTTCCAACACAATCCAATGTTGCAGGGATGCATCTCTTTGGCACATACACACGACATTTGTTAATGGAGCTGCTTCCCAGATTGTTATCTAGTGTACATGCCATGTGATGGCAATGATGAGGATTTTCGCCCTTGTCATCTCTGGCTAACCACCGCACATACGGGTCACACAGTCCCTTGTCCAACTACCCTATGCATCTCATCGACCTCATCAAGGGATGACCCGATTCTGAAACCCTTATCGGTTGTGCCTTATGACCAGGGCTACGGGTTTTAGACATCAACCTAGGCCTAGCTCGTCTAAACCTAGGTGAGTTATGGCATAAAAAATGGCTCCGCTGGTCCCTCCGTATTATAATCCTTTGGTTCCTCTAGACGCCACTCCCACTGGAGTTGTTATATCATTATAGTCATAGTTTTACATGCTCTCATGAGGCTTTTAAATGGCCACATAACCCCAACATTTCTCACTTGGTGTTACAATCTTTCCCTTACACGCTCTCATGCCCCCATTACACTCTCATTCATGCCCATCTCACTTATTCTCTCACGCCGATTACACTATATACATTTTTGGGAACTCTTTCGCCATCAATCCTTTCCTCATGGATCCACTAATGTAGCCTCTGTGGGAGACTCAAAGCCTCTATCTTTGCTGCTCAGATCTCGGCCCGAACATGGTAATAGTCCATCTATACGTCCTCGATCGTCTTATATAACTGTGACCTTTAGCAACGCGAATCATGGACTTGTTGACACAAAAAGATTTTCATGTACTCCCATCACATGGGGTTGTATCTCAGCAGCTGGAGGAAGTTATTCAACCATGTTGTTTCTTTTGCAGCTAGACATATCCAGGTTCCATGGTGGACAACATAGCTGCTTAAACAAGCATAAGCAAGTATTCCATCTGGATCCCTTTGGTGGTTCATTATGGAATTCTAGTATGCCTGAATATCTGAGCATCTAAAGGTAACTATGGGACATGCAGTAACTCCCACTTAAACTAGACATATGTACATCAAGTACTGCCTCAATGCATTCATGGTTAAACCATGAACTTGTTTAGCAAGTCTCATACCAGAATAACTCTTACTCGGGTTTTGCAATATGCAAACCCGCTTTTTTTAAACCACGAAAGTTTAGCCACACAAGTTTCTTCGTTGTAAATCCATACAAGCCAAGTGATCTTATCAACACAATATGTGTCAAGGAAGCGTCTCAAGATCGGCGTCCTAGGACATTGCCTATTGTTCTTGGTCTTAGTTAATCGACGATTCTAATTAATTGACTATCAGGTCACACATTTGGCACTATGAAAAACATGAGTCATGACTTATAAGTACTTAAAACTGGTGCAATTATGAACGACACGTCTCCCATTTTATAAAAAACATTTTAAAGACTCAATGTTTCTCCCTTTATCAAAACTCTTGACTTGGTATAGTTTTCGAAGAACTTGGTATGATTTTCACAGACTAGGTGGACCTTGTAAGACCATGAGATCTGTCAGAGAACATATCCTTTTGATCTAGTCTTTTCAACACCAAAGGTTCTTTACCTAATTCAATTTTAAAAAAAAAGAGTATTTAATCTTTGAAAATCATTTTTACCACATTCACTTTAATTTCACCAAGTCATGTCTTAGCCATTAAAAATGAGTCATAAATGCCTACTAATTATGATTTAAAATAAAGTACGACTCAAAACTAGATGGTTACCAAAACCCGACGTGCAAACAAAACTTTTTGCACAACCTTGGCAACACAGGGAGCTAAGATAGATCCTGATCTCATGCAACACACCATGTCACTGGACATTATCGGAATGACATATAACACTAAAATAGGTGCATCACTCCCTTTGTGCTATATGCTCGAATAAGCCATTCCCATCTCTAGTGTGTGATACTTAGTTCATGGGCCTTGAACTCAGACAAGTATAAGAAGGAACATATATATAGAGGGTATTTAAAACACGCTCTTTCAAGCTGGTAGCACTCACCAAGTAATGTCTTTGCTCTCCAAATAAAAAACTACTAAGATATAACCAAAAACAAAAATATAAAGGTCAGGGTAGACTCATATGGCTTTGAGATATTGAATCCTCTTTCCTATATGACCCAACTATGTGATATGGCATAGATTTTATACCTTTCGATCAGCCAATCCACATAGTGTGGTACCGGGCCTCCCTTGATCCTTGCTTTGCTTGCTGATGAACTTTGTGGTCTTGGAATCATGTCTCACTAAGTGATGGAGAACCACGTTGGTCATCATCTTCGTATATCACATAAGCTTCTAATTTCAGGCCTTTGGATTCTCCCTACTCCATAACGAGGAACCTCTTTATGCCATCACTTCAGAAGTAACGTCTGTTATTTTTTGCCACTGATCTTGGGGTTTTTACACTGGTTCCAAGTCTATCTACAGGTCCCTTCATTGTCCAAAATAAAGAAAAGCCAAGATGCCCTTTATAAGTACATGTAATTCTTTACTTTGATTTTTTACAATTTCCAGGTTGAGTACCCTTCGCATAGAGTTTCATAATTCCCCAATCTTGCATGATCTCTCTCAAAAATTTTATTGCCATAAAGTAGACTCATTGCACAATAATAGAACTCAGAATGAGTCTTAAGACAATTCCGTTCAATTGGAGTACAAATGAGTGACTTCATGTTTTTCACTTTTGGATTTATTGCAGAAAAGAATATGAGTATCCTCCGATAAAAACATATTTTTTCTCAACTCACAAAGAATTTCTTTCACCAAATTTTTTGGTCTAAAAGTGGACTAACAAAACATAGAAAATAAAACTCAGTGCCAACCCCAAAGCATACCATTTAGTGGGTCTATGAATTGGAGACATCGACGGTAGAATTCAGTTCAGACAGCGGAAAAACAGAATGCGCATCCCTCAATAAAATAGTATTTTCTCTCAATTCACAGAGAGTTTCTCCCTCAATTTTTGTTTTGTTTGGAAACTACACCCATACCCACAATATAACAATATGTTGTGGTCCCTAAAGAATTATTTTCAGCAGGAGAATAAATTAGTGACACTGACGTGAAAAAACAGATCGTGCTGCATATATTAAGGATGACCTTTCTTCAATAAAATAATATTTTCTTTCCATGAAAATGGAGATTCTCTCTACCTTTTTTTTTTTTTTTTTGAAATAGACTTAAAATGAGTGAATGAAAGTCAGATTCCCCTAAGAAATAATACTAATTATTGGATAAAAAATGCCACAGAACAGAGTATATTGTTCTTGAATTATGTGGGACCTCTCAATGATCAGTCCATAACTCTCAATCCCCACATGATCTCCGACTGAAATTTTTCAAAGAGATACTGATCCAAAAAACATAAAATAATAATATGGTTTGCCAAAGAAAAGTATGTCATGCTGTGGATTCTTCCGAAGGTTCATGACTTGACAACAAAACCATTGGCTCTGAAGTTCCCGATTCATAACCAACAAGAATAGGAAAAACAAAAGGGAAATGGCAGCAAGGGATTCAACTTTGGTACCAATGAAAGGACGACAATCTGATCTAGCCAAGTTTTATACAGTTAAATTTTTTTCTTCATTCTTTTATTCATACCGGCTAGAACACTTACAAGTGTCCAAAATACAACATTAATTTACAGAAATAAACCCTAATACAATCTATGATCTTCACTTGCATATCATTACAAATCTTACATTCAAACAAAACACAATACATGATATTGAATCAAGTAACATGGAACCATTAGAATACCAAATTAACTTGCCAAGGGTTACTCCCAAGGACTTGATACACCCAACTTCGGGTCTCTTTAACCAATCGCATACGAAATCACATTCTTTAAATCAGCCATTGTGACTAAAATGAATGTGCTTGAACCTTATCCCTCAGTTTCATGAAACCTATTCCCATCCAATATTTAATTATAAAAAATGAAGTAATATTTTATATTGATTTCAATCAATCGAATTTCCTTTATGAAATCAATCAAGGCCATCTCAAAATATCATTGGATAATCTCTACAATTTCTAAAAGACTTGCTCCACAAATTAAAGAGGGAAATAGAAGAGGTGGGGTGTGCCACTTATGTGGTCCCCAAGTGGGCCCCATGTCCCCCATTGGATGGACCGTACCCGTCATAAATGGGCCCCTAAACCTTCTAGTTAATTAAGAAAACAATAAAACAGTTTTTAGAGTCTATTAAGTATTTTTATTTTCTCTCTGAAATAATAAAATCCAAAAAATTTAGTTCTGGTTATTTAAAAATATTTTTTTCCAAAATAAAATATTTAGAGGGCTTTAAAAATTCATTTGAATGTTCTAAATTTTAAATAAAATACATTGTTTAACTATTAAAATGAATTTGATGGAAATTAGATCCAAAGAGTCAAGGATAACATAAATATGCTGAGGAATCTATCTTTTCTAGAAACTTGATGCATGAAGGAAACGTGAGAAGTTAAATCCAGCATTTTTCTGAACCTTAAACAAGTAAAATCAGCAAAAATGGAAAAAGAACATGGTTGTAAATCAAGCCAAGAGAATAACTTTTTTTTTTCATAAAATAAAATTTATTCTCATAACATATGCCTTCCAAAATGTGACATCCAACATTTTAGAAGCTTAAGAAACCCTAATTTAACTTGAGATCCAAGTAAACATTTAAGACTCTAAATACCCCTAAAACTATACTAAAATTCCAAAATTTCAACATGTGAACAGTATCATGAATAGTAAATAGAAAAATATTAGAAAACCTAGAATCTCAAAACAAACTTAAAATCCTAACAATAAAC
The DNA here is from genome assembly GCF_000471905.2 of Amborella trichopoda. The sequence continues at coordinate 992,625 of NW_006497389.1, forward strand.
CCTAAAACTAAAATCAAAATATATATCCTTTAAAATTGAATAGAAATTAAAAATAATTATAATTTTGCCCTCCATCATTCCCCTGGGTTGAAGAAAACTCGTCCGCGAATTTTTAAATGTGTTAAGATGATTTCAGTATCAAAATTGCATTCTTCAACCTTCTTCTTTGTTGGCTCACATACTATTTGTGGTAACAATTCCAAAAGGAACAAAATCTTGATATCTATATTGAGGGAACTGCTGCAAATTTATCATATTCAGTTATTCTTGAGCTCCCATTGAAAATCAAGTAGGAAACCTCGAAGCCAATTTTTTGTACTTTAGAGGCCTTCTCAACATCTATTTCATTACTCTCTGAAACAAGGGCCACAATTTGCAGATTATGAGTCCTTAAGATCTTCATTTTTTTCTTAGTCAAAGATCGGTTCACCCACATAATCTTCATCATCATCATCATCATAGATTTGATCTATTACAAGATCTTGTTCGTCATCTAAGTATGTATCAAAAATTGGTGGCCGATCCCCATCTACATTTTGTTGATTTTCGATACGACCTACACCAAAATCAAGCTTGTTCTCCTTCTAATCATGTAGATCAACTAAATCCCATGACTTATTCTCATGAACATGAGGCTCCCAACACGGAGTGCGTGCATAGAACAGGTGGTTGAAGGCAGCTTCATCATTTCTCTCGAACTCTGAATTCGACTATGATTCACGCCATTCTTCATAATAACCCTCACGATTTGGATCTCTCCCCATAAATTCCACTTCGTTTAGGGCACCTTGTTGCTCGCCTCGCTTGTGTACCAATAGTTTTGTAATCCTCTCCATTAAGTTGTTGATTTCCTTGTGCAGTTGGATTAGATCAGCATCCCTATGGCTAAGATCTCCATGACAAGCCATCATTATTTCCAGCAGTCCTCAAACCATGCTCTGATACGACTTGATGCAGGAAGGACAAGTGTGAAGTTAAATCCACCCTTTTCTTGAATCTTAAACAAGTAAATCAGCATTAATGGAGAAAGAACAAAGCCGAAGATCAAACTAAGAGGAGAATTTTCTTTCATAAAATAAAATTTATTCTCATAAGGCCTCGAAAAATACATCCAACCTTTTATAAGCCCATGAAACCGTAATTTAACTTGAGATCCATGTAGCATATACAACTCTAAAATATCCCTAAAACAATACTAAAATTCGAAAATTTGAAACATATCCCTTTGAATAGTAATGTGTGATCATTATGTGTAAACAGTAATTATGAACAATACCACGAATAGTAAATAAAGAAAATATAAGGAACCCTAGAATCTAAAAAAAACTTAAAAATCCTAAAAATAAATCCTAAAACTAAAATCAAAATATACAACCTTTAAAATTGAATAGAAATTAAAAAAAGAGTATAATTTTGCCCTTCATCAAAACCGTATCCCACTGTCATCTTCTTAATTTGACCCAACAGAATGCATGACCAACAGCCCATTGCAGTGGTTCATATCTCACCCATCAAAGCCAACTAATAAATGAAGGGAACACGATCCAAACTATGGATTACAGGTAGGATTGCCATCGGGCTGGCCGGCCCAAGGCCTGGAAAAGCCCGAAAAACCATTTGAACCAGCTCAGTAAGGCCCATCCTGATATTTATAGGTGAGGAGCCCGGCCCAAAAGAATCTATTGGGCGGGGCCTGGGCCAACCCAATGAGAAGCTTTCTTTTACTTTTTTTTTTATTGTGTCTCTCTACAAATTTTCTTGTTTGTAGGAAGCCAAAATAAATAAATAAATAAATAAATAAATAAAGAAATAAATAAATAAATAAATATATATATACACACACATACACACACACACACATATATATATGCTAAAATATGTTTTCAAAAAATTTAAAATTCCTTAAAAAGGCATTAGAAATAAAAAATATTGGGAAGAGGGTTGAGTGGATGTGGCTACTCACCGCCTCATTCCCCATCCTCATCGCCTCCTCTCTCTCTAAAAATCCACATAGGATTGCCATCGGCCTGGGGGGTCGGGCCAGCCCAAGGCTTGGAAAAGCCCAAAAAACCATTTGAACCAGCTCGGTAAGGCCCGGCCTAATATTTATAGATGAGGAACCCGGCCCAAAAGAATCTATTGGGCTGGGCCTGGGCCAACCCAATGAGAAGCTTTCTTTTTCTTTTTTTTTTGTCTCTGTTAAAATTTTTCTTGTTTGTAGGAAGCCAAAAGAAATAAATAAATAAATATATATATATATATATATATATATATGTATATATGTGTGTGTGTGTGTGTGTGTGCGCGCGCGCTAAAATATTTTTTTAAAAAATTTAAAATCCCTTAAAAGGCATTGGAAATAAAAAATATTGGGAAGAGGGTTGAGTGGATGTGGCAACTCACCGCCTCATTCCCCATCCTGATCACATCCTCTCTCTCTAAAAATCCACACTCCCTCAAAACGTGTTTTCTCACCCATCGTCTCGTCTCTCTTTCTCTCTCTAAATATCCATTCACTCTCTCTTTAGAAATCCAATTTTCTATGACATTCAATTGAACCCCCCTATGCATTGAGATTGAAGCAATTGGGGCAAGCTTTTAGGGTTTTCTTCAAGCAATTGAAGGTTTTGCAGGACTCCAGCTTATCGAGTTTGTGTCCAAATCTTGGACTCGAACACTATTTGGGTCCGAGTCCGGGTCCACTTGGGTTTGGTCGGGTGCAGGTCCCACATTATGTTTTCGCCTCCTAATTTATGAAATATATTTAAATACAAAGATATTTTAATTTTTGGGTCTGGTCCGTGACTTCAGATCTGGTCAGGTTTGGGTTCCAGAATACTCCTTCGGGTTCAGGTCTAAATTGACCTATTGCCACCCCTAGATTTGCATCCAAATCTTGAGGACAGTTGGGGATGCCAAGTCACCTATAACGGGGTAAAAATCATCTGGGTGAAATGATCAATGTTTTTATTTTCTTTTTTAAAAAGGAAAAAAGCAAAAGAAGAGGGAACACATTTCTTGCAATGTTTTCTCACCCGCTTCTCATCAAGCGATGCGTATCTCTCTCCCCCTCACATGCAGTTTCCCTTTCTCTTTCTCCCATTTACCCACCCACCGCTTCTCATCAAGTGACGCGTATCTCTCTCCTCCTCACATGCAGTCCCTTTCTCTTTCTCCCACTTACCCACCCGCTGCTTCTCTCTCTCCCCACCCAACACATTTCTCACCACTACATCTCTTTCTATTCTACCCACCGCTGCATATCACTCTACTCTCCTGTGGTTTCCCTTAACACCCAGCCTACGCATATCGCGCTCTCTATCACTGCACCTCTGTCTGCTCTATCCTTGGTCTCTCTCCATCTACAACCAGCTTGTACATTTCTCTCTCCACCAAACAAGCGATCTTGCTTACCTTCTCCTCCACCACATCTCTCTCTCTCTCTCTTCCCACCCGTAGTAGGCATCCAAGAACCCTCCTTTTCTTCTTTTCAGCGAGCAACGACAATGAGAGGCAGCAACTAAAGGCCCCAAAAGAGGCCTTATGTTTCCTCTCTTTCAAAGCATTGAGAGGCAAAGGTGGAGTGAGGACAAAGGGAAAGAGAGGGTGGGAGAATGAGAAGGGAGAGAGATGGTGGATGGGAGAGAGAGAGAGAGAGAGAGAGAGAGAGAGAGAGAGAGGTAGGGTAGGGTACGGTCGTTACGACGGACGGGTAGGGTAGGTAGGGTGGGAGGGGACGGGAACGGAAGGTAAGTTACGTTACGTACGGTTAGTTTAGTTAGTAGTACGTACGTTAAACGTAACG
>NW_006497389.1:996449-1024586 GCF_000471905.2 Amborella trichopoda
GACGAACGTAACGTAACGTAACGTAACGTACGTACGTACGTACGTACGTACGTACGTAGTAGAGTAGAGAGAGAGAGAGAGAGAGAGAGAGAGAGGAGAGGAGAGAGAGAGAGAGAGAGAGAGAGAGAGAGAGAGAGAGAGAGAGAGAGAGAGAGAGAGAGAGAGAGGAGTGGGGTAGGGCTTTCGAGCCAGGGGTGAGTGGTGGAGGGGCAAGAAGGATTTCAGGTCATTTTAGATTGACTCGTTAAAAGCTCGGCTGGATAAAAGCGTTCTTTTTCTTAGCCCCGATCGAGCTTGGGTTAGGCCCGAAAATAGTTGGAAGCTTGAGGCCCGGCCTCAATTATTGACAGCCCTAATTATAGCTTCCTCCTTGAGGACAGCTATCCAGTGTACATGTTGTGCGACGGAAATGATGAGGATTTTGGCCCTTGTGCTCTCCGACCAACCACCGCACGCAAGGTTCAACAGTCCCCTGGCCAACTACCCCAGGCATCTCTCAGACCTCATCAAGGGATGGCCCCACCATGAAACCCCATCGGTTGTGCCTTATGCCTAAGGCTACAGGTTTTAGACATCAACCCGGGCCTAGCTCGTCGAAACCCCGGTGTGTCACAACATCAAAACCACCTCCTCTGGTCCCTTCAAACCATAATCCTTTGGTCCCTCTGGATTCTACTCCTACTGGAGTTATCACATCATTATAGTTATAGTTTTACATACTCTCATAAGTCCTTTAAATGTCCACATAACCCCAATAAGATGTACCAAGCTACTAAGAAGATAATGTTATATAGAATATAAGAATTTGAGATGAGGTAGCCTACTTCTGATAATATCAATTGTCATCAAAACAAGCCTTTTGTATGCTCTTGTGAGCATGATATGACACTGTTCCTGATACTGATTATTCTTTGATACTTGTAAATGTGATATAAAACTCTAATGGTTCTTTTATCAAAACAACCATCAGAAATCACTAAACCTAACATACTATCGAATAAATTAAACTTGTACGTGATTATCTATATTTGCCAGAAGATCATGTGACTAAGGTTTCGTAATTTGTAAGTTCTTTAATATTTCGTTTGCTGATAATCTTGTGTCATGGATCTCTTGATCCTGATTCTTGACACTTCTAGTGAAAAAATGGTAGAGGTTTCCTTTTCTTTTTCTTGGTTAGCTGTTTCTTGTCCATTGTTGTACTTCATGTTCTAGCTGTAAGTGGTATAGCCATTAAAAAGTTTAGCTTTTAAGTTTTTGTAGAGTGATCCATATCATTGTTCATGGTGACATTGTTTTTTCTGTAGGACTTTATGGTAGAGTGATCCATATCATTGTTCATGGTGACATTGTTTTTTTGTAGGTGTTTATGTCATGATGTCAGGTCTAGATTTAGAGAGGCTTGTTCTAGCTGGTGGCCCTCTTGGTATCATGCAAGCTTGCCTTGACATTGTTATCCCGTATGTTCGTCAACGGGAGCAGTTTGGCAAGCCTATTGGTGAATTTCAGTTTATACAGGTTTGCCACTGGCATTCGATTTTATGGAATTCACTTTTAATCCATTGGGCTTAACTTTTAAGGATAAGCATGCTGTCAAATATATGAAGCCCACCTGCCTGGAGTTCTGCTCTCTTTGACTTACTATTACTGTTTATTGTTGAAATACAGGGAAAGTTGGCTGACATGTATACATCCTTGCAGTCATCAAGGTAATTTTTTGCAAAACATTGAGATTATCCTGGACATGGTTTCCTTGAGGTTCATAAAGAAAGTTTCCTTTTAGAGGTTACCAAATATCTTGTTTGCAGATCATTTGTTTATTCAATTGCAAGGGATTGTGATTCAGGGAGAATTGACCGAAAGGTATTTCATCGTAATCTATTTCTTTTTTGTTTCCTACTTCTTCAAGATACCTTTCTTTGTGCATATTGCATGGTATTGTCTATATATTTCTGGTTTGGCATTCATAACTGTGACTGGGTAGTGTGTAATGTTATTACAATCTTTTATGACCTCATTAGTTGTTCTGTTCTATTGATTCCGTTCTTTTCTGAATTGTTAGTCTCAAATTCCTATAGTTTCTCTTTTATGTGATAGTTATGATACTGATGCATTTTTTGATAATCATCAACTGCGAATGGAGTTTCTGAAGTATGACCAACTAAGTCTTATTTTATGTATATTACTTGCAGCATTATGAGCTGGTTTGTTTACACAAACAACTTCGAGGCTTGCAAATGAGGAAATTAGCACCAGAATAAGATGAGGAAGAAGTAGGAAATGATGGATGAGTCCTATGTTCTCAATCATGGGAATAGATTCAATGCAGTTATTTTCTTCATTAACATTGAAAGCACAAACTCTTAGCAATTGGTTGGCAATGCTTTGCAACTTCTTTGGTAGTGTTGTGGTCCTAAAAATTCTAAAATCTGAGTTGGTTTTTTATTTGAGCTCAACTAGTTGAGAAACAGTCCCAATGCCCACAACGGCAGCCAGGGTTTGAAAGTTGAACTCTGAACTTTGAACTTGTAATTCACGAAAATAAATAGCATAACTTACAAGCTGCTGCCATATTAGGTATGGAACCTGTAGATGAAGGAGAGCAGTTGCAAAGCTAAAGCTTCGCCATTTTGTCCCCTGAAACCTTTTTATTTCACTTACTGGAAGCTCTATAAGGTTTATGCAATTTATCTTTTGCCATAAATCCTCTCTGGTTGACCATGTCCACCATTATAGAGACCTTTGCAGGTTGACCTTTTCTTTGCCTTTAGACCCTTTTTTTCCTCTGAATCTAAAGGGAATTTGGCCAGTTGCATGCCCAATCACATGTAAGTGAAAGGACCAAAACAAGGGAAAACAAGGGCAACACATTTCATCAAACACTCGACCTTCTTTCATACAAGAGGACTGTAATTTGGATCCTCATTTTGGATTTTCAATTTCACCTCTCAATTATGAAACATATTCCAACGATAACAAAAAATTAAAAAAAACGGGATTATTTGTACTTAATGATTCTTTGGTTTTTGAATTCAGAAAGAGTATTAATCATGTCATTTAGCTGACTTTGTTCTCGAGCTAGAGTGCCCTCATTGGGTGCTTGTGGGGAGCCTCGATTCTAAACTATACAGACCTTGATCCAATATACTTTATCATTCGATCCTAGAAAGTTTGGGTCGGACTCCTTTAATATTGGGATCACGATTCTTTTAAACCATGCTGTACGGATCTCGATCACCACCCCACAGATGTTCATGCATTTCTCAATCCCACGGTCCGATCCCGATTCGGCTTCTGATCTCACTCCCAATCTTGGTAACTATGGTTGCAACTTGCGGTGTCAGCTCATATCCAGAGCAACATGGCTGCAGTTGCACTATTGAAGTGTGGTGCAACAAGCAAGTGTTCACTATCTTTTGGGTGGTTTATGGACTACAGAATGTGGACTGCAATTAGGAAGCCAGATGTTTTGTAGATTAGTTGGTTTAGTATGTTACTTCCATATCCCATTGGGATCATGTGGGGGGCCTTTATAACTTCCTTCTGACTTTAGTTTCTGTTTGAGGCATGCGGGGGAAATCAAATATGAACGAATAGTGGGCTATTTATGTAGTATAGGATGCAATTAACTTCCAAATGGAAAATATTTCCTCAATGAGCATTACGGTCTTCTTTCTTGTGATTTGAAAGTTTAGGGTAGTTTCTTGGTCACTATTATAGTTGTTCACAGCTTTTTATGAATGTCAACTCCATGGTGTTCCATAGTCCTAAGTTCCTTTTTTCCCTTTCAGGTGCTTGGCAATAATTATATATGAGGACCATAGTAGTTATAGGAGGAAGAAAGTGTGCTAGGAGTTACCTAGTTTGGGAGTACCATAAGGTGGCTGTACAAATAGAGAAATATAAAAAAAAAAAAGAGTAATCACAGTTTGAAAAATACTTAGATGCAAAATTGGTATATTTGAAATATTGTTAATTATACTTAAAAATAAATCTAAATGAAATTTGAGCGGAATAATTCTCATTTATTTGCTTATCTTCTCACATAAATAAAGAAAGATATGATTTTGGTGAAATCATGTAATTCACATTTATTTGCTTATCTTCTCATATAAATAAAGAAATATATGATTTCGGTGAAATCATGTACAAGTCTTGTCTTTTTCTTCACATATTCCCATTCATTTCAATTGAAGAAAAAAAAGGAATATTTAAACATGAGATAGATCGAGCAAAGATATATAGACATATAGAGAGAAAGAGATAAAGAAAATTGATAAAGAAATCATTCTCTCTTTTATATACATTCTAAAAGATAATGGATCATAATACCACAATCATTTTTGACAAATGCTGTACCCACCATGCCCTACATTAAATTTGAATTTGAGAGCATTAGATTTAAAACTTTTTTTTTTTGTGATTGATGTGGAGTTAAGAATTTCGTTTACTTTAAAATTTATGAATTGTAAAATTTATTGAACATGGATAGAACAATTATTCTTGTCTTTTTTATCAATATGCAATTGTTGGTTTTTTTCCCTGTAAATATGTAACTATTGCTATCTTTTTTTAATGGATTTTGCAAGTGTTTCTTCTTTTCCTTTAAAACTATAAACAATATGGGTCTGCTGACGTTTTGACTCCTATTGGTTGGGGATCAAGTTTCCTTGACATGGGATTGCAGATGGACCATGGTCCCACTTGAGAGCGTGGGATTGCGTTATTGCCATGCATATTGCCACCCATATTGCCACATCTCGGTAACTTAGATATGGACAATATAGTAGTGTGCATTCCTTTACTAACATTGGTCGTTCTGCTTCAATAGTGACTTGTATCGAAGCCCCTCATGCTCATTTCATATGACAACTAAATCATACACTCGAATGCAAAGAACGTGTTATCAAAGCCTTGGTGAAATTTTCTTGGCACATTAGAAACCGAAATCTTTAAATCTTGTGAGTCCAAATTTCATATTTGAACAAAAGTGGAACCACATATTTGAAATTAACCAAGGCTGATAAGTTTTCTTTAAGCATCCACTTTTCACATGTTCGGTTAATCACAATAATTATTATATGTGTTACAGAAGTGGACAAAATTCCTTTCATGATAGAGAAACTTTATTTGCTATCATAAGAAACAATGAGGATTTTATTACTCTCCTTTAAAAAGCTTTATGTCTGCAGAAATTTAGTTGAATTTTGGTTTGGTGTCAAGGCAAATTTTTAAACTTGGACAGAGGACTTGGGTTTGCCCCAAGTCATCTTTAATTGGGTCAGTATCATGCATTGCTAAGATAAGATGTATGTGACTTGAAAAGTTCAACAAGACTTGGTGAATTTCATGTGCTTGTAGGGGCATTCATTGCACGTCATCCATCATCAAAGATCACTCTCATAGAGTATCACGCAATGATGGGCTTGAAGGAATCAGTTAGATTCCCTCTCAAGGTGGATAATTCTCTCTCAAGAGTGTCTCTTAGTTGATCAAAGAGCATGAAAATGGAAATTAGGTCTTAAAAGATATATGCAGAAGCCCAATCCACCCTAGGCCTCTTGATTCACTTGGTCAGCATACAAAGAGAGGCTACTCACAAGTGATAGAATCCAAAGGTGGGGGACCCTTGAAAATTGAAGGAAACAATAAAATTAGCAAGAAACAAAGCCAAACACAAGCATAATTCGAAGAAACCTAGGGTTCCTTCTTCATACCCCAAGCTAGTGTTTCAAATCCTAAGCTTTTCTCTCTTTCAATTCCTAAAAATCATGTGGAATTGTCCCTCTTTCACTAAGTCTTTTTGTGCTTGGTTACACCTCTGCTGCTACTCGTGTGGTCCGCTAGGACGTACTTGACCTCTTTATCAAAAGAGGTTACCGTATTAGGAGAGGCCCCACATACCATTTATATATTATAATTCAATGTTCAAAGGCATTATATGTCCATACAATGATTAAAATGACCTACATATCATAACTTAAATTTTGTAATGATAGTTTTACCCCTATGAACAATACTCATGAATAATCCTCTTGATACCTTGATAGGCCATACCCCCTTAGGGATCAGTTTCCCACTCTTTTCCATCTAGCCCAAGATGGTCAGTCCTCTAGTCGAGAACTTTAGTCTCTCGGGAGCCCTCAGAACTTGGAGGCCTTTGTTCAAGAGACCCATCTTAGACCACGAGCTCCAAGCCCTTACTTCTTTGGCAGAATGCTTATACTTGGTTTTCCTTCCATCCTCTGGGAGGACAGGATTGTTTGGACACCCTCGGCCTCAGGTAATTTCTCAGTGGCTTCCTTTTTTGACACCTTATCTGCCCCTCCCAACTCCTCGGGCCCTCTTCAGGCCGTTGCCTCCAAGGCCTGGAACCCTTTTATTCTTGCTAGAGTACAGGTATTCTGTTGGATTGCCTTGCATGAGAGATTGTTCACTGTGGACGAGCTCCAAAGAAGAGGAGTGCAACTCCCAAACAGATGCAAACTGTGTTGATGGAAGAGAAGTCGCAACTCCTCCTCCACTGTGTCTTCTCCCCAGCAATTTGGAGGTCTACCTTGAGCTTATTCGACTAGGTATGGGTAACCCCATACGACATTCCTCATTTGTTTCAAGCGTGTCTCTCTACCCCTTGGCCTAAGGCATGCAGGCTTTCTTTGGAAAGTTGCTCTCTCAGCTACCATTTGGGTGCTGTGGACTAAGAGAACTCACATAATTTTTTGTGGTGCAAGGTTAACAGTCGAAATCAGTTGTTGGAGAAAATCAAGAACGTAGTAGTCTTTTGGGCCTCCAATCACTCTCTCTTCTAGTTTTCTTCTTCCTCCTTTGACTTCTATAGCAATTGGTCCAACTTGTGGCTTTTATCAAACCTTTTAACTTTGAGGCCATCGTGGTGGAGACCACCCGTAGCGGGAGTGGTGAAACTTAACTTCGATGGTTGCTCAGTCAGTAACCCTGGTCCTTCAGGAATTGGGGGTTGCTTTCTCTCTAGTGATGGCATTACCTATTCACTACCTATTGGTTTTGGGGACTTCACTCTTGCAGAGGCCTGGCCCTTTTGGAGGGCCTTCAGATGTTTGATCACACTTGGAGTCACAACATAGTGGTGGAAGGGGATGCCAAAAACATCATACTCTGGGCATCCAACTGCTCTCTATGGCCTTGGCGCCTCGACAACATTTTTGAAGAGATAATGTATTTGTCAAGCAACTACTAGATCTCTTGGCGCCATGCTTTCAGAGAAGCCAATTCTGAAGCTGACTTCTTGGCCAAAGGGGCTCTCCTTAGTTCTTCCTCTAAGGCTTTTCCGCTTTTAGTTTGCTTTGATCTCTTGCCTTGTGGCCTTTCTTTTTTGTCCCTTTTTGGGCTTGTTTGGTGTGACCACTTTGGTCACCACCATTTGTAATGATAATATTATAAAATACAATTATAGTGAACTTATCTGAACAGAGAAATTGAATAGAAATTAAAAATAAATATAATTTTGCCCTCCATCATTCTTCCCTAGTTGGAGAAAACTTGTCCTCGAGTTTTGAAGTGTGTTAAGATGAATTCAGCATCAAAACCACCTCCTTCAACTTTCTTCTTCTTTGTTGGCTCAAAGAATATTCGTGCTGAAAATAATTCTTCAAAAAACGGATCCTGACATGCATATTGAGGAATCGATGCAAATTTATCAATTTCGGCTATTAGTGAACTCCCATTGAAAATCATGGAAGATACTCGAAACGCAATTTTCTATCATCTATGGGATCACTAAGTGGATCTATGGAAATCCCCCTTCTACGAGGACAGAATTTAGGTCTTCTTTACAAGGCTTTTATGATGATGAGGAGTTAACCCCATTGAGCTGCAACCTAACCCCAACCTTAATAACCATGGACCTTCCTTCTAAGAGTAGGCAGCTAGTTGGGTTACCTTCATGATGGGAGAGGCATTTGAAGATGCAAAGCAATGAAACCTGAATTATTTGTTTCGACTATCATTACAACATTTCTGAGATTTTTGTGAGCTTAGAGGTAATCCCTCTCTTGAGAGGAGCATCTATATCCCCAAGGGGGTAACTTTGTACCCTAAAATAACTTGTACGTCCATTGCTCTAATCTGGTTTAATTTTAATAAACTACGCTTGATCTTCATAGTTGTTTCCAATATATTTGGCCCTGACATCTATAAAATATAATTGTGGGTTTTTTCCTTGAATATATGTTATATTGTTTTGTTATGTTTTATGTTAAAACTATTACCCACATATCTGGCATGTCCCAAGGTCTGGAAACAAATGGAGTTATGCATGAATGACGCATCAAGTATTGCATTGGCTCGGCACAGAACGAATTTTTTTATTTGAATTTATAATATCTCTTGAACTCATGTTTTCTTGTCTGCTAAACTGTTGAGGTTATTAACAATATTGGAGAAAATGTTATTGATGGAACTTCATTTTCTTATCTTTTAAATGAACTTCCATAATGAAGATAATCATGTTTGAGTAAATAGAACAATAGTGCAGCAACATTTGCATTTTACTAACTGATTTCCATAATGAAGATAATCATGTTTGAGTAAATAGAACAATAGTGCAGCAACATATGCATTTTACTAACTGATCGTAAGAAGAGAAAATTACTTATACTAGTAATCTTTTTCTATTGGATGATTTCTTGAATTTGTAATGGGTTGACATTATCATTACCTTTCAGGACTGTGCAGGAGTGATACTCTTCGCAGCTGAAAATGCAACCCAGATCGCTCTACAGGTGAATAATTAGGTGTTATAATCTTCTTTGCACGCAAACTTTTGTTTTTGTATCCTTCCTTTTTACAATTTAGGTGGATTTTAGCTTTGAAGTGCTAGACAATTTGTCTTTTAAAAAGCTTGCTTCTATAGCAAACTTCTTATTGGTTGTGACTTGTCGCTAGCTTGTGTTATAAGAGATGTGTGACGAAAAAACACTTCGGACATTTAAAGCTTTTCTCTGCCTTACACATATACATACGTCTAGTTTATTCATAAGTGTAGTAAATATTATGGGGCTATACTTATTAAGGAAACCTCCTATGATGCATGTTACGATGAGGAACATGGACCAATAATCTTAACATTCCTGAAAACTCAATCTATACCAAATTTGTATGGTATCTTACTATTTAAACATAGATAACTATATTTTACCTAATCATTGTGGTTGAGTGCTCCTTTTCTGTCTTGTCCCTGAACCTTATCATGGTATCATAGTATGGCATGAGATCCTAGGATATCCACTGCTTTACAGCTAGAATCAAGGTTTTATTTTCTTTTTGGTCTTGAGGCTATGTGTGTCAACTACGCCATATTTTTGCAACAAGATCATCTTGCTATTTTGCAAAGTGAGTTATGATTACAACAAATATATTAAGGACTCTGTCCTTTCAAGAGACCGTATCTCATTGCACCTTCTCAAACTAGCCCAAGAGTTCCCATAACCCCACAGCCCATTGTAGGGGTTCAGATTGGACTATCAAAGTCAGCCAATAAGTGAAGGAGACACGATCCTAGTCCATGGATTACAGGTCCTTCCCTAAGGACAAGTCCAGGCCCTATTTCATCACTATGCTTTATAGGTCCTTCGAACACAATTCAATGTTGCAGAGAATCTCTTCCGCACATGTCCACATCATACACGCTATTCCAAAAGGGCCGCTTCCTGAAAGGCTATCTAGTGTGTACATACCGTGTGATGGTAATGATGAAGATATAGGCCCTTATCCTCTCCGGCCATCCATCACACATAGAGGTCTCATCGAGTCCCTTGGCCTAACTGCCCTGGACACAACTTCGACATCATCTAGGGATAACCCTACGTCAAAACTCTCATCTGTTGTGCTTACACAATGCCCACGACTACGGGTTTTAAACATCACCTATGAGCCATAGCCAATCGAAGATCAGATGAGTCATGGCACTAGCCGTGCCTCATAGTCCAAAGTGGGCCACACTCCCACTGGAGCCAACATTTCATTATAATGTTTTAGTACATGCTCTCGTAAGGCCTTTAAATGGCCAAAAAACCCTAACAAAGCAAATTTAGCATTGTTTTAAGGAAAATTGTTTCATGCGGGCTGGACCGCATTTCGACATATACGGTAAAGTATCCATCTTAAAGATGGATGCAAGTAGGTGTTCCATCTAAAAACAATGGAACTAACAATCCAAATGTTTTCCTACTAGAATTTTTTTTCAGTTTTTAAAATTTATTTATTTTTTCATATTCATATTCTCCATGTTAGAGATTGCATGTCCTTAAAAATTAAGTCTTAAAATCCATCTCAAAAATAGATTCATTAAGAGGCCCACATTTCTACATATCCAGGCTTGGCCGCATAGAAATTGGGTCCTTGTTTTAATGCTTGTTTAAGACTAGATATCAAATTGTTTGACTTACACAAGGTTTTCTTCAAGTACAAAACCTCCTAATTGTTGCAACAAGCTTCTTCAAGTTCCCTATATAAGAATGGAGTGCTGATGTCTACTGCCTCCCTCAAGGAGTAGTGATGTCTCTGGCTCTTTCAAATCAAGCAGATTCCCTTCAGTCTTGAAAGAAGCTTATCACCATCTCTTATGATTCTTGTTAGTAATCTCTCTTTATTTTCGTTTGCTTTACCCAAGGAACTCATTATTACCTTCAATTTGCTGGAGTATTTTCCCTTTGATTTCATTCATTCTTGAACTAGGAATTCAGCTTTCCATAGGCCGTCATTAAGACAAAATTATTCCAATTTTTAATTTTTGTTTAATCTCAAAAAATGTATATTTCAATTTTAGTTTTATGGTTTCAAAGTTGTTTTAGGGATTTGAGGGTTTTTTCTTTTTATTTTTTATTTACTATTCACTAGTTACTATTCACGACGTAGTGTTTGTGGGTACTATGTCACCGGTACTGTTCATAGGGATAAACTTGTTCTTACAAATTTTATGTTTAAGTTTGGACTTTTTAAGTCATTTTAATCATTGTATGGACATTTAATGTCAGAAAACCAATTCAATTTTAGGCTAGTGAAGTCAATAATTGAGGCGATTGAGAAGTTCAGGGCGAACGAAAAATACCTCCACATGGTCTTTATTGATTTAGAGAAAGCTTATGATAGAGTACCTCGAGATTTAACTTGGTGGGTGTTGGAAAAAAAAGGAGCTTCCAGATATTATATCGACTAGGTGAGAGATATATTTGAGGGAGCACTAACTCGTATGTAAAAAACTAATGGAGAAACGAGTGTATTTTCAGTGACAATAAGTCTACATCAGAGGTCAGTGTTGAGCCCATACCTATGTCTTATTTATGGATGACTTAGGCACTTACAAGATGAGGTACCATAGGGTATGTCATTCATGGACGAAATAGTTTTGATCGATGAGACCCGAAGTGGCATCAACACAAAGTTAGAACTTTGGAGGGATGCTCTAGAATCTAAAGGTTTTAAAATTAGCTGGACTAAGATAGAGTGTATGGAATGCACGTTTAATAGTAATAGGAGTAGAAACGAGGAAGTAGTTAAGATGGACGGCTACGAAATACTAAAAAGAGTGCGTTTGCAATATCTTGGGCCGATAATCACGAAATGAAGAGATTTGAGGAGGATGTAGTACATGGAATTAAAACTGGTTGGGTGAGGAGGCCAATGAAGCTGAAGGGGAAGTTCTATTGGACAGTTGTGAGATTAGCTTTGTTTTATGGGGTGGAATGTTGGGCAGTCAAGAATTATAGGATGCGTGTAGTTGAGATAAGGATGTTGAGATGTGGCAAGACAAGAAAGGATAGAATGCGAAATAAATACTTTTGGGATGACTTAGGTGTGGCTCCAATAGGTGATAAGATGAGAAAAATAGACTTTGGTGGAGTAACCATGTGCATCGCACACCCAGTACAACACCTCTTAGGAAGTGCGAGTGGTTGACGTGGAAGGTTGAGAAAGGGCATGATGTAGGCCCAAAACGACATGGTTGGAAATAGTGAGAAAATATATGGCGACTTATCCCTTAATAGAGAAGAATGACGGACCAGGATTTGTGTAGTTGACCCAAATAGTTGGCAAAAAGTTCGGATGATGATGATGATAAATAGTAAATTATTATGCATTAGAGTTGGTAGGGCCTTGAGGGGGTCATTCCACATGATTTTCATAACTGAAAGAGAAAGAAAAACTTAGGTTTTTAGAACCCTAGCTTGGGGTTAGAGACGAAATCATAGGTCTCTTTAACTTGTGCTTGTGTTTGGTTTATTCCTTGAGGGGGTCATTCCACATGATTTTCATAACTGAAAGAGAAAGAAAAACTTAGGTTTTTAGAACCCTAGCTTGGGGTTAGAGACGAAATCATAGGTCTCTTTAACTTGTGCTTGTGTTTGGTTTATTCCTTGCTGATTTTACTGTTTCTCAAATTCCCACACATCAAAGCTAGGGTTTTCTTCAACAACAAAGCGGGGAAACTACAACCAAGCATAGTGTTTACTGATTTTGGGCCAAGTTTTGTCAAACTAGTCTAGTTCTTGCTGTCATCAACGAGTTTTTATTGATTATCTGCCTAAGGTTTGTGATTTCGATAAACCTACGACAACGAGAATAGGTCGTGGAAGGGGATTTTTGTAGATCCACTTCGTGATCCTAGATATGAAATCGAGGAATTTAAAGGGCAAGTTCAATAGCTCACGGAGCAGTTTACGAGCATCATTCATGGGCAAGACATCTTTCTGCCCAAGAAGATGTCGAGTACCACCCTTTTCTCCGTTCTCCTTGTGAAGAATCGAGTGAAGAGGAAAGTGATAGAAGACCTAGATGTGGGGAATATCACTCTAGGGTTTTTTATTCGAAGGACATTCTTGATTTTGATGCATTTTGTATCGAAAATCAACAGGTTGTAGATTGAGATCTGTCACCAATTTTTGATTCACGATTTCGTGGTTGAACTGATCAATGACGAAGTAAAAGATGAAGATCTCAAGGATATCAAAGAGGTGGAGCATTCAAGAGATTTAGGGCATTGGAATTATAATAGGCATAAGTATTGTTGACTAATAAATCGCAAGCCCTGGTATTAATGAGCAATAAAATAAATGTCCAGAAAGCCTCTAAAGGACAAAAAATTGAGTTTGAAATTTTCTGCACAATTTTCAATGCAAGTTCAGAGATAACCAAATTTAATAAGTTTGTATCAGTTCCTTCCTATACATACTGGGATCATTTCTTGGGGATTTCTTCTTACCACAAATAATATTTGAACCAACAAATAAGAAAAAGTTGAAAGAATGTGGTTTTGATGGTAAATTCTTCTTAGCACACTTCAAAACTTGAGGACGAGTTTTCTCCAACTAGGGGTAGGACAAAATTATTCTAATTCTTAATTTTTGTTTAATTTCAGAGACGTTTACTTCAATTTTAGTTTTAGGGTTTTGAAGTTTTTTAGGGATTCCAGGGTTATTCTATTTATTTTAATTTATTATTCTCTAATTATTATTCATGGGGCTATTGTTCATAGTTCCTATTCATGGGTGCTTTTTGGTTCACCGGTGTAAAATTGTCCTTTTGGATTTTTTATTCAAGTTGGGACTTTTTGGGTCATTTTAATTGTTATATGGACATTTAATGTCCTTGAATACTAAATTATAATATAGAAGAGGTGGTAGGGCCTCAAGAGAGTCATTCCACATGGTTTTCATAATTGAAAGA
The DNA here is from genome assembly GCF_000471905.2 of Amborella trichopoda. The sequence goes on from NW_006497389.1 coordinate 1,010,151, forward strand.
GAAAAAAAAGCTTAGGCTTTTGGAACCCTAGCTTGGCATATGGAGAAGAAACTATAGGTTTCTTTAACTTGTGCTTGTGTTCAGATTGTTCCTTGTTGATTTTATTGTTTCTCAAATTTCCTTACATCAAGTCCTTTTCTTGATTTCCTTTGGTCTTGAAGTGGTAACTAAAGCCACATAAATTACGAGTAAAAATTTAGAAGAAACTGTAGTGTATGAAACATTCAACTACTACTGAGGTCGGGACCTTATGCTAAAATCCTGTGTCTCCAATTTATGGGAACTTCTTAATACCCCATTTTGTCATGAGTGCACCTCTTGTTTAGTATTACAATCGTGTGTGGACTTCTCTCCTTGGCACCACAAATTCCTTCAATAAAGAAGAGTGATGCAATATTTCTGTGTCATATTTAAACTCTTGCTGCTTCCTAAACCGCCATGAAGCAACTGAGCCATGACCTATAGGAAAAATATAATAGCTAGGTCAAGCTTATGATGTGCAATTTTTGTGCAGCAATTGGACCACCATTGTGTGTTGCAAAGTAATGCTGCAATCTATTCTAGAAGAATTTACTTTGCTCATTTTTTTCAATCTGCATTGTTCAAGCATCTACTCAGGCGATTCTTGTTTCCTGCATACTTATTGAATTTGTTCAGATTTGTGGCAGCTTTTTATACTTCACTAATCTGAACTGTCTATTCGGATTGTATACTCTAATACATGCAGCATACAAACAAAATGCTGCAAGGTTTTGGAACTGTTATGATACATTACCAACTAATGGCCATTTTATTGTAATTGTTGCTATAGTGGACGCAACTGTCAGTACTAAAGAATTTTACGTTGTTCATTTCTTTTAATCTGCAAGAGTCAGGCATCCGCTTGGGTGATTCTTATTTCCTGCTCACTTATTGAACTTGTTCAAATTTATGGCAGACTTTGCATGACTTTGCATACTTCACTAATCTGAGCCATCTATTGGGATTGTTTACTGTGATACATGCAACATAAATCTGAACTATCTATTGGGATTGTATACTGTGATACAAGCAACATTTTTTTTGAAGTTTTGAAACTGTATAATATATTACCATGGAATGGCCATTCTGTTGTGATGTTTTCTGTAATGAATGCAGCTGTTAGCTTCAAATAGTGCTTTATATGGCAATATCTAGTTTAGCAGCAAATGGTCGGTACTCAGTACTGTTATAAAACCTATGCATGCTGCATGCAGTCTCAATTAGGTTCATCTACTCAAGCTGAAATTTGCAGGCTTGAGTGGAGGAGCAGTCCATTGTTGACAATGGACAGTTGGTGCTAGGTGCAACATACTGTTTATGCAGTGCACCATCATGGCATGCTGCTTTTTTTTTTATGGATTATGCTAAAGCAACATGCTTTTTGTACGTTGCAGGGATTCCTCTATGCTATCCCTTCCAATAATCGGATTCAATATTGTTCACTCTTGCTTGTTTCAATCGATACTAATCACACTGATTTTCTTCATAAGGAAGCTTTGTGTTTATTTAATTTTGCAGGCAATTCAGTGTCTGGGCGGAAATGGATATGTAAACGAATACCCTACAGGCCGTTATTTGCGCGACGCTAAACTATTTGAGATAGGGGCAGGAACCAGTGAGATCAGAAGAACGATTATTGGTCGAGAGCTCTTCAAAGAGCAGTAGTTTCCATTTCCAATAAAATGGTTTGTCACATAATTAGATCAAAGGTGAACGATGTTATTGGAGGTGATCTATACAATCCAGCTGCTGTATGGTGATCAGGCCTTGCTTGGAGATGAACCGTGCTGCTGGGTTTTTTCACCCACATGCACACCTTGTCAAGGGATGGGAGGAAGAGCATATCATAATAAGAAATCTGTTCATCGCGAGTGTCAGATTTATAGATAAATACTTTCACTCACTGATGTTTGTATATGATGTAAGTTTAAACAATCAAAATGAGACCCATTTCTAATTCTATTAAAAGACGCAATTTCATTGCCGCAAATCCTTATAGTAGCCAAAAAAATCTATTTTCACCACTAATGAAATTGGAAGCTCCGAAAATGGTGTAGGTCAAACAAATCTTCAGATTTTTTTTTTATTTCAGTACTTGCACACTTTGGTAAATGGTACTAAGACTGAACTTTTAAGTCAAAGTATCTTATCTATTTCAATAGCAAACCTAAATAATGTGCAAAACGCATTTCCATATTGGTCATTGACCTTGACATTAAGGAATTGCCATAGTTATGAGTGTCATGCAAAAAAGTTACTTTCCAGGGGATTTTGTATCGATAATTATGGAGAATATCTAGAATTTGCTGGCCCTAAGCTTAGGTGCTTTTCTCGGCCTCGCATGATTTTGTTTTTAATGTTCTTGGGAACTTGATGGGAATAGAATTCAATGTGGCATCTTCCCACTTTTGACCACCACAAATAAAGGCGATTTGAGCCCTATCCCAATTATTCGCATGATCGTTCAATAATCTCAGTATATAACATAAATGTACTTTCTCAAAGCGACAACAACTACGGTGGGAAGTGACCCTAGTTTCAAAAAAGAAGTGACCCATCACCTTCTTTACGTGCCTTACAACGCAAGCAAAGGGCTTGCCTTTGACAAAATGAGCCTGGGTATTATAAAGAGGACCCACAAACAAGACAATACGGATTGGTGGGTGGATGGGATGCATTCCACAGGAATTTTATGCGGTGGGGACCGCGTTTCTACATTTGTGGTCCCCAAGGAATATGTTTTCTTTATTTTTAGTTTTCAAAATTTATTTATTTTGTCATATTCATATTCATGGTCTCCATGTTAGAGATTACATTTTCTTGAAAATTAAATACAAAAATCCATCTCAAAAATAAAATTTTTAAGAGGTGACTCATTTCCACGTGGACTCATCATAGAAGCTGTCCTACAAATAAACATAGAAGCACTCCCTATTCTCTGTACTACTACTATAGAGTACGAAGCTGTGTTCTTACTCAAACCTAGTAACAAACAGAGATAGAGCAATGTTCAAAACAATATTAATAAGAAAAAAAAAAACACAGATATATAGCACACTCCTACCTGATTTGTTACATACACCACCACCCTATCCTTGAAATCAATCAATAATTTTCCTGAATGGACCAATTAAGATGTGAAAAGCAGAGGGAGAGGACGCCTTTTACTTTTTTATTTGCAAAAGGCCTGCTGCTGCTGCTTCATTTGTTGGGAGCTTGGGATGGGTCGATGAAGCAAACAGGTTTTTGGTGGAGTAAAGAGAGAGTGATTGATGCTGGATGCTCCCTTTTTTAAATTAAGTGTATATATGTAAAAGAAAGAATATATTCATTAATGATTAATTAGAAAAACATCCATGGGGTCAGTTAATTCACCATCACCAAAAGCCCCCAAACAATGAAAGGCTCTCTTCTTTGCTTCAAGGAAAGAAGAATGAATTGAGCCTGCACGTCCTTCCCCTCATTCTTTCCCCATTGAAGCTCCAACACCCAAACCATGGCAGTTTAAGAATCAAAGAAAGAAAGAAATCCCAGATGCTGCTTATTATGTTGGAAGGGGTGGAGGAGGTATCATCGATGAGAAAGACCCCACAGAAGATGACTCATCAGAATGGTTGATCCTGCCATTGAAGTCACAATCTGAAACACTGTCCTGTAAATTCATGAGCAGCTCGTTGGTAAAGCTCATAGTTGGCCTTGTGGTCGGCAATGGTGGCAGCGGCGCTTCCCCATTCAGTATCTGCACCACACTCCTCATGGCAGGCCTGCCAATGGGATCTGGGTGCGAACACGCCAAGCCCACCATCAAAACTCTCCTCATCTCCTCTTCCTCGAACTCTACTCTCAATTTCGGGTCGGCCGCCTCCACTATCCGCCCTTGCCCGTGCAGCCCCCAAACCCACTCCACCAAATTACCAATCCCACCCTCTTTGTCGATGGGTCTCCGACCACAGGCAACCTCTAGAACCACAGCCCCGTAACTGAACACATCACTCTTATCAGTGGCACAACCGGAGAGCAAGTACTCGGGCGCCAGGTAACCCATTGTTCCTGCAGTAACAGTAGGGTTTGGGGTCTTGTCATGCTGTGTCTGCCTTGCCAAACCGAAGTCCCCGAGCTTTGCGTTGAACCCTTCATCCAGCATTATGTTGCTCGCCTTAACGTCCCTGTGGATCACCTGGTTCTCGCACTCCTCGTGCAGGTAGGACAGGGCTGACGCCACACCGACCAGGATTTTGCGCCGGTGGGCCCATGGCAGAGAAGCGGAGGAGTTCAAATGGTAATGGTGAGGGTTGAAGAGGGCCTTGTCGAGACTGCCATTGGGCATGTAATCATACACAAGGAGGATCTCTCCGCCCTCACTGCACCACCCTTGGAGTCTCACTAGGTTCCGGTGCCTCAGTGACCCAACAATTGACAGCTCCGACAAAAACTCGGCTTTCCCTTGACTGCCCTCGTGGCTGCACCGCTTCACGGCCACCGCCACACCAATACTGGGGAGCACACCCCTGTACACTGTGCCGAACGCACCGTGGCCTATGACCCTGGTGGGGTCGAATGCATTGGTCGCGGCCCTCAGCTCTGCATATGAAAATTTCTTTGGAGCCTCAACCACAATGTCCATGTCCGAATCGTTGGACCCCTCGTCTTGGAGAAGTTTAGGGGGCCTCTTCCGCAAGCGGACACCCCATATGAGGAGACCCGTCACGAACGCCAGAAAGAATGCCCCCGCTGTTACAACACCTGCAACTGCAGCTGGCTTACGGTTGCAGAGCTGGTTGTGACAAGATGATGAGGTCCTTGGTGATGGCGGTGAAGGGGTGGTTCCAACTGTGACTAAACCAGAAGGAACCGGAGCTGAAGAAGGGGGTTGTTGCTGCTGCTGCATTTGCTGAGGCGGAGATGGAGATGGAGATGTGGATGCAGAGAAGGTCCACCACGCGATGGTGTGGACCTCTGTGCTGCCCTGTGTGGAGGCAGAGAACCCCACATACATGAACTCATGGAGGTAGGGCGCTAGGTCAACCTCAACATACATCAGGGGAGTTAAGGGCCTCTGGTTCGAGTAAGAGACGCTAATGGTCATCACTCTGCTCTCGCCATTGTAATCGATCCAGGCATTGATGAGGTTCCCACTCTTCAGATCTAGGTTGATGTCCCCCAGGTCTGAGACCTTGAAGGAGGCCATGCTGTTGAGATCAAGACCCACATGGTTGCCATTGATATCCATGAACTGGACATCCATGAGAGTGTCGAATTCTATGGCGACTACAGAGGAAGAAGGAGCAGTTACATTGAGGAGGCCTAGGTAAGGGCCTGAATCTCCAATGGTTTGGTCATCAGGCACGAGGAGAAAGGTGAGGCCTGCACCTATGGAAGCAGGGTTGACATTGGTGACAGAGAAAGTAAAGAATGTGGAGAACGAGGCCGGAATTTGGCCACTCTCATCCATGAGACGCACCGGTTTGACATAGAGAGCACGGCCTGCGCTCGAATTGGGGACAGAAAGCTCACGGCTCAGGCCGATCGTGCCATTCTTGAAATGGGAGTCCCCTAAGAGCTTGAGACTGGAGAGAGTAAGAGAGGCCAAGTCAAATTGGGTGGTTTCACTGCGACAGAAACTGGTTAATGTTGACATTGCCACCAGAAGTGGCAATACAGATAAGGCGACCATGACTGTATCAGGAACCCGCAGTGGCCCTTGCAAAAGCCTCTGCACAGTCCTCCATTTGGGGTGAACAGGTCATCTACATCCATTCATCCATTGTGACGAGGTTGGTGATAGAGAAAAGCATCCAAAATAGAGAGGAGGGCAGCTGCAGGAGAGTTTGGGAAGCTTAGGATTGAAGAAAAGTGTGATTTTTGGTGGAGAGTGACATGATGAACAGATAACCACAGAGAGAGAAACAAAAAACAAAAGACAAAACTGGTCTGGAGAAGGGAAGAAATGAGCTGTGGAGCGTACGGAGGGGGGGAATCCAAGGATGAACGTATAGAACCCAACGGATGATTTGGTAGAATAGAAAAGGCGAAAAGTTTATATAGAGCCGAGGCTTTAAACAATCAAATTAGAACCCATTTCAAAAATTTCACTTTAAGAGGTTATTTTTAAGCCCAAATATCCTCAAATTGATTATCTCAGTGTCAATATGCATGGACGTGAGAAAAAAAAAGAATTTCAAATTTTAAAAACAGTGTATATTGTAATGTATTTTTGGACGGTTAATTTTCAAGATTTTGATTTTTTTGTAGATTTGTTCGATCTATACTATTTTTGAAGCTTTATAATTAAAGATAGAAACATATTTTAAGCCTATGACAAAGGTTTCAAAAATTGGAACCATATTTTTACTGTTTCAAGGTGCAGTTTACTTTGATTGTTTAGAGCCACGACTCTATATAAACGGTACCCTTATTAGAAAATGTTTGCATTTAAGAAGTCAAAGTGTACTTTACTTGTTTGCTATAATGCATCTAAAATTGTATTTGGGATTTAAAATCAAGAACAAGTTGGGAACAAGGTTTTTATGAGTGGGCTGACGCATCTATTTATGAGTCCTCTGTCTCAAATACACATCTTGGTTATGCATTTTAAACTAAATTTTTAGGGATTGGCAATCATGATGAAATGTAAAATGAACAAACATAAAATATAATTTTTTACTATAATATTTTGTGATTTATTATTTTAGACCGTTAATTCTTAGGTGGTGGATGGACCACCACCTTTTCAGCATCCTTCTTTGAGGTGGATGCTAGTTTCTTCAGGGGACGCACATGTAGATACACTTCAGCTTGAGTAAGGAAAAACTAAACCACTCCCAACTTGTTTGGAAAGTTTAGCATGCGTTAGAGGATGCATATCTACATGTGTATCCCCTAATAAATCTAATCCATCTATGTTAAAAAGTGATGGTCCCACCACCACCTTCAAATTAATGATCTAAAAAGAATAAATTACATAATATTATTATTACTTTTTTTACACTCATGTTTATCATAGCATAGACTGTCAACCTCGAAAATTATCAGATTTAAAATCCATTACTAAGATGGATTTCAAATAGAGAACTCATATAAACAGATTAGTTAGCGACTCATTGAAGGACGCAATTTTTATGCGGCCAGCCAGCATATTGTAGAAATACAGGCTTGACAATAAATTTATTTTTAAATATAATTTAATCCTAAGTTTTAAAGAATATATAATCTTTACCATGGAGATCATGAATATGAAAAGAAAATTAAAAACTAGATATAATAATTATATTAAGAAAACATTTGGACTGTTGGTTACACTTATTTTTAGATGGACAACTTATTTGCATTTATCTTTAAGATAGATGCTTTATACTTTTGGAGTGCATATTGTAGAAATGCGATCCAGCCCGCATGAAACAATTTTCCCTCATTGAAACCGTCTCGCAAGTTAAATGAAACTAGGCAAATCCCATCGATACTGTACTTGTATGGTGAATCAAACCTAACCATTTTTCATGTAAACTCTAATTATAAGTTTGGAATTTAGAAGTATTCGTGTCATTTTGCAAGGCTTAAGTGGCCTAGTGAAAGGATGAACTGCTCCTGCTCCTAGCTTGTTTTGAGTAATAAATTCAGAATGTGTATTTTGATAAAGTTATCATACTACACATAATTTGAGCTATGTAACATCTTACCCATTGCTTTTATGTAATTTCAAATTACCCAACTTTCTTTTGACCACATTTTAAAGAGCCCCATCCAATGACACATCAAAATTGGTTTTGGAATTTATCAAAATACACCATGGGCATGTTTCATGGTATGTTTCATTGTGGAAGGCGAGCTACCAGATATTTATTTTGATGTTGTAGAGCTAATTCTATCTAGCAGCTTTTATAGGGGTACAACAAATATGCGAGAAGGATTGGTGGAACTTGGGCCTCTCACTATCTAAAAGTTTTTGCAAAACAAATACGCCCTTGAAGTAAAATGTTTAATATTTCAAATATTTGGTGTATTATAATAAATTTCTCATTTTTTTTTTGTTACATTAGGCAAGGAAATTTTGATAATTTAGCTCAATATAGGTTAAATCATAGAAATACTCTATTGTAGGAGTTTCTAGGCATTTTTAGATTTTTTTTAATAAGATAATGGGGAAAATGAAAAAATTATTCTATTGAAGTGATACAAAATGCACCCCTATTTTCATCAAAAATGGAGAAGTGATTTTTTTAGTACAATATGGATGTAAATGGTGCCCTGACTAATATACAACAAAATATATCGAATGTTTCAAAAATTATCAATCAGTTTTAGGACTGTGAGGTTCCCGGTAGGAACTAGCCAATCTAGCACCAATTTATTTTTTACTAGTAAGTTGCACGTGCTTTGCACGTGTTTGGAAATGTGCTAACTATGAAATAGACCCAATTTAATAGGACGATATCGTATTATGCAAGGCGAAGGGTGTGTAAGATACAATAGTTAGAAGAAGCGAAATATTTTACATGGCATTGGTGAACATTAGAAGAGTGACAGAAATGGGTACTAATAACTATATATATATGATAATAGATGAGCTACAGACGGTGAAGGAGATTGATATCCATGTTAGGCATCTTGTTTCAGAGTTGTCCTTATCGGTGATGGGCAATTTTGATGACCTAGTTTTCCTGTGGATACAAAATAAAAATGTATTAGTAATTAGGAGGAGATGATGAAAATAATTGACTATGGTTATAGTATTGATCGTTTTTAGGATTATGAATTGAAAAATGAGGGTTGATACATCTAAACATTGGCATGATATAATAAGTGATCAATAATAATAAGACAAATCAATGTATATATTTTTTCATAATCATATAAGCAATCAAATGAGAAGGTTCTGAAATCACCGTACGTATTTTCCATTATAGAATGACCATAAGATGTCAATTTAAGCAGATTACAATTTAAGAAAGTTTAATGTAATAACAAACTCATAGAAAGTTGCATATGTGATAAAAAGCTCATGTTAACCTAAATTGTAACCATAATGTCAAGAAATGTGGGTTTAAACAAATCACATTTTGTTGCAGATATTCATCTGGAGTTACATATGGAAAACGTACATATAGAGCTAGTCACATTATTGTTTGGGTAATGCACGAGAGAGAGTATGTATAATTCCAAAAAATAGGGAATGATCAATCAAGCAACATCCCATTTTCATAGCAGATCACTATAAAAATATACAAATTTCAAATTATTCTCTAATTTCAGAGCGGTCAATTCAGGACTTGCTTTGTTACTTCTATGCTTTAAGAAGTACCTTCCGAATAAAAGTGGATGAACCGCCAAGTTTGGTGATGCTAACCGCAACATTGGCAGGTGCTTCTCCAGGAGTCATCTTAAACGCAGGTGCTTCAGCTAGTGAAAGTCCATCGATAGTTGAGACAAAATCAATAAGCAATTCTTCAAATGACACATCCAACGATGAATCCTTTGACTCAAGAACATCAGTTTCTTTTGCAACAGCTCTTGCATAGGCTACATTTGTAATAAGAAATGTAAACAATGCGGTAATATAAACACATGGATAAAGAAAAATAAAACATGATGAAGCAGTGTTAAACACATTAATTGATAATAATATGCATGTACAACCAGTAGGTTGACAACATAATGAAATCTATACTTGGTTTGAAACGCAAGTTTCTCATTGAAAACACCTACTTCAAAATTGATGTGAAATTGTGTAACCTTAGCATTGCATTGTGCATGGAAACCATAAATCCTAGATACAAGGCAAATGACATGCATGTTTCTCCATTCAGTTCAGCATAAGGCTACTCTTACGGTTTAACCTCTCTTTGTGTGCTTATATATGAACAACAGGATTAAAAGCATTTGATTTGACTCTGAATTTAAAACATTGTCTTTCTTTGTTCTCTTTACTTGAACTCACTCATTTATGTCAATATTTGTGGCTCCAGAATATTGGAATAAGATACTAAAATAATACTGAAGATAATAACAACCATTATAGATAAAAAAAATACATTCTATAAATTTCATAAAAAAATGTTGTCTGCAATGTTGAAGTTCTACAGCCTTTAATCTCATCAAGCCTATGTGAAGTTATCAACATGTTTCTCACTTCAGCAACCGTGAAGCTATCAAGTAACCTACTTAATGCACTAAAGCATCTACTAATCCAATGATTTAGAGTCATAGTAAAGAAATCTAAAACATTACTTAAAAGGAAAAAGTTTATATATGGTTGCAACCTTACCTCTACAGCTACGAATGCACCTAAAAAATCCATCGGAAAAGTTTGTTTTAATGTTGAAAAACCCTTTGATTGATCATCTTGACATCGAGATGTATGACCATGAAAAATAAAAAGTTTTTAAGCCTCAGAAATAGTGCATTTTACAACATATTATCTACACCATCCATTTTCAAGATTTTCACATGTTTATAGATCTACTTGATTTTAACCATTTTTAAAATTTAAAATTTTATAATAAAATATAAAAATAGATTTTGAGATAATCCTAAGAACATTTTACATCAAAATTACATACTATGATAAAATTTGAAGCTGCACCTTACCTCTACACCTACGGATGCATCCGTATGCACACTGCACCCTTACTTAAATATGTTATGAAATATAATAAGAATACAAATGATCAAGAGTTCAAAAAAAAATTACTTCCTATGGACCAAAAAAGAGCAGCTTACCTCAGCTCTGCTTTTACCTTTGTGATTTTATGAAGTCTGTACTTGATCAGCATGTTCTGGGTCTGTAACTTTTTTCTCCTTTCAAGTAGTGGCTCAATAAAAATTTATACTAAAAATTCTAAGATCTAATTTTTGTTGTGAGATATAATATCTAATATACCTATTTTCATATATAATAGTTTTTGTAAATAAAAAAAGAGGAATTTACCTCAGCTTTGCCTTTTTAATATTAAAGATCGTATAGTAACTCAGTTAGCCCTTTTGTACTTCTAGAAATGGCTTTCTTCAGTTCTGATGAAGCTTTTCATAATTTAAATAAAAATGATCAGTTTTTTTTCTCGTTTAGTTAGAAATCTTCAGAGAGAGAACACTTATTGGACAACAAAGTTGCAGCTCAAAATGAAAAAGATTCTAGATTTTTTTTTGAAACTGAAAAAATGTTGTATATTGCACCTGAGAAATCCATTTATTGAGCATCAGAAAACTGTATAAGAGCATTAAAAAAAATTTCCTTCTTCACAATCCTCAACATAATATCACATAACATCTCAATCTCAGAGCAAACCATATTTAAAATGCAAATTCAGTAAAACTGCATAAGAGCATTAAAAAAATTCCTTTCTTCACAATCCTCAACATAGTTTCACATAATATCTCAATCTCAGAGCAAACCACATTTAAAAATGTAAATTCGATATTAATCATTAATTTCAAAGGAAACAATTGAGGGCTTGCTATATCAATATGTTATTGTCGATTTTGCATAATCCCTAATTTCAGAGGAATCAATTTACGACTTGCTATAAAATTGGAAACCTCAACATGTTGCTACTAATTTTGTATAATAAAAAATTCACGAAAAGGTGAAATGAAAAATCCATAGTTTCACTTTGAGATTTCACATGCAAACACTAAACAAAATTCCATTATCCATAATCATAAGGGAAAATGCTGAAAAAATGATTTGCAATTAATCCCTAATGTCAGAGTCAGCTGTTCCAAAAAAAGAAAAAAGTAGGGTAAAATATCTACATTAATAAACATAGCAACTTACCTCAACTCTGAGATACAAGCATTGACCCATCATTTTGTTATTTTCAAATATATAGTACTATTTGTCAAAGTAAGATAAAATAGTTTTAGAGAGAGGAAACCCTAAAAATTATTCTCTTTTTGCTCTATACATCTATTGAGAAAACATCTGTATATATATTGTAGGTTCTAGAATCACATACCTGAATGGTTGTCTTTAACAGTGTGAATGCGGTGGGAATAGAGAATCGGTGGTGGAGAGAGAGCCCGTGGTGAGTTTATGGTGCAGGAGAGGGTTGCTGGTTGAATTTCTGTGAAGAGAGAGAGGCGGTGTTGCTTTTATGTGAAGAGAGAGAGAGAACCAGTGCTGATAGGATGATGCTTTGTCCAACCGTAACTGTTTTGTTACTCTTTATTTAGCATCCAAACTAAAATCCCAGGCTGAGATAAAGCCCTTGATCGGCAGCTGGTCACAAACCATCTCACGTTTGATATATAGATGACACCTATTTTCATATATAATAGTTCTTGTAGATATGAAAGACCAATTTACCTCAAGTTTGCCTTTATAATATTAAAGACCGAATAATAACCCAATTAGTTGATTTGTACTTCTAGAAATGGCTTTCTTCGGTTTGATAAAGTTCTTTATAATTTAAATAAAAAATGATCAGTTTTTTCTCTCATTCAACTGAAAAACTTTAGAGAGAGAAGAATGCATCTTGGACATTAAAGTTGCTGCTTAAAGTGAAGGTTCTAGTTGTTTTTGTTAAACTGGATAGACGTTCGAGATTTCACATGAAAAGCCATTTATTCAGCTGGATACTCCGAAAATGTGATGGCTTATATCGATTGAAATGTTTAAGCAAACATTAGACTCCAAACAAAGACCAAAAGACAACACATTCAAGGCCAAATTCGCTAGTGCATTCTATATCATAGATACACAAGTTTTTCAATATCTTATATTAGGAACAGACAAGTTCCAGAGGTTTAATCCTCTGTTACAATTTATATCAACTTGACTTGGGCCGAATACCCTTGATTCAAGCCTTAAAACTTATACATTAGATTCTAGGAAAGAATATATGCAGTCATATATAAATAGAAATAATATCATGGGTATATAGGCCTATATAACGGAGCTTGTTGTGGTATGACCTGTTCTTCTTTGAGATCGGGCTTCACGTGGGCATGAAAAACTATAATATCTCTCTCTGTATCAAATATGGCTCAAAAACCAGTCATAAAAGAGACTGGTTCTGGTGAAACAATCACTCTCTATGTCTCTCTCACCCTATCACGTTGATTCAATCCTCTCAATCTAAAGGAATCGAACCCCCTCTTCATCAAGGAAAGAGATTTATATAGATTTGTTAACTATGAAATCTTCAATCCTTATCCATCAACTAATTTGCATCCTTATAATTGTGAAGTGATAAGTACGAAAAGTGTGATCCTCGCATATCCTTTGATTGTACATCTTCATCTTCTTAATCCAGTCTTCAAAGTGATAATTATGTATTTCAAATGCTCTGAGAGTATCTACTAATGATAAATCACACATCTCAATCAATGCTTATCACCAATTTGAATTCAGAATTAATGGAGTCATCATGTGAGCAAATTCAGGGATTCTGTTATCTCTTATCGAGTGTAAGTTAAGCTTCTGTAGCATAGTTTCGACATGTCTTCATATTTCTTCAATCGCTTTCAGATGGTAGATCTATTTATCATGAAATTTGGAACGATGAAATAGGACTCCGACATGAACACAACGATTCAAGTTGCACTTTAAATGGATTATGGATGAGAGAGATCTCGTCCGTCGAAGTTAACCTACTTTTGCTAGAAATTGCATCAGCAAGGCCAGTAGATTCCAGGTGCAACCTCTTTCAAATGGAAAATCCTTTGAACATGAAATTTGGTGATATTAGAGAGGACGCAGAGATCACCTCAAATGGATCTCAAATGAGATAGATATGGTTCGTCCAATTTACTGTGCTTTTGCTAAAAATTACACAGCAATATTAGTGGATTGCGGATGCAACCACTTCCACTATACAAATCAATCATTGCCACACCTTTTAAGAGTAATAAACCAGTGAGTCAGGAATCCAATGGTCTGAGTCTCATGATAAAATTCCACATATTGAAAGAGAAATCTCCATTTAGTGACTGGGTGTCATCTTGGCTATAACGCACATAGCATAAAGCTTTTAAGGCTTGGGATATGCAGATTATGGGTTAAACCACCTCCGATTGTCATGAACCTTTACGGTGAGGTATATGATGCATCAAACATGGGTCCCTGAGAGTCTCAACTCAATTCGAATACATGAAGTTCCAAGGTGTCAGTCAAGACATACCTTAACTAACGGTAGATATGGACATGGATTAGGCCAAGTCCAAATATTCCCCAAGTTATAGTACTCTTGGGCTTTAAGGCATATAAAGCCTCAACATGCATATCTTTAGGGATTTACCTTAATATATCAACATATGGCGAGGTTTCCTTCATGCTCCGTCTGTTAAAACCCTATATTCATAACTGACGAGTTAATAGTCATATCACATCACAACAAAAACTCCAGTCATATCACATCTCAACAAAAACTTCTCCAATATCCAATAGAGAGGCACCCATGTGACATGGGAGTATATATA